>KZ505648.1:2806954-2905017 GCA_002844005.1 Limosa lapponica baueri | reverse complement strand
GGAAGGAAGGAAGGAAGGAAGGAAGGAAGGAAGGAAGGAAGGAAGGAAGGAAGGAAGGAAGGAAGGAAGGAAGGAAGGAAAAAAAGAGGAGAGAACAGGGACCTGTAAGAAGCATACAGGGGAAAAAAGAAAGTAAGAAAACGGAGAGGTAAAAAATAATGATACAATCAAAGAAAAACATCTGGCAGAGATCGTGTTGCAACAGGACAAGAGATCAAAGAAGAAAACTGAAAGTTTCGAATACCACGAGGGGAAAGAATACCAGCAGCATGTAGTTTGTTCATTAACTTGAATGTGCTGCCTGCTTGACTACAGCCTTCCTTCAGTAGGTCAGTCTTGCAGCCACAGAGACATCTGGTTAGGATGGAAACTTTGTTGTTGAGGAAGTAGAAGGAAACTTTTATCTGTATATATATGTGTATATGTGTGTATGTACAATGACAGGGACACACGTGTATATAAATACGTATCGAAGTGTCCAAAGTTCTTCTATTTCCTAATTATATTTCAGATGTTTTAATGACTTTCTTGTAACTGTTACAAACGTCAATAGAACTACTAGTGCGCATTCCTTCTGATTGACTGGTGTTAGTAATGAAACCAATTTAATTTTTTTTTGTCAGGTCCTGTGTTAGAAGAGTTACACTTCTTTTTGAAATTTCCACTGAACGTTGTATCAATATTCTGATTTTTGGTTAAACATTTTTAGAGGGAAAAGTTAATAACTTTTAAAAGTATCACATAAACAAAATCTGAAATGCAATTAGTTATGTGTTGTAGAGCCATAGAGAGGTGAACAGACAAATAAAAAAATATTTTTAAAAACCAATATATAAAATACTCCAATATGAAAAAGTGGTATCTATCTTTCCTAATATTCTTGTCAGTATTTCTTTTATGATACATTCCACTCAGAATCTCAATTAGCCACAGAGACTTTTAAATCTCCACTATCCTAAAACTGTAATCCCTGAGAAATCTCAGATTTGGATTAACAATAACATTTAGTCCATCATTATATTATGACTGTACTATAATATTTAGACCCTAACTAGACAGACTACTGGTAGCAATGGAGATCAAGATCTGATTTTTAAGTAAATAAGACCTTTTACATGAAGGCTATGTAACTTAAATTACCTTATGGCTCGGTCACAGGTGCTAAGTACATCAGGATGTCGAGAGGTACTGATCCATTGGTTCAAATGATCAGTCAGTACTTTTAGTAATACTGATAGTTGTATGCCTAGTCTCAGATCTTGGAAGACTCTTAGGTCATTTTTGAGTGACAAAAAAGCTAGAAAAATATTCTCGCTTCTTATCTGAAAAATAGCCATTGGAATAAATAATAAAACTTGGAATAAAATAAAGATATGACATATGTAACTACAGTTTGATATACGGATCATCATGCAAGTGCAAGCCTTGATGTGTAATTATTTAAGTCCCTCCAAAATAGCTCATATTCATTGAAGCATTTAATGAAAATGAAAATTCCTAACCAAATAATATCTATTAAAAATCGTACTTTAAAGACAATGGAGGTGGGGGGTGAAGGGGTGGGGGTGGAGGGGCAGGGGGGCGGAAGAAAGAGAGAAAGGGGGAGACAGGGAGACAGGAAGAGGTATGTCCTTATTTTATGAAAGAGCAGGGGGTTAAATGAGCCCATGAAGCAGATTGTCTGTTTCCTGCCTTGCCCACAAGCTGGAAAATTGTAGCCAATGCAGGGTGAGTTATACTAACGAACAGTGATTAAGTGGGTATTTCTGAATCACGGCGTCCTTACAGCTCAGCTTCCATCCAGCCCAGTGTTATGGTTTCAGCTGAGATACAGGTAACCTTCTTACCAGCAGCTGGTATGATGCTGTGTTTTGGATTTGGGATGGAACACAGTGTTGATAGTGTACTGGTGGTTTTAGCTGTTGCTAAGCAGTCAAGGCCTTTTCTGTTTCTCACACTGCCCCACCAGCGAGGAGGCTGGGAGTGCACAAAAAGGTGGTACGGGACACAGCTGAGACAGCTGACCCCAACCGACCAAAGGAATATTCCACACCATCTGATATCATGCTCAGTACATAAAGCTGAGGGAAGAAGAAAGGGGGGACATTTGGAGTGATGGTATTTGTCTTCCCAAGTAACCATTACACCTGGTGGAGCCCTGCTTTCCTGGAGATGGCTGAACACCTGCCTCCTGATGGGAAGTAATGAATGAATTTCTTGTTTTGCTTTGCTTGTGTGTGCAACTTTTGCTCTACCTATTAAACTGTCTTTATCTCAGCCCACAAGTTTTCTCACTTTTACTCTTCCGATTCTGTTCTGCATCCTGCCATGGGGAGAACTGAGCAAGTGGCTGCATGGTCCTAGTTACTGGCTAGGGTTAAACCACAACACCCAGCCCATTTCTCACAGCTGTAATGCACAGCTTTTAGATTTGCTGGAACTCAAATTGTTATATTCCTCACAAAAAAGAATGGCTGTGAGTTGCTTTATTTTTTCCAATAAACTACTTTTGGCTGACAACTGTCTTACAGCTAGATGGGATATTTAATACTAAAATCATGTTTCATAATGAAATGCTGTATCAGCCTTAGTTTTCCTTCAGTCTCAACTGTAATAGTGTTTTGAAATCACTATGTGATTGGTTTCCTTTCCTTCCCCCCCCCACCCCGTAAACTATGTGCAATTCCTGTAATATTATTTTTTCTATTACTTTGATTCCTCTAAGGTTCCAAAACTATTTCCACATTTACTGTGTTAGTATCTTCAGCTTGTTCTTGCTTTGTTGCCTTGGAAGCATATTTCAAAATCTCATTCCTGTATTGCCTTGGTTTGTCAGGAGTGAAGGTCCACACAGACAAGGTAAAAAACCAGGTCTTTTTACTATTATTATTACTATTGTTACGACTGCTTTGGTGGTTTCTTAAACTTGCATGTTCTTTTCACAGTAGCTAATGCAGTAAATATCCAGGGAAAGGCTCAGAATCAGAGCGGAAATGGAAACAGTTTTCTATCTTTGCTTACACTTCTCATTTCCTCACACCATCACATAATGTTCTTGTTTTGATCTTTACCCTGAAGCAGGGTCAATTTTACACACACATCCCTCTCCCTCAGCTTCCTCATGCCTACACTCCTCTGTAGCATAGAGTTCAAATTTAAAAAGTCAGCAGAGCTGAGTAGGTGGTAAGCCACTCCAGTATTTCCCCATAGTATTAGCAAAAATCACCGTGGGGACATTTATAGGACATGTCTGAGCATCTATCCCTAGACATCTCCCAACAGAACACTGCCTGTCTAGAAGACTGCAGTGAACCAAAAGAGCCTGGACATACTTTAATTAATGTTTTCCACTTAGTAACAACATTAGGATGCATCATAGCCATACCACGAGGTGTTTACATCTTCAAGCATACATGGATGCAGGTGAAGTGATAACTTCTGCTAGTGACCACAGTTGCTTTTTTACGATTCAACTGTCTTTTGTCTCTCTCCTCAGCGGGTGCTATAGAAAGCCTTTGGGATCCCAGCTACAATGCTCCTCATAACAGCTGTGGTTTCAGCATCCAAAATGTATTTCCATAATCAGATTTTATACCATTTACTGAGTCAGTTCTCAGTTACCTGCCATTAACTTAAATCCCTGTCTCCTCTCTCCTTTTATTGCATCAGACCTGTGTAATTCCTCCTTTTTCCTTAAAATTCCAGGATGCCATGGACTGCGTGACATACACTATTATAATGGAGTAGTGTGTGAAAAGTTTCATTACTTTGGCATTTTTATTATAATAAGTTTTGGCCGTCTTCTTCCAACTACTAATTTTCTTGGGACACCAGTGGTTTTAACAGCTTTATTGTTTTCACTTCACAGAGTGCAGCTTAATGCCTTCTTTTTTTCTAAAGCAGTAGCCACATAACTCACTTTCACTTTACTGATGCTGCCAATGATAGTGTTGTGCTGTAAGCAAATATTTTCCCATATCCTCTCCTTGTACTGTAGTCTGCTTATGCCTCAGTGTCAATTTTGAATTATCTAGGTAATTCTCCTGTATACAGACTGTTACACAGCCTTAAGAACTACTGTTTTTATTATTCCATATTACTGCCTAAAAAGGAGTTGCATAACTCCTGCTGAACTCTTAGCCTTAAAGGCATTTATGAGCTACTTGCAGTGTTTCTCTGCTGCTTGCTTTGTATTTGATTTGCTTTTGAGTTCAGCAAGCGTGTGTCTTCTGCCATTGCATTGACCAACCTTCCTGGCTTTATAAGCTGCCACCCAAAGTCTTACCACAGGGCACATAACATAACAGGTCTTGGAGAGCTAAAGGGAAGGGGATCACACAAACCAGAGGTGGGAGGCAACAAAAACTTTCCAGAATTCCCACCTGGCTGATCTTGTTAAATCTAAGGGTGATTCAGGTCTATGAGTCTCAGTATTTCCTGTTGTTTTACTTCATCTGGGTATCTGCATTATTTGTTAGTGTCTTCCCTCATACCAGCCATGTCCTGCAGAGATCATTGCATAGCTGGAACATGGACAATGTACTTGAACTGCCCTCAAGCTGCATGTGGTTCAAAGGCAGCAAGTTGCCCATCCTTTTTTTAGCATGTTATCCTACCCATGAGAGCACAGGGCTGTACAACAGCAGTTATTTTCTCATCAGTAAACACCCAATTTATCTGACTGAATGCTCTCAGTGTCTTTGATTCTTCTACTTATGGCAGCTATTTAGGTCGTCTTGAGTCTTGCACAGCTCAGGTCTATTAACTCTTTCCACCTAGCCTTTTTCTGTACAATGCTTATACTCGTAAAGCCCATCAGTGGCATATTTCTTCATTATCTTTTATGAAGTTCATATTTTGCTTTTACTTCAGCTACCATATGTTTTCTTAACTGAGATTGTTCACAGAATAAGAGATCCACATAGATTAGACCTGTCATATTTCCATTAGAGTTTTACTAGGCATGTGCTGTAAAATTGATCTATATATGTTCAGAGTCTCTGATATCTGCAGCTCACCTGGGCCTGTTTGCCCATATAAGCTGCCAGATGCCTGGAAATCCCAGAAAGCTAGCCAAAATACTTACATGTCTAGAGAGAAAAAGATGTCATTTACAGATCTTGCTGGACATATGGCAGCCCTACATGGGGTTGGATAGACAGGTTTGCTATTAATAAGGCATTATTAACAAGATTGATCTCTTCTCATAAGCTCTGGTCAATCAAAATATACACAGCCAGAACTGGTTCCTGAATTCACGCTCTACTCTTTTAAGAGTTTATGTACTTGTAACATGAATACAATGGACTTCTTATGTCTTCCACATTGTAACCATTATATATTTGACCTTGTCCTTCTACTGAGCCATGTTGTGATTTTCCATTGGATTTCTTGATGTCAAACTGCCTAACTGTTTGTCTCACCTTTACTTTCGCTCGTATCCTTTTCTATAGCAAGCAACCTGGCTCAGTAAATAGGGAATCTTAAATTTATTTAAAGCAAAGACTACATTGATGCCCATGGATAATGATTAAAACTCATGACTGTCACAGATTTATAGCTGCTTGTATGAAATTTAACCAATGTGCAAAAGAAAAATTGAAAGGGAGAAGGAGAGTGATTCCTCTAGCAGTCTTCAGGAGGATGAGGACAGATCTCTCAGAATATTGGTTTAGGTGTCCTTGCTTGAAGCTCCTCAGGCCAACAGGAAATTTAGAGCATTCTCTCTTTCCTTTCAGATTCACATGTTGTAACATGTACTATCCACAGTGCACCTATGTTAGCGTTGCCATGGTTACTTTGAGTACAGTTTATTTTCTGATGCTAACACATAATTCTGTACAGACGACACAGGGGCAAATGCAATAAGCTTTGAGGGGCACAAGTGCCCCTGAGAAATCTCACCTCCAATGCAACCATGGCCACATCAAGATCCTACTCCTTGGGAGGTATTAGCCAGATTTAGAATTACTGGATAAGGTCAAAACCTTTTCTTCTTCTACAAGTATCAGCCACATTACAAACCTGTAAGGTTCTCCTGCACTATAACACAGGGATGCACATGGTATCTCCTTATTATAGAGGGGAGAGAAAGAGAACAGTGATAGTATAGGGCAGATTTGGGGAAAAGAAAGGAAAGGTGACTATCCTCAAAGCAGCAACACAATCTGATTCACAGAGTTCTGCAAAATTAGTTGTCAGTGTTCTGCACAGTTTTGAGGAGTATTTTTTTACTTCCACAGAAAAATGTTGTAAAAAAATAATAATGGAGATTGTAAAGTGAAGATTTTAGTAGTTTGAAAATGGCAATGCTAGTTTCTTGTACATCCCTAATTGCAGCTCTCTTGCATGGTTTTAGGAGCCTTTTTATTTTTTATATTATCACCTTCTGTTTCTCAAATTATATAGTAAGTAATATCAGAGTTAGGCTACTTTTATATCACCTCAAGGACAAGTGTGAACTTTATATGTATCACAAAGAATTAATTGGGATTCTGAAGGCTAAAGAAAAGTTATTTCATATGCTTAGCAATCAGGTGGTTTTATATATATATTACCACTTTAAACAATGTTTGCTATTTTTTCTGATTACAAAAGTAGAGCCTACCTCAGCATAGCTCCCTGCTGATCTTAATCATGCATGTTATCCATAGACCTATCAATGTTGGTGCCACCAAAGGAACAGAAGCCAGAAAAGGTGAAAGACTCGCAAGCATTTTGTGACTGGCTACAGGGCAAATAACTGGTCCTGAGGCAACAGGGAGTCAGAAATGGTAATAATAGAGAAAAATAAAAAGAAAATTAAAGGACTGCTATCTGTCTATATATGGCTTTCCTTTGTTCCTAACTAGAAAAATACATCCAGATTTAGCCCAAGCATCAAATGGCTTTCTTCTCACCCTTTTCCCTCTAAATAAAGTTTTTTTGGGGACACTGCTTTGCTACCTTTTCCTCCCTTCTTGAGATTAACAGATTATTACACCTAAAACAGTTTGACCCATGGAACACTGAAGAATTTCAACTGAAAATCAAGGCAGGTTTCATTTCCTGAAGTGTCCCTGGCAAATACTTTTGAGTGTGCTACTAATTTTATCTGAAAGACCGAGTCAATACTTGGTGAGATGAATAATGTCCTAAATGACCTGTTTCTGTTAATTAACTAAATAGGTGGCCTAAGATGGCTCCCTCAGCAGGATACGTCTATGATGTAAATGTCAGCCAGTTAGGCTGGATTTGTCCTCATCTAGTTAAATTTAAAGGTAAGTCAGCTGGCTCCCAAGCCTGGCTGAAACCAACGCATGTATTTGAAAATATCTTTCCCACTGAACACACATTAAACAAAAAGCATTCAAAATTGACTCATGCTTGACCCATGAATCATCTGTCTGCCATGTGGTACAAATTAAATCTTCCTCTCTAAATGCAGGGCCATTTTACACAATACAATATGTACAGAATTCTTGTGAATTAATAATTTCTCAGGAAGAAATAATAATCACAAATTAGAAAAAAAAAAACCCAATATATTCCATTTGTAATAAACAGAACCATTTGATCCTTGAATGTGTCAGATGTTAACATCTTCTAAAATGTTAGCTAAAAAAAAATCAATTCTTGTTACCATTAGGAAAAAAACCTTATTTGTCCAAAGTAAAATATTAACATACTATTTATGTATCTTGCATTGATTTATTTTAAATATTTACAGTAATTACTAAAAAGTTACTTTCAGTTAGCAAAATAAGAGTGTTTTATTGTGAAGATACTGAAAAAAAGTTTTTCACACCTTCTTTCTCTCTCTTTTTTATTTTTTGCTGAACAATCTGGTAGGATGGATGATAATTTACAAGATGTTTTCACCAAATCACTTAAAGAACTAAAATTAGACAAGATTGAAGTGCAGGGCACTTCTTAAAGAGGTCTTGGAAATACCCAGAAGTAGGTCACTCCACTAACTGCTCCATGCCAGGAAGAAGCAGCAGGTGCTCAGGTGGGAGTTTTGCTCCAGGAGAACCTGGCATCCAAAGCTATGGGAGATATGCTTAAAACGGACAGCAAGATGTTTGTCCTGGGGGGAATAAAAAAAAAAAGGAAAAAATAAAAAAATGGAAGATCATGATTATAGAACTGTAGGGAGAGGAAGAACAGCACAACTTCAGATAACAGCTGTCACTACATTCACCAGTCGGACAACTGTAGAACTGTTCCTCACATGCTGTCTGTGCCAGGTGCCTCTGTCCTAGGTCACTCTCTCCAGAGGTACCCTGGAGGCTTAAGGCTTCTGAAAGTTCTTCCTTGGAAATGATTATTCAAAGCAACCCTGCAGAAACCATCATTTCCTGTTCTAATTTAGGCAATATTTTTCTTCTGTGTCTTTGTTCCATCCTAAAGCCTGTGAAAATCCAAATGAGATGCTTAAGGGCCTAAGACATAACACCCCTTTGATTCAACAAAACATTGTGTGTGTGTCACTGATGATGACTTCTCACCTGCATCAACGTTTTGAGCTCAGAAAGTCAATTGAAGTTTAACTACAAGCTCACAGTCCAAGAGCTTGCCAATCACATGACATTTAACAGAAAGCATTTAGCAGACACCTCTTTGGAAATATTAATAAAACAGAGGTGGGCATTGTAAGGTTGAATGGATAAACTTAGACATTCCTTTAGTATGAGGAAAAAAATTATAGTTTTTTAATGTGTAAGCTTCATCTTTAGGGACTAAGAGCAATTTTCTGATAGCAGTTTCTCCCTTTCTCTTGACTAAAAAGATAGTATTGGTTTTAGGGTATTTTAAGTACATCTGTCTTATAAGATTCTGTCACAATTTGCTTTATGTAGACATATATGTGTTGCATTGCTGATAGTAATTGTAAGTAGATTTCTGGTCTTCTAAAATAAATGTCTTAGAAAATAATTCCAGAAGTGCTCGTAAAAATGAACATACTTTAAAGATTATGGTGAATCCAAAATTTCCAGCACATTTTTCTTGCAAACTAACTTTTCTTGATTTCCTACATTTAAGAATTGGTCTTGATTTTGACTTTTCAAATTCTGGTCAATCAGATTAATTTTGTTAAATTCTCCTGTGGAATCAGAGAACTACTGGGAGTATTGCAGTGGAAACAAATAGTCAGTTCTTTGAAATATATATAAATTCAGAATTTTGATGAAACTTCTACTGAAAATTTGAAACTGAAAACCAGGGGAGAAAATTTTTATTGTACCCTTTTCCATTTTTTTGTTATCTCTAAAAATGGTTGATATTCTGCAAGGCATTGAGTTTTATATTGAAGATGTTTAGTGATAGCTAACACATGACATAAAGCCAAAGCTGCCTTTGAAGGCTATCAAAAATGCATTTCAAAAATTCATTAGGAAAAAAAAGTTATAAAAAATCCACCTGCAGTTCTTAGAATGCATTTGATAAAAACAGGGCAAAAGGGTTGAATGAAAAAGAACTACAAAGCCATAACAAAATAGAAGTGTAGGAAATGGAAAATGAACACTATCAATAATGTGAGTTTTAGTGGTTGAGTTTTGGATCAAAAGGGAAAGGGTGTTCTCTAAGTCAGTGAAAATGAAATGGGAGTGTAATAACCTTCTGGAAATCAATTGGAGGAAGAGACCGCTTTTAGTTATCAAAGCCAAGAATATGGCTTAGATCTACATGCTGTTGGGTAGGAAAGAACATTTGAGGGGAAATCAGTGTGAGATCTGGGTGAGTGAAGGATTGGAGATGTTTTCTAGGTTATCAGTTTGAGCAACAGAATTGATTTAAGAATTATCAGAGGAAATGAAAAGGGACTGGTTGGGAGAAAAAATGTGATGAGTTTGAGTGTTTGGCCTTATTAAAATTAACAGAAATTGCAAGCAGGGTGTACAAAAAGAGATGGCAATGAGAATAAAACCAAGGCCTTTGTGCTTTAGCACAGTATATGTGTGTGCCTGTATGTGTATTTTACATTGTGATTCTTAACAGGAACATGTACAAACTGTTAATTCACACAGTACGATTAGTTATATCTTCCATTTGTTTCATTCACATAAATGCCAAGTATCTGTAAGATCCTGTCATAGTTTAAGTAAACTCACTGCTCACCTGGTGAAAGTCTTGTTGCCAATAAATTGACTCTACTAATAACTAATCAGTAAATGGAATGTTTTGACCTCAAGAGTGAGGTCATGCTCAAGAGGGCATTTTACAATTACTTGAATAAAGAGTTAATAAACAGTTGAAACTTTTGTGATATTTCACAAGTGCAACCCCTCTACGCTTTACACTTCTGACCCTCCAACTTGGTGCAAAACAAAGTCAGCTGACCTTGGTTGTTGTAGCAATAAGTAGCAGGAGCCTCTCTGCATACCATTCCTCGGTATTAACTATAACCATCAGGCCTTATCACTCTGGTAGCAGACACTATCTGAAGAATATGCCATTAATTTCAGAGACTTCAAAGAGGTTTAACTGAAAAATAAAATTGCTGAATGGAAAATTGGTTCTGTTTTACCACAAACCAGGACAGAGACCTGGTGCACTTCATGAAAAACAGATACCAGACTGCTGACAATAATGTGAGTTTATTCAATCAATGAACATTCATTTAATAAAAAGGGTGCAACATAGGAAGTTTGTTTTTAGAAGAATCATAAGTTTTAAAATAATTAAAGCTTTCTTTGAGACAAGCGGATTGTTACAGAAATGTTTTATTTCTTTTCCTTCCCCACAAAGCATCTACTGTATTCATTCCATAATGTCAGTGTCTGGAGATTGCTTGTGTGGATTCCCAGTGCACAATCACAGTCTCCTTGGAGACAAAAGTTTTATTTATTTATTTAGATTTCTTTCAGAAGGACTTGGATTCTAAGAGAAGTGCCAGAGGTATGAGATGGTGACATCTCTAAGCGAGATGATTTTCAAGGACTAAAGAATGAATAAAATGCTTCACGTCTGTCACTTCAACAAAACACCAGTATACTAAATGGAGTTTTGCTGCAGGTGTACATAAAGATAACCTTTTCCTGTTGCATTCTATGTGTATGTGCATTTACTTATTTGTGCGTACATATGTGTGTATATATATACACCCACATACAGAATATTAGTATATAAGGATCATGAAAGATTACAGAGTTGACAAGTATGTTACTCAAAGAATGAAATATCAGGTATGGAAGTTTGGTTGGTTGTTTTTTTTCTTTTCTGAACAAGCTATATCTTAACCCAGCACTTCTTCCAAGGACTGGAGAGAGTGATATGGTGTGTACAGCAGTGTAGTATCTTCACTGATGGTACTAAGTTAAAGGCTTTGTGGTTTGATGTGAGTGTATGCAAAAACTGCATCAGGAACCTATCTGGCAATAAAACATAATTTGTGGGAATGCAGCCAATTAATATGGTTTATTCTTTCAATTCCAGGCAGATAAAGCAGCTGAAGAATTGGTTGAAGAATAGAGTGACTTGATATAGGAATTAATTTAATAACTGGACTAGAGGAAAACTAGAAGAAAAAGCATAAACTGATGAAAAAGCATTGCTGTAAATTTCATATCAAAGATAGTCCATGATATAGTCTATTACTCTTTAGTTGTCCTGTAACCCTCTGTCTCCTCTGTCACCTTTCCTCTTTAATATATGTATGAAAATCACTTTCACTACCAGTTTGTTATCTTATTATTGAAAATATGTAAAATTGTTAGGAAAGTAACGTTATAGCAATTTAAATATACTTTCAAATGCACGGATCACATATGAGTGACAGATGATAAACTGCATACCTGAGTTGTAGGAACAATTAGCTTGGGCAAATAAAGTCATTGCATATGCCAGTTCTGACAGAACAATTTATTTTTTCCCCTCTGTGCAATCGTCATGATTGCAGAGGCAATTGTAGGGCCAGTTGTGATTTAAGGCAGGGACTGCTTGCTATTCTAGACTTGTACTCTTCCTAAAACTAGACAGCCCCATTTTGGTTTGTCCCTTGCCACTGCCATGATTAACATGATTAGATGGAATAATTTCATAGCATTTCCCTTAACAGAGATAAACTATTGGTGCTTATGCAATCATAATGTGCAATGCCAAACATCCTCATCCCCCTAAAAAATCCCCAATGGTACAGTTAAATCTATTCAATTTGTATGGTTAAAAGAAATGTAGGTTATTGAAAATTATACAGAAGACACTTTATAAAAATTAAAATTCATGAATACAGGGAGAAAGTGATTGGATAGATATTCTACTTCCAAATGTTGGCTTTTTAGTATTTCTTCTGAAATGGAAATCTAATGCTAGCAAGAGTTTTGTGGTTGTCAGTAAAGCTCTCCAATTTGTTGTGTATTTTGCTTCACAGAATGTATCTAGCAGAAGTACTACTGTAATCATTACATTGCCACAGCTATGCTTCACAAATCCTACTTGCAAATATGAAAATGGTCCTCCTTTTTTAATGCCTATCTTTGACCTCTCTTCTGCGAAGGCAGTTTCCTAGAACTAGTTTTCAACTAAGCCAAAAAATTTCCATAAAGATGAACTGTTTCTCCTCTGATACAGAGTAATTGGGGATGGTACATGTTGCTGTGACCCAGGCTGAGCAGAGATGACAAATTGAATTTCCTACATAACATGGAGTTCTCATCCACTGATTCTCCACCTCATACACACATATTCCCTTCTGAATAAAAGCGGTCATATTTTCCACAAGAAAATAACCATTCCCTGTGTGTGAAAATATTAGGAATGCTTAGTGTTTTGCTTGAGGTCGGCTCAAAAGCAAACAGAAATCTTGAATGTTTTTGTGAAAAAGAATTTTCATCCCTTGGTAAATGGACGCTTCCTGTTGACTGCTGTCACATGTGATGATGTATATAATGTGGGTTTTCAGGGCATATTCTGCTGCCACAACTTGTAGCCATCTAAAAGACAGCTGCCAGCTGATGTCAGTTATTTAAGTTTCTTCTGTCATCAATAATGAGGAGCAGGTAACTCCATACAGTGATTTGCCCCATCCTGAGATAGCTGTCTAAAAAGGATGGAATAAATTGGCTTCTGGATCTCTTTTCCTTGACTGCAGGCAACATCTAGACAATTAACTGTGATAAAATTAGTTGGGATGGATCACACCCTTATCTGTTAGAATTGCTTTGTGTTTTTACGGACAGGGGTCTGAGTAAGCAAACAGGAAACTCAGGGTTTATACTCTCCTACTGATCTGCAACACAGTCTTGGGTAAACTTGTTCCAATATGTGCTCCACTATTTCATTCCTCATTTTCTTGTTTGCCTACTTTGTCCTACAAATGGGTTGGGGGGGAAAAGTCTCAATAGGTATAGTCAGGGCTTGATCTTTACAGTCACAGATTTTAAAGTGGAAAGGACCAACAAATTAAGTGGGACATATAATTTTGTTCATTTAAAAGTTTAGCAGCCAATTATGATAATCACCTATGACCCTTCAATTATCCCTGGAGAAAGAGACATGCAGCTTATGAACGCAATGCATGTATTGTACATACACTAAAAGCTAGGTGAAATGAATCCAACCTTAAAAGATAAAAATCTGTCCAATTGCCAGGTTTTTGGCTCTAACATAATTGTTTTCATTGTTACTGCTCATTTGAGATATTGTGACTTTAGTTTTCATTTACTCCTTCTCCAATAGATGGAAGTTACCTTCACAATCCAGAAGGTTAAAAATAATTATGAAATTACAAGAACTTGAAGGTCTTTCATTTAAGACACAGAGAACAAAATTAAAATATCTTTTAACTACTGAGCAAGAACTTGTCTTCATTACATGAACAGAAGCTCTGAAGATACATTCAAGATAGACCATATCCCTTGGGTCTGACAAAAGTAGAAGAAAAATTAGGCTTAATGTGACTAATATGAACATGTCAGTAAAAGTGGGCAATCTGCTACTGTCTCTGATGCAAGTGTGCAAAGTTCCCCCATCAATAAAATGCAGGCTCCACTATGGCACCATAAGGAATTTGTGTCCTTTGTCATGTCAGAGACTCCCAAGTTGACACAGCAGAAAAGTTCATCTGAGCACATTTTTGCTATGAGAACTTTTTTGCTCACAGAGGTGAAAAGTTACGTATTCAGAGCACACAGATGTCCCAGTGGGCTGACACGAAGAATAAAATTATTTCCCACTGGAACTGAAAATGAACACAAACTTCATGACTGTCTGGTCCAAATGCAAAAGTCATTCTTTCTTCCTTGCATAATAGGAATATATTAAAAGTCACACTGATAACACTGTAGAAAACCATGCAGAATGAAGGAGAGTCTTTATTTAGCTGAAAATAATAATAAGGAAAAGGCAGAAGGCAATGCTAGTGAAGGAAGTAAGCCAGTTTGACAAGACTTAAGGCATACAAATGAATTTGGCAGGAGGAAATAAAAATGTTTCAACTCTGGAAAAACTGGCTTCTTGCCCATAGAGATGCAAGTGTAGCTGTCCATTACATAGCATGGTAGACACGCACAAGATTTCATTCTTTGATTCCAGATGAAGAATAACTGAGGTAAATAGGGTATGCTTAAATCATCATGGAGAAATTTCAGTGCTTCGAAAAACCCAGACACCCCTATTATTATCTTCACATTTACTACACAGTATTTTTTTGGGAGGGATGACTAAAAAGGTTCTGTTTAGAGGAGTAGTTTTTTGTAGCCACGGTTGTCAAAAGCTATAAATTATCAGAAGAGACATTGTCTTTTTCAGAAATTCAGGAATTCTTGAGGTCTCCCAGATAAGTTTTTATATAAATATGTTTGTATGGTGGCTGCCTGTTATCTCTCTCTCTTACCTCTGCAACAGTAACAGATAGCTAAATAGAAATACTACTTCTCCTTACATATCTTGACACTTATTTTGGGACAAATAGTTCTTATATCTCTTTAGTCATGATTTTGGCCATTGAAGGAAAACTACTAACAGAAATAAAATTAAATGAGAGGTGGTTTGGCCCAGATGGTTAGTTGAATTGTGCCTCTCAGGTAAAGATGGCATGGTCTGCATCTATCTTAGCAAAGTTGAACATGTTTGGGAAGATTCCCTGGCACTGGAGCATGATCATTTATGCTAGTAAAGCATTAGAAGGTTCCCTGGCATGATTTTGGCCCATTCCAACAAGCTCTTTCCCTGAACAACTTCTGGACGTGGTTTGGCAGCTGGAGCAGCCCAGGAGCCAATTCAGCAGGCAGTCTGTACACAGACATCCTGCTTGGGAGACTGATACTGTTTGTTAGAAAAGATAAAAAATGTCCTGTATCAGTTGACCTCATTGGTTGAAGGTATCTCTGGATACATTTAATTTGCAGGTGTAGATGTAGCCGTAGTGATACTTGTTCCCACATGTGAGCACAAGAACAGGCCAAAATCTTGGCTGGAAAAAATTTCCTCAGAGAAAGAAAGGTTCCAGATAATATTACATTTGAGATGACTTTATCACACTGCTTATTTTTAAACTTCAAAGTTTGATTAAGTACTACATAAAGAAAAGCATTTTGCACTCAGGTGATGCAGTTTTGTCATTGTTTTTCTAAAGTGGAAACTCATTTCTAGAAGATAGCATGATTTGGAAGATATCACAGTACACACAGGTTTTACTTCTTCAGCGTTGAAGACATTTTTCTGCCCAGCTTATTAAACCAATAAGAAATAAACAAAATAAAGATCATACATGCTTACTGAAAGGGATTAGAAATATAAATACATTTGCACTTCACTTAGTGAGTTAGTGGGGTTCACTTCAGTTAGTAAGGTGAATATAACTACCTAGAAAGGCAGATAGACAAAACAGACAAAAAGAAGAGATTGTATTCTGCAGTCCTGAGAAAACAGTCAAACAGCTTTCCCAAAATAAATAACCAGTTCTCTATATCAAGATCCCATGAGCGTAATTGCTGCAGCTGACTTGTATTCTATAAAAAAACTTTTACATCAAAATGATGTTGGTGACTTCAGAGATCGCACCAGGCAAAAGGAGCTTCAGAAGTCACTGCAATTTGAAAGTCTCTGTTTATATAATATAAAATTGACTTTACCCCCTTCTAGCCTTCAATATTGACCACAGAAATGAATTCAAATAATAGAAAAAATTGGATTATTGAGGAGAAAATTTCTTGAGGGAAACTGAACTGCCAATAGAGAGATCTTTAAAAGTGCTTGAAACATCAAGATGAGATAACATAGTCAAAGATTTGGAAGTATTCTGAGACATATATTAGAGCATAATGATTTTCTGAAGGAAATAGACTTTGGTTATTATTCTATTTCTGATCATCATGGTATTAAAAAAGGTATTATATCACTTAACAATGTGTGATGAAGGCAACAAAACTAATTTCAGGTTCTGTAGAAAGAGAATAAGGAGGACCTTATTGCATTTATTTCCACTGGAGTCATTTAAGAAGGAGGACTTAAATATAAGATTCAATTGTTTTTTGGAGCGTATGCCTGCCATGACATAGGTATCACTCCCAAAGCCAAAGAACAGTCCAGATAATATCAGACAGGAAAAACAAGGCCTGTTATGGAACCTAAATTTAAATCAGAAGTACAAGACACAGAACTAAATTATGGATGTTGATTTGTACTTTGACCATACCAATATGTGCATTTGCATTAAACTGTTTCATAAATATCTCCAAAAAAAAACACCAAAAAGAAACACCTAATGGCTCAGAGTGTATTTTTCTTATCATTTGTTGATATTATATGATCCAGATGTACTTGGCGTGACTGGATGTAGAGATGAGGGGAGGGCAGTGGATGTTGCATACCTTGACTCCAGCAAGGCTTTTGACACAGTCTCCCATAGCATCCTCATAGGTAAGCTTAGGAAGTGTTGGTTAGATGAATGGAAAGTGAGGTGGATTGAGAACTGGCTGAAAGACAGAGTTCAGAGGGTCATGATTAGTGGCACAGAGTCTAGTTGGAGGTCCATAACAAGGGGGGTTCCCCAGGGGTCAGTACTGGGTCCAGTCCTCTTCAATATATTCATCAATGACCTGGATGAAGGGATGGAGTGTACTCTCAGCAAGTTTGCTCATGACACAAAACTGGGAGGGGTGGCTGACATACCAGAAGGCTTTGCCACCATACAGTGAGACCTGGACAGGCTAGAGAGTTGGGTGGAGAGAAACCTAATGAAGTTCAACAAGGACAAGTGTATGGTCCTGCACCTGGGGAGGAATAATCCCATGCACCAGTATGGGTTAGGGGCTGACCTGCTGGAGAGCAACTCTGAGGAAAAAGACCTGGGAGTCCTGGTGAACAACAGGATGACCATGAGCCAGCAATATGCCCTTGTAGCCAAGAAAGCCAATGGCATCCTGGGGTGCATCAAGAAAAGTGTGGCATGAAGGTCGAGGGAGGTCATCCTCCCCCTCCACTCTGCCCTTTTGAGGCCCCATGTGGAGTACTGTGTCCATTTCTGGGCTCCCCGGTTCAAGAAGGACAGAGAACTGCTGTAGAGGATACAGCAAAGAGCTATGAAGATGATTAAGGGACTGGAACACCTCTCTTATGAGGAAAGGCTGAAGGACTTAGGTCTTTTTAGATTGGAGAAGAGAAGACTGAGGGGGGATCTGATCACTGCCTATAAATACTTAAAGGGTGGGTGTCAAGAGGAAGGGGCAGTCTTTTTCAGTGATGCCTGCTGACAGGACAAGAGGTAACGAGCACAAACTCGAACATCCATCTAAACATGAGGAGCAACTTCTTTATTTCGTGGGTGGCTGAGCACTGGAACAGGCTGCCCAGAGAAGTGGTGGAGTCTCTGTCTGGATATAGTCAAGACCTGCCTGGACACCATTCTGGGCAACCTGCTCTAGGTGAACCTGCTCTGGCAGGGGGGTTGGACTAGATGATCTCCAGAAGTCCCTTCCAACCCCTATCTGGGATTCTGTATACTTCTGGATGAAGACCAGGAAATGCCATAAAATATTTTGTAATTAATATCCTGTAGATACTTGCTGGACCTTGAACCAGAGCTTCTTGGATGTTTGAATGTTACGTAAAGATGAATTCAATGTTCAGTCCAAACTAACTTTAGTGGTAAGAAATTTTGAGATGTTTCTTTTTATAAAATTTGTGAAAAGCCATAGGTGAAGCTACAGGTACTTTTGGCTGTTAGTCTCTGTAAACACTAATATGAAATATTAGTTGAAATTAGTTGAAATATTTGAAGATTAAATGGACTGGCTCTTTTCCACTGCCCACATAAATTCACAATGAACTTCTTAATTGCAGAAACACCTTTGAAAATGTTTTCTTGGGGGGAGGGGGGCAGAATTGGGGAGAAGGGGACAGGGAGGAAGTCTAGGCAAAGCAACAGCTTTGACAAACGTACCTGTATACCTGGAAATGTCAAAAGTGTATTAATTTTGCATAAGAAATGCCAAACACTTTAACCTGCTCCCCAGATCAGGAGATAACTTGCAATGACCTTGTACTCATAATTTACTCATTTACTCATAATTACTGCTTAGTATTGTAACAATGATTTGTCTCTTGTGAATAATCTATGTGAACTTATAGATAATGGAAGGGAAAAATGAGTGTTTGAGGTAACAATGTAGCATGGATTACTACCATTCTTAGACCAGAAAGAGAAAAAGTGGAACAAATCATGTTACCTTTTTTTTTTTCTTAATAATATTTTGTTCTACAGGACTTTTGATATTACTCTTGGGATACCATGACTAAAGAAAAAAATATTCTTAATTATTATTTATAATTTTTTTTAATAAAGAAGACAATGAAAAATAAAAAGGAAATGCAAATTATTTAAAGGCTTTTATGTTCTCTTCATGAAGAGCTTCCAGTTGGGAGCAGTCCTTTGAGATATTGTCTTTTGTTTCTTTTCTCAAAAGCAAATTTAAAGTATAATATTTTATCTTATTTTGTCTTTTCAAAGCAGTGGTGAGTAGGAATAATATCATGCTGTCCTTGACAACTTAATATATTACTCAAATGGACAAATAAATCACTTGCGCTAAGGCATCTGAATACTTCTTAGCATATCACCAACATACAGGATTGTTTTTGAAAGGGCAACCTGTATTTACCAAGTCAATAAAACTGAGAATACAGCTAACCAGGTCAGTTCACAAAAAACTTTTCATCAAAGTGTCCTTGTTGCTCTTCGAGCTTCCAAGCCCAATATACACAAATTAATGATTCAACATAGCATTCATGAAACACTGCAGTGGTTTATAAGGAAGCCACTGATGTAGGTTCTATCCAGATTGCAGCTTCCAGCAGGTATTGTTAAATCTTAGATAAAATAAAAGCTGTCTCTGCATGAAATAACTGTTATCTAAACACAGTGGTGAAGATTTTCTATCTTATTTAAAAAAGAGGACTATCATACACCCAGTTGCAGTTATGTTCACATCATTATAGCTTTTTTTTTTCTTATTATTTTGGAGGCAGCAAACACAGAGAAAAGCAGGGGGCAAGGTGAGCATGGCGTCAAGACTGCTGTGGCCAGAGGTTCACAGGATACTGGAGGGTCCTCTGTCTGTGTGTGTATTTATGTGCATGTATTTGTTGGGAATACATGCTCAGTCCCTCTTCTGGCTGGACAAAGGGCAGGGAATTACAGCAGCTTGGCTGGTACTAGGATTCCCCTAGTACAGAAAGTCTACTGGATTTTGTGTCTAGTGGGCTGGGAAGGAAAATCTCCCTGGGTCCTGAAGCCTTCCAGAGCTGGAATCCCTTAAAACACAGAAGCATAAAGTCACCCCATAATTTATTAGAGGAAAATTCAGATTTTATATGAAGGTCTACAATCCAGTCTAAGAAAGTGACACCTCTTTCTAGTTCCCTGAAACCAAGATATTTTCTTGGTATTTTCATCTATTATAATATATATTTATTTTTTTAATTTGAATTGATAATCACTGTTTAAATACAAACATTTTTCATGAAAGGCTCAAAACAACTGATCTTACCTTTCTCACTTTTCAATCCCAGTTGCTATATTTTGCAGTTAAACAATATGATTTATGTATATTTATTAATACAAGCCAAAGCTTCAGTTAAATGTCAAAAAAGGGGCATTTTAAAATGTTTTAACCATTTTGCATTGTCTTCTGTCATATCACAAAAAAGAACTCAAAACAGGAATTCTGAGCAGCACTGCATTAAAATGTATGTATAATTCATGTATAAAATTACTATATAAAGAATATAGCCTAATAGGTCAAGATCTTGCTTTAAAATGTAGTTTATCATAATGTCTGACAACCTGTGCGTTCTCATCACCAGAACAAAGCTCCATAGAAATTGCCTTCTTTTACATTTAATACAACCACCTGAAAATCAGTGAGATCAAACATTCTGGTGTCATCCCTATATACGCCTACTGCTGTCTATTATCCTGCTTTTGAAACTTTTAGTGACCAAGTGATCTTTTTTTGGTAATTTTGTTATTTAGTATCTTTGTGCCTTGGCAACTGCCTAGAGTAACTCTAGTCTTTCACCTTTGCACTGACTCACCTACTCAGAAAGCTGTGAAAACTGAAACTGTGCTGAAAGAGTTAGTTCCTACTCTCAGTGATCTCTATGTTGATGAAGATGTCATGAAGAGAAACTTTAGCGTGTTGTTCATCGCCCTTCGTGGGGTTTCTATTCCAGTGCATTTCAGTATAAGGATATAATGGTGTTTATGTGTAAATGTACGAAAGAACAATCAAATAAAATATATCAGAAACTAATAGTCTTTGAGTACTTACAGCTACTGATTATTCAGCATGACTTTTGATAGTTTACACCTGCTTAGTACTATGTAGATATTAAGATAAAGCTGGCTATTACTTAAAACAGTTCAATAATTATGATGATATTAGGAAATGAATTTCATTCATATCTGTTACCCCCTTGAGTACTGCTGCTTGTCTGACAAGATTGCCTATCAGCTGCAGCAGTTTAACAAACTCAAACAGCATGATGATTTTATCAACAGAACTGAGAATTCACAGCAAGATGGTATTAAATTCTGAGAGTATGACAGTTCCCCTTACAGATTATCTGTCATGCAATCAATGGTGACTTTAAAACACAACAACAGTGTCAGGATGCAGACCTTGCCTAACTCGTGGGTCTATACTTTTATCTCAGGCAAATTTAATTTCCATCACTCAGTCTTACTATGAAAAGCTTTGTTTTCAAAGGGTTTCAGAGCTCTTTCATCAGATAGTACAAGCTTGCTAGCTGCACTATACCAAAGATACCAACTGTATCAAATCTTTTCATTAAATTTAGACATCTAAACAAACTGTCTTAAGATGAAGAACTAGCCAGTAGTGGATTAAGTCGCATTTTCATAGAATCATAGAATACCAGGTTGGAACGGACCTTAAGGATCATCAGGTCTAACCTTCTTGGCAAAAGCACAGTCTAGACAAGATGGCCCAGCACCCTGTCCAGTTAAATCTTCAAAATGTCCAGTGATGGGGAATCTACCTCTTCCCTGGGGAGAATATTCCAAAAGCTGATTGTCCTCATTGTGAAAAATTTTCCTCTTTTGTCCAATCGGAATATCTTCTGGGGTAACTTGTACACATTACCCCTCATCTTTTCCACATGACTCCTTGTAAAAAGGGAGTCTCCGTCTTCTTTGTAGCCACCCTTTAAATACTGGAATGTGATAATAACGTCTCCCCTAAGCTTTCATTTCTCTAGGCTGAACAAACCTAGTTCTCTCAGCCTTTCTTCATAGGGCAGACTTCCCAGTCCTTTGATCATCTTGATGGCCCTTCTCCAGCCTGTCCACATCTTTTTTGTATGGTGGAGGCCAATGCAGCATTCCAGGTTTGGCCTGACAAGCGCTGAGTAGAGTGGAATAATGATTCCTTTACCTCTGCTGGTGATGCCTTGTTGATGCAGCCCAGCATCCTGTGGGCTTTCTCTGCAGCAGCTGCACTCTGTTCACTCATATTGAGCTTACTGTCCACCAGGACCCCCAGATCCGTTTCCACAGAGCTGTTTCCCAGCCAGGTCCATCCCAGCCTACGCTGCACTCCTGCATTATGTTTTCCC
This sequence comes from Limosa lapponica baueri, assembly GCA_002844005.1. Taxonomy (NCBI): domain Eukaryota; kingdom Metazoa; phylum Chordata; class Aves; order Charadriiformes; family Scolopacidae; genus Limosa; species Limosa lapponica. The sequence goes on along the minus strand of KZ505648.1, from coordinate 2,882,958 downwards.
AGGTATGAGACCTTACACTTGTCCTCATTGAACTTCATAAAGTTCTTCTTAGTATCTTCCAGCCTACTCAGGTCTTCTGGCAGAGTGGCTCTCCCATCCCAAGTGCCCAGTAGCCCACTCAGTTTGGTGTCATCAGTGAACTTGATCCCATCATCCAGATGACTTATGAAGATACTAAGCAGTGTTGGGCCCAGTATTGATCTCTGGGGGACCCTACTTGTGACAGGTCTCCATTTTGAGAAGAAGCTGTTTACCACCACTGTCTGGCCTGTCAGCCAGTTCCCCACCTACCATACGGACCACTTGTCTAGAGTGTAACGCATCAGTTTCTCTAGGAGAAGTCTGTGGGAAACTGTCTTGAAAGCCTTGGAGAAATCCAGATAGACAATGTCCACCACTTGCCCCTCATCAACTGAGCAGGTTAATTTGTCATTGAAGGCAATCAGGTTTGTCAAGCATGATTTGCTCCTGGTCGCTCTTCAAGAAAGGCAAGGAAAAAGAGAAGGGGGTGTTGCCCCCATATGTCAATGACCAGCTAGAGTGTGTGGAGCTCCACCTGTGGATGGATGAGGAGATGACAGAGAGCTTATGGGTCAGGATGAAAGGGAGGAACAAGTGATGTTACAGTGGGTGTCTGCTACAGGCCACCTGACCAGAAAGATCGAGCTGATGAGGCCCTTTATAGACAAATAGGAGCAACTTCATGTTCATAAGCCCTGGTCCTCATGGGGGACTTCAACCACCCCAATATCTGTCGGAGGGACAACACAGCAGGGCATAAGCAATCCTGGAATGTGTTCATCATAACTTCCTTCTCCAAGCGATAGAGGAACCAACGTGGAAAGGTGTTATGTTGGACCTTGTTCCCACTAACAAGGTGGAGAATATGAAGCTCAAGGCAGCCTTGGCTAGTGACCATGAGATGGTGGAGTTCAAGATCCTTAGGACATCAAGGAGGGTGCACAGTAAGCTCACTACCCTGGGCTTCAGCAGAGCAGCCTTCGGCCTCTCCAGGGATCTGATTGGTAGGCTACCAAGGTATAAAGTTCTGGAGGGAAGAGGGGCCTAAGAAAGCTGGTTAGTACTCAAGGATTACCTCCTCCAAGCTCAGGAGCGATGCAACCTAACCGAAAGTCGGGCAAAAACGCCAGGAGGCCTGCATGGATGAACAAGGAGGTCCTGGAGAAAATCAAACTCAAAAAGGAAGCCTACAGAGAGTGGAAGCAATGTCAGGTAGCCTGTCCTTCAGACAGAAAGTATATGACTATATTATAAAAATGTAAAATATAGAGATAAGTGTGGATAGCATCTGAATCGGTCAGAATTTAGCGCAGGTGGGAATGCACCTGCAAGGACAGGAATGGCAATAAATTCTGTTTGCATATGGGAAACTGAGACACAGAGACAAAGGACTTAGATGGCACAATGCCAACATCAGAACAGATAGTTTAGACATTTGAAATTAAATCTAGAACCTGGACCAAAGTGTTTCCCTGCAGTATCTGCAGGGAATAAATCTCCTCAGAACAGTACCCTAAACTCATATCACATCAGGCACTCTGCTGAGACTCAAAGCCAGACAGTAGGAAATTATATGGCAGTGCCTGGATTTTAAACACTTTGCCCCCTGGGATTTAGGCACCTTATGTTGGGCTGCACAGGTTTCATAGCCTCAGAGCCTCTCCTGTAGATAGGTATCTAAGTTTCTACTTCCAAATACTGAGGTAATTTCTGTCTTTTGAGTTTTTAGAAGAAAAGAGAGATTTTCCTTAATACTACCTATTATCCAATAAATGTAAGCTGGACAGTGTGCTTTAGCAAAATATTTAATTGTAAAATGATGTGGTCTATTATTGTAGTGGCTTGAAAGAAAACAAAAGAGAGAGAAAATTTGAACAGCTCTCTAGTTCAATACTTAGCATTCTTGCTGGAGGATATTTGATAAATATTCTGCAACTCTGAGACTTAAAATTGAGATACTAGTAGGCTGATGTACTTAATACTCACATATTTTATTATTAATATATCTAAAATCTGTGGGTGCAAACCATGCCAAATATTGCAGATTTTCATAATCTTGATCAGGATATAAATGTCATTATTAGTCTACCAAATCAGATTTGGTTCAAAGTTTAGGGTTATTTTTCAGAATTCGTTGTCTCCTTTTTCAAACTCTGAGACACGTGGGTTAGAAGAGACTTATGCACCATTTTGATGTTATGACAAACTCTGTGAACTGGAATATATCTAAAAAGAACCAAACTGAAATAAATTCTACAATACTTGCCAAATTAGGCAGAATAAACATCGAAATCTTTTCCAAGACAAATGCTACAGTTGCAGTATTGTTCTTCTGACTGATCTTGGTTACTTACTCAGCTTCCGGTATCTGCTTCTCTGATAAAGTCCTAAAGAGCCATGGGATTTGAAAAGATGCTAGAAATGCATTTGCAGCCGCTAAGTTAAAAAAATTGTTTCACAATAGGTTACTTGTTTCTCACTTATCTTCCAAATTCCAAAAAACAATAGGAAAGAAAGCCACATTTCAAGAGAGACCACAAAAACTTCCACTAAATAGTCAGATGAATTGTCATTCAAAAATTAATAGAATAAGACAAGACGATAACAAGTGCAAAGAAACCTGACAACCTATTTTGCAGACCCCAGTGCCTAGGACTTGATGTACAATGTATGCAATCAATCAGTCTTCCTCTTAAAGTTTGGTGTTAAAACAGATTTGTAGTTGCTTGGCTTTTTCTGTAGAGAAATACTAGGATTCGGCTCATCAGAGATGTGTGGGCACCTTATTCCCAATCAGCTGCTTTTCCAGCACAGCAAAACACTGTGTGAGAACTCATGAATTACTTTTCTATGCGGTGCCCAGGTATAAACAAACATGTCCACTATTCTGCACCTAAGTATCACTAAAACTGCCTGAGTCCAAAATTCAGATCCCTAATAGATTTTTCTTCCAAGGTTTTGTCTAATCTGCCCACAAAAGTTACCATACTGGAGCAGGTACCCACTGCAGTCCATGGCAGATCCCATGATGGAGCAGATGGATATTCCTGAAGAAAATGTGGCCTGTGGAAAGCTCACGCTGGAACAAGTTTTTCTGAAAGACTGCAGCCTTTGGACAGTCCATATCAGAGTAAAGGAAAACTGTGAGAGGAAAAACACAGCAGAGAAAAACCACTAGGTACCAACTGTAACCTCCCACTCCTCACCCAGCTGGGCTGCTCGATGTCAGAGAGGAGTCTGGAGTAAGCAAGTGAAGTTGAGCTTAGGAAAAGAGGAAGGAAAAATGTTAGTTTAATGTTTGCCTTTTTGTTTCTTGCTACTCTAGTTCATAATTAGATATCATAATTAAAGACTTATTTTCATTGTCAATAAATTAAATTAATTTTCCCCAAGTCAAGACTGTTTTTCCCATGCTGTTAATTGGAAAACAGTCTCCCAGTATTCATCTCAAGCCACAAGCTTTCTCATCCTTTTTTTCCCCTTGTCACACTGAGGAAGGGGACTGAGTAAGTGACAGGGTGTGAGCCAAGGTTAACTTACCATGTGTGTTATGTGCTAAAACTGTTTTTCCCCATTACAGCATTTTATATTTGTCTGTGTTGAATTCAATTTGATGTTTTATTGCCTAGATACTCCAGCCTCTAAAGTCCTTCTGAAATTCTTCATAGTCTGTCCTTTTCCTAAGTGCCTCATATAATGTTGAATCATCATCATTCATATCATATTATCACCATACAGATCACCCCCCTTCTTTAGGTTATTTCTTAATATGTTAAACAGAATGAGTTCCAGGACAGACACCTGCACAAGTCCTGTGATGACCGTCCTGCATTGCAAGAAATGACCTGTTACTGTTATCCTTGATTTCCTGTCTTTTAACCAAAGATTAATGCATGTTAGGGTCTTCTCTCTTGTCCTTAAAGCTTATGTGGAAACCGTTGTTAAAATTTCTTAGAAATTAAAACAGCCTATATAGTTCCTACTACTTTAACTCATATGTTTCCTGACCTCTTCAAGCAATGCCTTCTACTAATGCCATGATGACCCCTCTAAAAAAAAAAAAAAGTATATTCTATACTTTCTTAGTGTTACTATTAATTTTCCCAGTGGACATCCTCAATTTTAAAGACACTTAGTCCCTGAGCACATCTCGAAACTTTCTAAACACTGGTATCTCATCACCCACCTGTAGCGTATGAAGGCACAGACCCCGGTCAGAGGTGCAACCAGAATCGTTTATTATAACAAACACTTTGCTCATATAGTACCAAGCATCTTCTTTCCCAGCCGACACGCCCCTGCAACCCCCAACTGCCAGATGGGCAGAATTCCCCTCCATCAGTCGGGCGACAGGCATTGTTTATGGGTCGTCTGGACTTGCTCACGGCTGTCCCCTGACAGTGCTCCTGCTTCTTCTATTCCTTCTTCTGGTCTCTGCTTCCGCCGTAATCCTGTTAACATCCTGTTCTCCCACACCCATCTTTTTGGCTTCAGACACCATGAGGTTTTAAGTGAGATATTAATAATGCATTTATTTCATCTGTAAGTTCCCATAGAACTCTAAAGGTAATAACATCTGGATCTGGTAATTTATTGGTGTTCATTATGTCTATTTGTGTTACAACTTTTACACAGTTGCTTTGACAGTTACTCAATGCTACAGTGATTACAGCACTTCAGCACAGCCTGGGAATCCCATGCTGAGTTCTGGTCCAGTAACATTTCCCTGCCTATCTGGGCACAATCCAGAAGATTTTTCTCAAAAATATCACCATGGATTGGCACAAATATCGTTGTGGAAAGAGACCGTAGTTCTTCCTTTAGTTCAGTATACTAGTGCCATCTCTGGTTGTGGGATATCTGGCTTTCATTCCATCTTTTGCTGGTCAGGGTTAAAACCCAAACATAAAATATTTCAAAACCTATGTTTCAGGTATTCAAGAAGAGAGTCTCTTAAGCCTCCTGCTGAAACTGCTAGATTTTACAGAACAACTAAATATTCATTGGGCAAAAGACTCTATGATCCTAGTGATTAGGGTATTCATGTGGCAGGGGAGACATGAGTTCCTGACATTCTAATGAATATTTACATAATTTTGTATGAAGTATTCACTGGAGCAGAAAGAGCAAGTTGACTAATCACTTACCTATAGAATCATAATTTTCTTGCCTTTCAGCTCAATTAATTTTTAATCATGCCTCAAAAGAGGAACAGCCTCAAGAGGAGGAACTGTCTTAACAGAATGTCCTAGCATTTTGAACGTTTACTTTGTGTTAGTTTTCAAAATCCCTCAATCACTGAAGAGATCTGAACCTATTGCTCACACTTTCTCAGGTTACCGGACAAAGAGGAAACACTGCTGCCATCACATCTCTTTTATTCTGGTCATAATTTTTGGATGACGTACTTTGTTAAAAGTTTTTGTGAGGAAGTTCAGCATTTTTAGTCACAAATGGAAAAGGCCATTAAAATTTCTGAGTGCGCTACAGGTAATTCCTTACTTTGCTTGTGCCTTCGTTCCTGGCTAGACTTCGTGGTTCCCCATCTTGTTGAGTTTTAGCATTTCTGGCACAAATTCTTTCTGGTTTTGCATAACACTGCCTGTTTTACCCAGAAGGCATTTTAGAATATTTAGGAATCTGGGGAAATGGGAGCAGCTCAAGATTTTTAAAGGATAACACTGCTTTAGGTGGAACATGGCAAATGCCACTGTGCTTTGTGGTGTTTCATTTTGACTGCTCTGCTTGCCATTATGAGGCTACTTCTAGCAACAGGCAGCAAAGGCTTTTTTCTTTAATAAGAGGTGGTGCAATTCCCTTTCATGGGGTAAACTTTTCTCACACTGTTGGTTAATAAGTGATACCCAAACCAAAGTCCTTCTATGCTGTAATCATAAGGTAGAGATTTCACTGTGATTTGAGGTACTGTAATGAATGAAGCAGAAGCAATTCAGAAGCTGGCTGACTACAGAGAGCCTGTTCATGCGACTGTTAAAGTATTTACACTCATGTATTAATTGTCTTGTCTGGCAAATGTTGTTCACCTAGATGATCTGTCATCTAGACACCTCTACGCCCTTGTTGTAGCGATGTCTAGGCAGCTTCCTTCTCATAGGTGATTGTGAACTTGTACTTTTATTACCATGATTTTACATTCAACCTTATGTTTAATCACACGTAAGTTAATGTAGTAGTCCCTAGTACGTCTAGGACTTATTTCCAACTGTGCCCTCTCACTGTCAAAGTAGGGTGTCATCTGCCAAAGTAGGAAAGTAGTGGTACATATGCAACACTACAGAAACAGAAAAACTCTGTATCACTACAGAAAACATGTATAGCTATTTTACTCCTCAGTGTATTTTCTGATGAGGAGTACTGAGAATAGCACATTTACGTAGACAAGATTTTGAGATTCTTTTCTCTTTTACTGTAACAAAAATGAGGAACTTGGTCAGTCTTCTGCTCTCACAGCTTCAATGGTTAATTATCTTCAACAAAGTAAAGCACAAGACAAAGTTTAAGGGGAAAAAAAACCCAAAACACAAGAGGTTACATCTGAGACTTTGTGGAGACAAAGGTTCAGTAGCTATAATTCACTTTGCTCCTGGATTCATTTTTACCTGTGAGACACTGAGCAGGATATCTGACATACGATTCAAAAAACTTCAACCCAAAAATGAGATTCAAACTGGACTTTGGCCCATAATTTCAAATTTTCAATATTGAAAAGTACTGCTCTGTCTCAGTCAACATTCTAGCATATTTTGTATTTTAAGCATAACTTTTCTATTTGTTCACTTATTTCTGAAAGAAATGAGAAGCCCAGCACTTGACTCATGCCCAAGCCTAGTCAGAGCTTCCAAAGGAGCCTTTCTGCTGCCTGAGTTGCTCATGAAACCCCATGTCAAAACTATTGTAAGCCCATGTACAAAATGTACTTATCAGTTCCCACATGCTCCAGAAAATGTAGTGGTGATTGTTTTTCCAGGGAAAACTCACTGACATCATGGGAATGCTTTCAAGCAGCAGATTAAGAGCCAGCACAACTTTAGAAGATCTGTGTTCAGTTCTCTCCTCCGCTTAACAGGACTTAGCTCCCCACCTCTTGTGTTTTTGGCAAGTTGCTTAGCCAACAGATTCAAGGCTGCTTGGAGGGAGGGCAGGATGCATCAGCAGTGCCAGATGAAAAGCCTTGCAGTGTGTAGAGAAAGAATTCAGAATTCACTGGGCTGGAAAGAGAACATGAAAACAAGGGCAGCTCTAGCAGAAAGTCTGGGGATGTCCTCTGGGAGGACAGGGAAGCTTCAGCTCCACTTCCAAGGGCTGTTTATGTGTTTTTTACAGTTGTGATTTCATGTAAAATGCATAATGTCCTAGTAGCAGGGATTGGGACTTCAGTCTGTTTCTGCCCACACTCATGAATGAGTGCTACAAGGAGTAGCTGCTCCTTAATACAGCTTCTTAAAGGCTGTATTAGGCCCATTAATGTCTTCAGGTATTGAAATAAAGTCCATCAGCAAAAGTTATCTCCCCTACATTTGTTCTCCCCCACAACACATGTTTCCTTTAACCAAATCTTGGCAACAATATTGTCCATATTTATCATCTCCAGACTTTCTTCTTCCAAGTCACTCTAGCAGAATCTACAGAAGGTTCACAGAGAAGACACAGCTGGTATCTCAGCTGCCTGATTCCTAAATGGACTGAGCCAAAGACAGATCAGCCTGCCAGCTCTCTAGAGCCAGAACTGCCTTCCTGTTCACAATCAGATTTATGCAAATATCCTGGCACTGGTCTAAAAATACCTGAATTTAGTCAGGAGAGGCAGATAGGTATAGAGGGCTCATACCTTGCTCTTTCATCTCATTATAGTCCCCTGCACCGTGTGTCATAGCTGGAGCCACACAGTTAAACCACGGCTATGTTATTTCCTGTGCACAGGCTTATTTTCTGACAAAAGACAACCACAAAACCACCAAAAACAACCCAACAGAAACACAGGTCCTCTGTCAGAGGGGAAGAATTTCATTTTTTGCTTATTGCTCACAAGCACACTCTGAGCTTGTGATCGCAATCAGTGGAGAGGGATCAATGAAGTGATACACGGTAGGAAACATACTGTGCTTGTGTTTCCTGAGAGATAATCAATGCTGCCAGATAGAAATACTGAGACGTACAGAAAGTGAACTACATCTCCTAGGAGATGAATGGCCTGCTATGTCTTGTCAGTCATAGGTAATTTTAGTAAATAGACTGATAATTAGATTTAAATTATTAATTTTTGAGGCACATAAGGGATCAGATCATAATATTCCTGTCTTTGGTAATTTTTTGTTAACGTCTGGGGAAAAACATGAAAACTGTTCCCCAGGATGATACAAGGGGCATATTGTTAATCTTTATATATGCTGTAGGTTACCTGCTGACTCGGACTATGTGCTTTGCATGTTGTAATTAATCTGCAAGTTTTTCATCTTTTGTTGAATTTACAGGAAGGAAATTCTGAGGCTTGTTTCAGATAATAATGTTTGTAATATGAAATCAAATTGTGTTTCTTTTTGCCAAAAAATGAAGTTATGTTTATCTTGCTTTAACTCCATAAGTTAGTAAACAGGCTGTAGATCTGGATATTAGGAGAAAACAAGATTATGTCCCACTCACCAATCTCTACAAAAGATGCTCAAGAATGATGAACAACATCTGTGGCTCTCCTTTGCTGACAGTCTTATAAGTGGAGAGGGTAATGGGCAACACTACAGGCAGCTCCCAAAAAATACTCATACACTTATGACTAACTTAGGAAACTATTTCCAAGCTACAGATAAAGGAAAAATCTCTGACCAAATGTTACAAACTGTAGACATCTACAATTCGATGGGTTAAACTATTTAGCTCTATAAAGATATATTTGAAATTCACTACCTGGGGTTCACTGTACCAAAATTCACTACAGGAACCAATCTCTTAAATCATTCAAAACATGTAAAAATAAATGAATTCTTCATAAAGCACAAAGACCACACTATTATTTTGTTAATTTTTTTTTGGGGGGTGGGGAGGCATTTATTATATAGAGCACATAACTGGTAGTTAGATCTGAAACTTATACTGAAGACTTCCTCATACAAGCAGAATGCTCTTATTGCTTGGATATAAATAAGAAATTCTGTGATCAACCTGGACATTAGTTATCACCCCATGGCAGGTATGGGAGGAGCTGTGACCAGAAGAGTATTTCTAAGCTTCAATGTCTCCCAAAGCAGCTCCTCAGGCAGGCAAATTTAGAGGTTGTCACAGATCTCCTTTCACATTGACATTGAAAACCAGCTCTATGTCACACGTCTTCCAGCAGGTATTATTTGGCTGCCTATCAAGAGTAAGGAAACCTCCCTACTTTCCATGGATTGCACCTCCCTAATTTTTACTGCTGTGATGACAGTGTGGTGAGGGAGTCCAAAACCTCTTATTTACATGGCAAATGACAGCTTTGCCTTTTCTGAACCCAACAGCTATGTGCAGTGCAACTTCAAATAAAGAAAAAGTTAAGTGGGGACCTCTTTCATCTGGGCTCACCCAAAAATTTTGGCTCTTGCCCTGAATGCAGTTTTCTGCACCATCATCAAAGTAATACCATTTTTGTACCACAGGTTTTGGTCATTTCCATGGAGTGGACCTGTTGAGGCAGTTTGCATAATCATCTGGATTTCTTTTGCTAGATAAAACACAGGAATCAGTATGCATTTCTGCAAGACATATTGAAGAGTTTCCTGCTGTTCTATCAAGTAGTTTATTATTGCCAGAGCACCATAAGTGAATAGAAAGCCTTGCAAATACATACGGAGACATAGTGCCTGTTGCAGGAAATTTACAGTGTAGCTCAGCCAAGTAATAGGAAATCAGATAAAAGAACTCACATTGTATACTCAATACTTTCTTTTTCTTTTTCTTTTTTTTTTTTTTAATGGCACATTACAGTTCTGCCCATCTTTTTTGTTTGCTTCTTACTATTTTTTTTCCTTTAAGAAGATGAAGAAATCCGATGAAGAAGAGAACGCCATATTTTTACATCATGAAATAAAATCTACCTCCCCTTTCCTCCCATATTGTAGATTTCCTGACCTCTCCAGTGAAAAGAACTGTGAAAATATACTTAGAAATGCTTTTACCTGATTTCCATGCAGCAGAATTTCCAAATCTTTCATTTTGAAAGCTCTACTGCATCGTGCCCTGAACATCCCATGTCATCTGTTCCCTTCTTGTTGCATACATAAACTCCCCAGATCTGTGAGGTGAATACAATTTAAGAGAAAGAGAGAGTTGGAGAGCAATCTCCTAAATGTTGGGAGAAATGCAAGATTCCAGTTCTGATTAGTAAGGTTTGCTGGTTAGTATCAGTGTTTGACTAGCTCTGCTCTCAATGTACATTTTAGCTTTAAGGAGAATCAAAAGATCCAGCTAAGTAATGCAACTGGGGACACTAACTTCACAGAAAAATGCAGTTTGCCTTTTTCAGTCTTTCAGCTATCAAATTCTCTTGCAGTGAAGTAAGTAGTTTGCTTAAAGTGAAGTTAACTAAACTGCAAAGGGCATAAATTTTGGAGCTAGTTGGTTTATAGGGCAGAATAGATTTATTTTTTTGAGTATGGTCCCTAATCTATACTTCCTAGTTTGAACTACCTATAGACATTTATACTTACACATCTGAAAAATGAGGCCTCAGTGAGTAAGTGTGGGAGTTCAGGCTTGGCAGGTGAAAACCACAACTCATACCCCAAATCCCCATTATTATTTACCTATAACTTCAATTAATTCATTGACATCTGAGAAAAATCTTGCAGCATCACCCTACAACAATTCCCATGGGATGAAGCAAAGTCTGATGATAGGGACTGCAATGTTTGCTGAACAACCTCTGTAACCCCAAAGCACCTAAGTGCAAGAGTACATTACTAAGCTGCCACAGATAACACAGGGTGAACTCTGAAAGTGAAGTCTCTAAAAGGGGAAGCTGAAAGGCAAAATTAATGAGCTCAGGCCCAGTGAAACACTATACTGCTTTTCAGACCCAATTTATTACCTCAACAGACTGTCTACTCTCCATACAGGCCCATCAACTTTCTTGGAGTCACTTTAGACACCTCTAGCAGGGAAGTGACTGTACAATGTCATTTTGCACTGTTGGCAGACAAGAATTGTCATCCTATTTCCAGCACAGTCAGTGTCAGCTGACAAAGAAATCAGGAACTCAGGACAAGTGCAAGAGATGTCAGTGGGATTGTGGCAGCATAGTCTACTCCACTGGGAAACTTTTTTAAAAGTTTCCAACTGTCCATATGAACCTTTATTTGTGGGAAACTCTAGGAAGAGTTGGTAGGGTGTTCACAGTACCCCTTTGCTGTTTGAGCCATTTTGGTGTGCATAGCAGGAGGCTTATGCTTTAAAGGATAGAAGACAACATTTTCTTCTCACACTGTTTTTCAGATGTGTAATTATAGTCATTTCAATGAAGTAGTTCCTGGCTGATTTCTGAGTAGGTAAAAGAGAGAAGCAGCCTTGCCAAATGGCAAGAACACTGAAAATTTTCAGGAAATAGATTGTATTATTGCCTGATCGAAAAGACTGCTGAGTACCCTTGTACAAGTCTTATCTTATTTCAATTTTACAGAAAGCCATATCACACCTTTTTATAATGTGCTTTGAGATGTTCTGATGAAAACAGCTCTTTAAAAGCTAAGTGGCATTGCTATGATATTACAAGTGGACCACATGCAGAAACAAATCCTATTCTCTTGAATTTAAAAGGTTGTATTCAATCACTTTGTTCTTCTGTCTCATCATACTACGTAGATTGTATGGTTTGCTTATTACAAAAGTAGAGACATGATGAGATATTTTCGTGCAGAAATACTTTCCTGTTCAGAATACATCCAAGATATTTAAAGACATTTAGGCAACTATCTACCTGTCTGCCTTTCTCTATAGGAATAGTTTATTACTGCAGCAGCTGAAATCTGGCCTTTCTCACTGTATGTTGTTATTTACATCTGACTTCTTCTTTTCAATGCAGAGCTGAAGCTCCAAAATACATGAAACAGACTGTTCTCATGGTTGTCATAGAGCAAAGAGAGAATGAAGTTAAATTAGAAACCAGTTATTTGGAGACTAGCAGATTAACTTCACCCTCAAAGAAGTTCAGAAAAATTAAATCATTTTATTTGAGGCTAATCTGGATAAACCAGAATTCCTTATTGGAATAGTTTGGAACACTCACTGAGTCCAAGAAGTGTACAATAGCTATTTTAACAGGTGACTGCACAGTGAAAAATGTAGACTTGCAACATCGGTGGCCTCAGCCTTTATATATATTTTGATAGGCCAATTACAGTTGCAATATCCTTTAATACTTCCATGTAATTGACCTAAATGGTACAATATGATCTACACAAAGAAGGTAGCATAATGATGTATTTTGCTCTAGAAGCAAAAACTGCAAAGATTGGATCTCTCCTCTCCATTAATAGTGTCACTCAAAGCATTTCATAAATTTCAAATTTTCTCCCATTAGTACTTCAGCAGTTCTGTTATTCTTGCCAAAAAACTGTAACCTTTTTATTTTGTTCCCCTTGCTTTTCTCTCTTTTTCTCAGTTGCTGTGTCATAACACTGGAAATGGAATTATTTCATTCAGGGGCTGGATTAACAACCATGTGAACGAAGAGGAAAAACAAAGCTTTCTCCCTAAATAAACAGGAAGATGTGAAACCATCTGCACATTCAAATCCCAGGGAAGAACAACAGTAGCAAATTAAGGTTAATCTAATAAGAATAGTATTGATTCTTGGATATTATTTCTATTATTACTAGATTAAAATTTGGGAAGAACTCTCTTAATATTTCCCTGAAGTACTAAAAAAAATGATCGTATTACACTGGAACTCAAGCTTTAAAGAATTTGAAGTTCAACAAGAGCTGTTCCAGTGAGAGTATAAAAATCCATTTACCTCAGATCCTCTAAAATCCTCTTAGTGCCTTAACAGATTAGTGTGTAAGGGGGAATCAACAGTTTTTATTTTAATTGAACTGGATGTTAGTTTTCTCAGCTAGCTTTGATAAAGAGGTGAGTTCTCAGGATGGAGTGTTGAGAGGTTTCTTTCAATTGTAGCCACTCCTCTTAATGGTTTGACAAGTGTAGGGAAGGATACTTTAGTTTTATGAATGCTACATTTTGCCACTCTCCAAAATAAAGCGTGGGGAACTATATTAACATTGGCTTTGTCATAGTGATTATTTTGGCTGAGGAGAATTTGTTTATGGATTTACAGAGTGCCTCGGTTTGCAGAACGTTTGATCTACAGGCACCATTGTCCCACCAGCATGGACAAGACAGAAACATTGGAAAAGTGTAGATGACATCCCTGGACATACTTATAAAACAAGCTGTGTCTATCTGTCTTGTGTCTCCCTTGATGGGTCAAACATAAAACTGTGAGTCTGAGCTTAGTGTTAACTGATGGATGTGATCAATCACTAGAGTTTCACACTCGATCATAAAAGGTTCACAGGACACAAGGTTCAATGCTCAGCTTTTGATAATAATAAAATACATTTCAATTCACATTGTTCATCTCTGTGCAGCGTCCAAGAAACATTGTTCTGCTGTCCTTTATGGCTGTTAATTAAGAAAGACTTTAGATTCAATAGAATCAAAGAAGTGACATTTCTTCTTATTCTTTCCTACTTTCAAAAAAAAAAAAAATTAAGAATTGACTCATATCAAACGAAACAAAACAAAAATGACTAATATTTTGGAAAGTCATTTTCTACAGAAAGTCAATTCACTCCCTATATCAACTGTAGTAGCCAGTAGGCTTGAAAGGATTACAGTTGCTCAACAATGTTTCTTATTGTCTGATTATAGTTTCTCAACAGTGTTTCAATGTTCTCAAACCTCTCAACTATTTGCTTCTTGGGATCTATGAAGCTACAATTCAAATATACTTGCTTACTTTCATATCTACCTTCAGCAATGCAACAGTGTTTAAAAATAATTTGTCATAACTTACTCTATATGCTGCGGACACAGATAGATGTCATACCACGTAGCATGATTTAGACAGAAATGGGTCAAGCTGAATGGGAATTTACACCCTTCTCCACCCCTTAGTAAGGTAATTTTATTTCTTCAGACTCCCATCTGGAAGAAATGCAAAATGCTGATTACTCTGTTTTTCTGAATAATCTGAAATCCATGAAAAACTGAAGAATGATGTCCCCCAGTGCTGCATTTAGATTCAACTTCTGCTTCTGGCATCACCTTGTCAAGAAATATGTAAGTACCTCATCTTATCAAGATGTATCAGAAAGAGATGTTTAAATCAATATTGCTATTTAGGACTTTTGAGAATAAAAGATAAAGTACATCTGTATATAGACAAGGATGTTCCAATCTAGCCTTTTTTACTCCTATTGAAAGGGAAAACCAGGTATGATATAGCGGAAGGGTGCATCTTGATTTAAAAAACAAAACAAAACATAACATAATAAAAAAGAAAGGTTGAAAAAGCAGGAAAGTGAGCTCTCCTAACATTTCAAGGAAGCCACAAAAAAGTGCCAGCCCCCAGAAACCAATTAATTGAAAACTGGGTGACCTTTAGGTTCCCTGCAGAGTGTTAAGAGGGTCTGGCTTACTGCCACGATTATGAGTCGCTCCAATCCTATCGGCATAATTACTGCTACCACCAGGCAAATCATCTCAAACCTTTTACTGATCTCTTGCCTGAAACAATAACCCTTCAGCTGCCCACTGGCAGCAGATTTTGAGATGTGTATCACAAGCCCCCAGCGTTCTTCTAAATTGGCTCTGTAGTTTGACATCTGACTGCAGCCTTCTCACCATACCCTGGTGAACCAGTAATGCTAGGCAATTTAAATCCCAGCAAATAAATTACTTTTAACCAGATGAAAATTCAGCATTGTCATCACTCAGAGAAATAAAGACCCAGCAGTTCTGAAGGGAGATGTTGGTTATTATGCCATTTGCTCAAGGACATTTGCCATCCTAGTTGAGTTTCCATTTGGCAAGACTGAAGGACTAGCAAATTCATCCTCACAGGACCACTGCACATGTCCACCACTTGCCAACCATCCCTGCCTACAGGCAGAAATGCATACTGTCACTGGGTCCGCAGCTGCACAGGATGTATTGGTTCTGGGAACAGTTATTCTTTCCAGAAATGGAAAACAATACAATCTATACCAGTAGATTTTGGAAAAAAAAAGTACAATACTTGACTGGCCTCTCCAATGATTATACTGGCCTCTCTCCAGTGGTCTAAACTGCCCCTGTATGTTCACCTCAGTCATAAGCTCACTTGGCTGTATCTTTGGGATACAATTGAATAACTGAATAACAGTATTTAAATCTATTAGTTAAGTTCTAACTCTCAGGTTTTTATGGTAGACCTGAAACTTGTCCATTGCCTCTCAAATGAATCTTGTATGAATAAGAAAAGCAGGGGGCATGAGAGGTGTCTCATCATTCTTCCTTACCTCTCTCAGGAAAATTCAGCCCCAAACTAAGAATCTCCAAGGTGCCAAACTGCCTTACTTAATGGCTATTATTAACTAGCCAATTGTTTTAGGAGGAATGAGTGGCTACTTGACTATAACACAATGAACAGCGTCAATTTGTGTACAACTTCCAAATTTGACATTATACCTACTTTATGTCTGAATCATTGCCAATCATACCACTGGTGAAAGCGGAGCATAGTGGTCAGAAATACTCTGTGCTACAGGATGTAAACCCATCCGTATCTCATGCAAAGCAAAGGGACTGAGTTTCTATCCCATAACATCAATAGGGTTTCAATGCTCTCAATTTCAGCATGCCTCTGGCCTTAGCAGACTAAGGACTTAGATGGTTTCTAATTTGGAGCATGCAAAATAATAATAATAATGATAAAAAATTCCCTCCCTTTAGGGTTTTGCATGTAAGGGTTAGAAAAATCTTATTTACTAGAAACTTGGAGATAAATCTTAGTCCCAAACAGTGCATCATTGCCTCAGATTCTGGTAAACAAATCACAAAGCCAGCAAAACCTGACCATTTAGATTAATAAAAATGGTATAATTTTGTTTTCAAACAGCAACAAACAAAAACAGAACAAGCAAAGCTTGGGGTTTTTGGTGTGTTTAGAGCCTCTTGAATTCAGAAACAAACAAACCTAAAGCTCTCAAGGCTGAGGCATGTGCAATTTATTCTGTTTTTTCAAACACAAACGGATCCTTTTCTGCCTTCCGGCTTGAAAACCTTCTGGTCATGAGTCTCAGCACATCTTCTTCTTCAGTCTTGACATTTTCTGGTTTTGCCTGAGGGACTAAAGCAGGGTGAAGTCGTTTAGAGTTTGCACTAGAGAACCAGGTAAATGAGTAGTTTCATTTGTTTTCTTCTAAACTGACAGGGACTTCAGGCAGTTTAAAGCAGACAGTGCTGTTGCCTGATAGTCACTTCTGATATTCTGGTTGTACCTGTTTATTTTTATTTCTTTTCCTCCAGCAATGTCATCTACTTTATGTTGTACCTCAAATTCACTCTCATTCATGTCTTTGAAGGAAGACGCAATAGTTGGTGTGGGGTTGATTTTTTTTGCAGGGGAGGCGGGGGGAGGGCGGGGAATGGATCATGTCCTCTGAATGGGGTTCTCTTATCTACATATGCACCCAGATGTTCATGAATGACCACACGCATGCATATTCACATTTAATTTAAAATAATAACTGGAAGTATAAGTTCTTTGTCTTAACATAATTTAAGAACAGACCACCTAATTATCCATAGCAAGCATTGTCTGGAAAGTAGACAATAAAGCATGTATCTTTTCATAGTAATTTTTATATTTTACTCAGAAGAAACTAAAGAAAAAGTGATCCATTTTGATATAGTAAAAAATATATGCAACACCAATAAAATTGGCAGAGAACTTGACTCTCTTGTTTTCAGCTACTTTACTGAAAATAGTCAGGACTAATTTCTTCTTCTTCTGTCACGGTCCAAGTCTGTGAACAACATACGACCAAGATACAAAATTATCATCTTGTACATGCAGCAATTTGCCTTTTGTAAATACTACTGCCTGGGTCATTTTTTTCAAAAGCATGAACCAAACGAGCCACACCAGCAAATGGGTTACATGGGGGTGGTGGGGGAATTCACCTGCTCCCTTATGGGGACTGTGGCCTAGAAAGCAAAAGCTGGTGAGACAGGAATGTGTATGAACAGGACACCCAAACTTGCCTAAGTTTTTTGCCCCCAAGAAGCTAACAATAAAAGGGAAGAAAACCATCAGACAGATTAAACAGAAATTAAACTAGAGAATTATGAAGATACTTTTGAAAAAAGGAGTCAGGCTGAAAAGAGGAATTAAAGATGGAGCAGTCTGCCCCAGCTTGTGGGGTGCAGCATGTAGAAACCCCACTTTAGCTTGCAGATGTGACCCCAAGGAGGCTTTCTCACTGTTTAGAAATTTATAGATATTCATTAACATCCTGTAAGTGACTAGGATTGTGGTTTATCTGCTGTATTGCTGATATTGATGCCAGATACTGTCTGTTAATTATGTGTGGTTAATCAGTCAAGAAAACATTTTGATCCTGATTTGTTTGAATTTATATGAGTAAGCATTTTTTTCGTGTGACACCAATCCATAAAAATAGGAATCATTACATCTAAGTTTTAATATTTAACTGGGATGTTAACTGAGGAAATCAGTCACCCTGGGCTCTCTTCCAGTAGTCAATGGGGTATCAGGCTTCTAGGTGGAGATTTATGTCCCATAGTGGCTGTGTGATCCCTGTAACTATGGGAAGAGTCTATGGGAAGACAAACCAAGTCTTCAGGAAAAGTGACTAAAATCAGGTAGCTGAACCAGTTCTGGAGTGTATGTCTTAGGCTGGCCTTTTTCTGGGCTGGAGGAAGGTATGACTCTCTAATTGAGACACACCTCACTTAATTTAGAAAGGCCATCTATTCGAAGACAACTACAGGAAGTCCTCATTTGTTGAATAGCTCAGAAGTCAGAGGCTTTGATCAGAAGTTGAGAAAACTTGGATCCCAAATATACTTAAGAGTATTTGGACATATTATTTTATGCAAATTACTTGATTACCAAAACTCTGGAGTTCCCTACACCGGGTAGACATTTTATTAACATCTGTACAAATGAATTAAATAATGCTTGGGAATATTCCTGGCGTTGGAGCCTGAATGGATGTATGTTTAAATTGTTCATCTCTGGCACTGTTTTGGACCATAGGCAGTTTGCTTGGAGATGTGCAGTTTGGGAGGAGTAAGAGGAGTTATTGTCATGCCTTATTGTGTGACAATAATCCCGAGTATATTTAATATCACATCATGCACATAACCTGTCTGCCCAATCTGAGCTATCATCTCAGATTGAAAGGAATGATCAAAAAGTTAGGCATTGTTTCGCATCGTGGAATGCTACTAGCCTACAGAAGTTATGGGTCTACTGAATAGATGAGTATTTTATAGCAAGTAGGCAGTGTCCTAGGCTCTGCAGGTGCATATTCCATGATACCAGATCACTTTGTTGAGCAAGCTAATGCTTACTAAAAAAATAATGAGAATCAGAAAATTACATCTGTACAGAGGTAAAGAAGTGAATCAGATTCAATCACTGCTGTCAGACCAACCTGATAGACACATCTTCTGTTGAGACTGTGAACAAACGATACCTACTAGACACACCTGCTGAGACTGAGAGCAACAAAATACAGCATAGTGACAGTACAAAGTAGTTAAACAGGGGCTAACTCTTATTGATAATTCTACTCTAATAAAGGAAATTTGTAACTATGAGAAATGAAGAAGATTTGGGTTTTTTTTCTTAAAATAAATCCTACAATAAGCTTGGCACTTTACAGACATATAGGTAGTCATCCCTGCCTTAGTGGTTTCCCAAGAGACAGAAATGTTAAGGGACCAGGAGAAGACAGCAAGTCAACTAGATACAAATCAGTGAGGTAGCCTGCAAACAACATGGCAGCCGTGGGGGTTTTGAATTGAGAATTAAACCCAAAGATCCACAGCCCCCCAAAAAAGTCAGCAACATGTTTAGCACTAACTGGCAATCCTGCTAAAATTTTACTAATCCCCCTGTGGGGACCACAGGTGATGAGAATTGAGTGTGTATGAGTATGCACAGTGACTAAACAATCTTTTTTCTTCTGGCAAATCAGGATGGGACTGAAAAGGAAATTTGCCAACTGCTTGCCATTCTCTGTGGCTAAATCCAGGGCTTCTCATGCTGCCTCCCACCGTGAACATAAATTCATTTGAAAAAACAAACAAGATAGAAGAGGGAGAAATAGACTTTTAATGCAAATTGCCTCGTATTACACAAATAAAGAGGCTAATAATAAGTGATAGAAATACAGACTCATGCTTTTGTCAAGAGAAATGAGAGTCTTATTTAGCTTCATTCACAATTACAAATTAAAGACATTATAGGCATTTCTTTCTCTTTTTGTGTGACTGTGTATTATTAATCTTCACTCTTTTATGTTCATTTTCAGGTCAGAAAGTTCTTTCATCTTCTTTGGATATCATATAGTAAGGTCACCTGCTGACATAGAGCTTTTTGAAGTGTCTTGTATTCATCTCTCTCTCTTCCCTCCACCTAAGTTCCTTCTCACGGTTCTCACATCGTAGGTCAAGAGTTAATGATTTAGGGTAAAATTGCTTTTAGTTTTAGGAAATCCCACTGAAATTTCTGGGACGTTCATCCTTGTAACACAGAACCTGTAACACAGACCATATTGTGCACCCGAGAGGTCCTGCATTGGTGAACCATCATTCTACTTATCACAAGAAACAAAATGGTCGTGTCTCACAAACATAAAAATGAGATAGAAAGAAGGCTTAGAGTGATGACCAAATTACAGCTATTTAATGAGTTACTATTCGTCAGCAGAGCTGTGCTAAATGTTTGCGTGTAAGTGTTTTCTTATCCCATGACATATGTGAGATAATATATATTATTCCTTGTTTTAGGACACAAGAACACCTTCAGTGTGGGTTACCATAGCTCAGCTGAGGAATGATAACTTGCTGAATAGCTGTAATTAATGGTTACTATTAGTCTGGTCTAGAGACCTAAGGTACTACAAGGATGTACTTTGAAGAACATGGAGATTCATGAAGGAGTGGTAGGCAGCCACACATGGGAATTTGTAGAAGATGTTCTGTGTAAGACATTGGGACAAGAAGTATGTTAACACATTCAATAAATTTATTTCCTGTGTTAGGTACAGTGTCTGTATGTTAACTGAATGATTTTCCACTGCTGTGAATAACAAATAATGCTGAAAAGTGCTGGTCAGAAAATAATAAATTCCATACTTTTCTATGCAATGCCAAATAAGTTAATGGATGGGTCTTCATTTTGCTCAGGTCAGATACATTTCTGAGAGGTATAAGGATGGAAGTAGGATGGAAGTAAAATTTACAGTTAGAATCTCTGATTTGCAACAACAGCATTTTCTATGCAGAGGCTTATTAACTGTTTTCTCTTGTTTGTCTATGAATAGCTACATTAGTGTCTAAGTGCCCAGATTATCTGTTGGTCACACTCCACACGCATGAGAGAAAATAATTCTGGCTGATGAAGTAACCCTAGCTGTGGTTTGTCTATAGTAATGTTTTACTCAAAAAGCCAAAGGGCTATTAAGAAAACGGCATTTTCTCTTTTAAAGCTACCTCAATTCAAATACTTCAGCTGAGTGTAAACAAGCCAGAATTGCAGAAGATATTTCTGCCCCAAATCTATTAAAAATTAAAAGTGCAGAAGAAAATAGATAAATTTTCTGTAAGGCCACTGGCACTAGACATGGCTTGTAAAGTGCTGAGGTTTTGTGGTCAGAAAAGTTCATTTTGAAATGTGTAGTGTTTTATGGATTGTATTTCAGTAGACACTTTGTAGAAATCTAATATTCAAATGAATATCACCTTAGAAAGTACAAGCAGGAACATAAAGGAAAAACGAAATTATATTTGCCATACTAGCTCAGAAAACAAAATATGTTTTTCCAAATGGATATTTGGGGATAGTAATGACTAATCAGTTTTTAATGAGTCCTAAGATGTTTTCTTGATGACCAGTAGAGGCATCCCCATGACTCTCCACATCTTCAGTTCCTTTCACTGTGTTTCATTGCAGCCTTCCATATTACCAAAGCCTTGTCCTAATTGCCTCAGGCAATTATTCTGTATTTAAATCCTAGCTTCTAACAGATGTCAGGTCATTTGATCTGCAGCAGTGATAAAGCTGGACATTATGGAGATATCTGAATGAATAAAATTTGCCAGTTATGTAACTCATCGTTATATTCCAAATTATTTTTTACTATGCCAGTGTGTAAAGGAACCACAAATCACAAATACAAAGTGCTGTCACAGTGCTCATCATCTAAATAATCAAAGCAGGTTTCAAGAAAAGAATAACACAGACAAGCTTAGGACAGAAAGTCTAGGTTATGCCAATAAATTAAAAGGGGCCTGGGTAAGGGTTTGTGCACTGGCAGACAATTATTCAGTCTATTTATTGGCACATTCATAGGCAAGATTTTGGCCTATGACAGGAAGCACATTTTGGAAACGCTTGGGATAAAATGCAATTTCCGTGTGCAGTATGGACATGCCACCCTGAAGGG
Organism: Limosa lapponica baueri; assembly: GCA_002844005.1. Lineage (NCBI taxonomy): Eukaryota > Metazoa > Chordata > Aves > Charadriiformes > Scolopacidae > Limosa > Limosa lapponica. The sequence goes on along the minus strand of KZ505648.1, from coordinate 2,861,206 downwards.
ATTTGGGTTTCTTGGTTTTGGAGAGGAAATGAGGGTTTAGACAAATAGGCATCAGCTCAGCCATGTTTCTCTGGCATCAGAATCAGGCAATACATCTAATTCCTTGCCAAACAGCAAAGACACAGCTACAAACCCTAGCCAAAACTGAGAAAAATTCTGAGCCTACTAAAAGATCTTAGCTTTAGTTGTGCTTTTGCTTTTTTGGCTACTTTGGAACCTTTAAGATGTTTTTCCTCTGCAATTTTTCCCTCAAGGCTGTGTGATTGGAAAGAAAAGGCACCATAAGGCCATTTTTGTCCCCATGCTGGAGAGGAGGACAAGGAAAAAAGAACCACTGTGTGTCTTTATCTAGGTCTTGGATACCCTGATTATTGCAAATAATACGCTGTCTGAAATCAGATTAAATGGAATCAAAGAAAGAGACAAACTGAAAACTTTGGTAATACAACTCCTTGATAGTATAGCTTTTGAAATAAAGGAGATCTGACCCTGAGTTGTGGCTGCCAATCAGTCAAACCTAAGGCAACGGCAAATGATGGATCAGTCAGGAAGGAAGGCAGTGCCTCCTTGAAGGCAAATAGCGTGTCATCCTCAGCCCAGGGAGCACTCACTGTCTCCATTGAGACTAGCTGACTACACAAAAAGAAACACTTCTCAGCATTAAAGCGGAGAAAATAAGTCAGAGGTAGCCTGAGTGGAGAGCTGCCTTGAAGTGAAGAGGAGCTATTTCTGAAAGATTATTCTGTCAGTACTTTCTCAAGGTCCTGTTGACTTTGCATTTCTTTTCATAGATATTCTTATTCCTACATGTACAAATAGGATATGGCTGAGTCCTTATGCCTTTTACAGAATTTTAAAAGTATGTTAGCAATTCGCTTTATCAAAATTTGTTTTTCTATTATGCAGTCCATGCCTTATAATTAAAATCTGTGTGTCATGTAAACTAATGTCTCAAAGGAAATAAGAAGTGTCTTGATGATAATGACCTACTATTTGCAACATTCACCTTTGAAATTCAAAGCTGGCTTTATTTCCTTTATTCAAAACACTGATGGTGTATTTGAAGATACCTCCAGATTAAATTTAAATAGTGAAGAAATTATTAATAGTCCAATTCCCTCAATAACAAGGGGAAGAAAGTATTGCTATCTGACATTAATTTCCAACTTAACTGATTTAAAGAAATCCTACAAATTTTATGAGTTTTACTCTAAAACAAAAGTCAGATTTTAATGATGCATCTTCTTCAGTAATAGCTATGTATTCAAAACATATTAAAGAAGGAAGTAGTTCTGCAACAAATTTAAATTAATTTCCATTTAAAAATTAAATTGAAATGAAATAAAGTGAAGGACACCCTTTTCCTGTAGTCCATGAAACTTCAGTAGACTGACATTTCCTGACTGATGTAATTGCAAACATCCCCTTGGCAGGCAACACCAGGATCATTAATGCTTGAGTCACCACTGCAACATTATTTTCTAATATATAAATATTTAACTTTGGTCACGCTCACCTCAGTAGCAGCTTCCAAACCATTTCATTCTGGCTAGTATTTGTCAAACTGATAGGTAAAGGTCTCCTATGCAGATTTTGCAGCATTCAGATACAATTTACTGTTGTGGTTCAGTAACCATATCAGTAGAAATTTTATTTAAATAGCTAGGTCTCCTTTCTTTTCATATTATACCATTATTCCTTGCCCTATTTTTTTTTTTGTAGATAATTTTATACATTTGTACAGTTATATTGTTTCTCCTGAGTTTTGTATTCCCTCTTTTCTCAAGACTGAAAAACTATATTATTTTCAGTCTTTCTTGAGGGTGATATTTCCTAGATTTCTAGAATCATTTGTGCTTCTCTTCTCTGGCCTCCTTCCAGCTGCTCACAACTATTTTAAAGTATGTTGCGCAACACTGAGGAGAACATTTCAGCTAAAGCCACTGAGTAGATTAGAAGGATTACGAAGATTACTACATATGTCATGCAAGATACAATTTTTCCTTTCATCTGACCCAAATTTCTTTGGCTCTCATCCCTTCTTTTTCATTTTACAGATGGAAAACTCAGATACAGATAGATTATGTGAATCACCCCAATTCACATAGGAAATTCTGAGATCTGGGAACTGAGTACACATCTGCTAAGTCTGGAATTCAGCTCACAGAGAAATTCTATATCCCATAAGCCATTTTCAGGGTTTCACACAGTATTGTTTCTCCCTAGTGCTCCTTGTCTTTCAGTAGTTTCACTGCTCTTTCTAGCCTTTTCACCACTGCCAAACACTTTCTCCATGTCTTGGCTTCAGCTCCAAAATCTCCCTTTTGTCTGTATTAAAATTCTAGGAAGGATTTCACTAGTTACAAAACTTCGCACAAAATGGCCTTACACATTACCTGTTTGATCATCTTCTTTAACTTTTGCCTATCATAAGTGTTATGCTAAACAGAGCTTCTCCTTTTTGATATTTGGGAAGTAGCTGCCATGTATTGAATGTTGCTGCAAAGAGCAGAGACATTTTTCCCATGTAATTGCCACCATCTGCCATTGTACAGGCATTGGCTCTAACGGAGTTGTTTTTGCTTGACATCAGCTGAAAAAAATTTAGGAAAGTGTATTGATTGCTATCAACAAAAGGGAGCATCTGATAATCAACTTGCAATAGAAGGTGGACATGAAAAACAGACTTAGAGACTGTTAGCAATCTAGTGATTGCACCTGCAAAAGCGAACAAAAAACTGGACTAAATTTGGGTTATTTTTTCATAACATTAACCAGTGATGAAATTTCACAGTAAATAGATGTCTTGGTAAACTGTGTGGAAAAGATATTATGAAAAACATGTATTATGGAATGCATGTAGCATTGTCATTTCCAGAGTGTTTGGTTCTTTGCAAGACAGTGGTTTATCTCACCAGGTGGTTCTGAGCTACATAGGATTTTAGGACAAGATACTGGGGAGACAACAATATGAAACACCTAAAGTATTTATGGTTGGGGCTTTTTTTGGTAAATATTCACAAAACCAAATGAAGTCCTAGCGCTTTTAAAAAAATTAAATCTATTTTTCATTTTCAGTCTAATCATGATAATTGGATGTTAGCCCTCTTTCCCTTTGTATTTTCCTAGGCTGTAATCCATTTTATGATTCTGTTATGGCACATGAAATGGATCATCTGCACTAGAATGGAGGCTGTGGTGATGAAGTGCCTTCCATTTTCCCCATAATGTTCTCACAGAAGACTGATGAATAAGATGCTCAGAAACAATTACAAAGAAGGAGATCCATCAACAGTCAAGACTGACTTTTTTTTTTTCCTCAGAAGTTTTTTATGGGTCAGTTTGACTTCATTTCTAGAGTTTCGAGCATCTTCTCTTATGAAAACTTATTTACAGAGGCTCCAGTAAAGCCAAATTATTCAAGACAGAAAATTTTGAAGGCAGGGTTTGACATGGATTAAAAAATATCAAATTCCAGTTGATGAGTCTGTACATCTATTTTCTCTTCAGTACTAAAAAAGAGTAAATCCCTTTTATCTTACCAGAATGGAGCTGCTCTCCTTTTTGTGTGAAGAAAAAAAAAAAAAAAGTTTGGAGGGCTTTTCTTTTTTGTGGAAGGAGAATTTTAGGCTGCTTTATACCTCTGACTGTCTGCAAATCTTACGTTTTGAAAGTAACTTGTTCTTCCAGAAGTACCTAAGGTTTTGGCAAGTTTCTTTCCACAGCTTTAAATACAATCCTGACAGACAGACAATTGTTAAAGCTATTATTATTATTATTACTATTATTTATATAATTGCATCCTTTTTTGCTCTCTTCTGCCCACAACATTCAAATAAGGCCAGGATTTTCTTCAGCTTCAATGGTATATGGAACAAGGAAATACCATATTGTGGTATTCCTCTATTTGCACACATGCCTCAAAGGAGGACAAATCCTAGTGAAAAAAGTGCAATATATTCTAGTGACAACTCACATCAATGTAATGCATGTAAACACTACTATGATAATTATTATAAAATCTCTGTATTTCTGAGATTTTTCAGGAAAAAAGAAGAGAAAAACTATGTTAAACCACATAACAATGTCCTCGCATGGGAGATGTGTCCTCACAGCCTGCTTTGGCAGGCTGGCAGATGGAAGGTGAACAGAATTAAAAGAAATGCAGTGGCGTGTTGTAAAGAAGTCAGCAGGGATTATTTTTCCTTTTCTTCAGCTCTGTAAGGAATTTTTTTCTAAAATGCAAGCTAAATTTGGATTTCTTCCAAATTTATGTGTTCATGTGTTTGGAAAACAAACTAATGTTACAGGTAATGTACTTTCCAAGTTCAGGGCTTCAGGTGGTATAACTAGAATACATAGAAAGCATTAATATGGGCCAAATCTTTCTGAATGTCACTGAGAACTGAAGAATAAAGTTCTTCAACAATTTCATTTTGCCTGGATTACAGGATGAGATCAGATTGTGTCTTTACTACTGGTTTCTCTTTGCCCAAAATAATTAAATTATCTCCAAAATTTTTACCACCAGGAGTCAAGATTAGTATTTTCCCTAGCTGTTTTAATGAGTATTTTCTTAGTGTATGACATATTGTGATGAATCGTAGTACAGCACTGCCAAGAGCACTTGTGACTTCAGTAAAAGGAATCATTATCAAGACTGTAAATATAAAAATGCATGTATATGCACAGATATATAAACACATTGCCTGTTTTGGAACTGGTTCTCGATACAATGAGAAAAGATAGGGTAATCCATGGTAAATATTGGAAACTGGTCAAATAATGAACAAATCTTATTTTTTCTATGAAGTGAAAAAATATTGTACCTGGCTGCTGCAGAAAGAAAAGATACCATCCTTAATAGATACAATGTATACATCTGATATTTTGCAGCACTGAGAATGGGATCAAGTCAATTAAACAGGGGTTTGGTTAATACTTGACTGACCCAATTAATCTTCATGGGTTTCCTGGCTACACAGCTGAAAGGTAATAGCAAGATACCAAAGCAAAGCTATTACTATCAGCAATAGAGTTGAGATCAGTGGTGCAGCTTCTTGCCATGCACTCAGGGTTGTCAATTTGGGAGGAGGTTGGTTTTTTTTCTAAGTGATATCAAGTCTTTCTGACACAAGTCAAGGCGATCGCTTATGTCACTAAAAGTCCTTAAAGAAAGCAAAAGTAGGGGCTGGCAGCAGGTAACATTTTCCTCTGGAAGACCTTAACCTTTTTCAAAAAGAAGTCAATGGATAGCCTTCTTTCTGTTTTAGACATCCAGAATGATATCTCAGCTACTTCTCCAGATTTGGTTTGTAGCCAATGAAGAAAAGACAGCACAATTGAAGAGTGATAGCCTTTTTTATTTTTTTGTGGTAGGAGAGGAAGGTATTAAAATTTGTTCTTTTTTCCATTGTTTAGAAAGATAACCCAAATGAGTATTTTGGAGGTAGCAGTCCACATGACAGATGCCTAAAGTTAACTGCAGTGGATACCGTTCAGTGTAGTGCGCTAGACTTTTTCTCCATAGAGGTGTGAATTCCAGCTTCATTTAATGTGCATCTGAATCTTTGAGGTCTTACTGAAGTAATTTTATTTGCTCCTTGGGGATGAAAAATAGGAGACTGATACTGTGCAGAAATGACAAGAAGGCCTCAACAGGAGCACCAGTGTCTGCTGAGGTCCTGAGAGTTTAGTCCTCTGCTCTAACCTTGAAAAAGGTTGGAAATAAAACACGGGAACCTCCTAATATTTCTCAAACTATTGTTTGTGTGCCAACATCTGTCATCCAAATCCTTCAAAGGGTACGTTCACAGATGAGTTTTAGTTTATGTTTTTACTTGTGTATTTACCCTCTATCATTTATCTGAAAAAGTGCATAAAAAATTGAGTCTACGTGTTGTCGTGCAATTAAAACTCAAACCACAGTTTAGGTTGCACTTCAAGTTGAGCAAACTAATCACTAAATACCCATCCCATTACTCCCTCTGACAGGTCATTTACTAGAACTATCAGGGGAAGGATCCTTTTACAAGTAGAATTAATGAAGGAATACATCCCAGCATTCCCTGGGCAAGCATAGAGTAATACATTTACAAATTTTCTGTAGCTGTTTAAAATTCATAATTAACTAAAGTTATTTCAATCTGTTAGACTAACTTTGGAGCATCAGCATTATGGACATTGACTCTGGCATGGGTAGGGCATGTGGTCTCACATGAAGGTGAAAGATTTATTATCTGAATACAGAGAAGCCAGCAGACAAAACCATGCAGAAGGAGAATAGGCACAGTGGCATCATCTTTGGTTCATATTAACAGCACCAAAAACACTCTTGAAAACCAAGAAAATTAAGGCAAGGTTTTGCACACAGGTATTCATTGGTGTCCTGAAAATCCGTGCCTCTGCAGTTTCATTATAAATGAAATACATTCATGTTCAGATTTTTTTGTGTAAAATAGGTTAATACATTTCACATGTTCTTATCAGGTTCAGAGAGGGAGATGTTAAATAAGAAGCATCACAGCTCTCAGGAGAACTTTGTAGCAATTCCAGAGCTTCACAGCCTCAATAATGAGTCTGCAGGGAACATCCTTTTGCCTGAGAGGGTCTCTATACCTTTTTATTAAATAATTTAAAACCCAGACCTAGGAAGAAAATTCATTCAGTGGTTTGTTGGATTTGCAGGAAAGTAGCTCAGCAGAAAGTACCCATTCATACCCATTCAGAAAGTCTCTATGGGCAGCTTGCAATTTATATTTACCTGGAAACAAACAAACAGAGCAAACAAGAAATAAACACAGAAGCAAGATGACTTTATTATACTCATTTCAACAGCTAATTCCTTCCAAAAAGAGTATGTTAGGTATGAATAGTGGGGTGGGACCCTGCTCCTACACAATAAGAAAACTGCAGTGCAGCATCCGTGCCTCATAAACAGTGAATTTGTCTGGAGGCTACAAGGAGAACCGAGGCATGAGCTCAGCTCATGTAAAATAACTGATGAAGTGAGCACACAGCTATTTGTGGCTCCTCTACAGTGCTTGATTTTTGATAGTGATCTTTCATCCAAGCATGGATGTTATTCAGCCATGGTTGGTTAGTTCTGTAATTGACAAAATCCTCTGCTAAAGGCATTCTCTTATATGTTCTTGCTGTCCTTTATTTGTTTTGATAAATATATAGATGGATTTTTTTCAACTGTTTTCATTTACCTTTTATTTGTGTATTATGATCTTCTTAGATTTGTACTGGTTCTGTTTGGCTACTGCTTTACTTTAATACAAAGTCTAATTTAAAAATTTCAGACATTTCAAATCACACCCCCCTTTTTTTTTTTTTTTTTTTTTTTTTTTTTCCTAGTAAATGTGATTGCATTTCTTACATTCCCAATCCAATTCTTAGTTTTTACACCTACTCTAGTATCTACAGCCCTCAAAGTGACAGCATGAAGACAGAAATGATTCTAAGCTTTTTTAAACTAAAATATGTTACTATATTTTAAACTGCTTTTAATTTGAATTAATTAAATTGATCTTGCCTTAGAGATTCCTACTAATGTCATCTAGATGACAAGTGAATTATCTCCTCTGAAATACTGTAATTCCTTTCTGCATTACTTTTCAATAGAAAACTTTTTTTTTTTAAATGTGCATTATTCCTGCAAATCACATAAGTGAACAAACTAGGTTGCTAGATATAGCAAAATTGCTTTATGACTCTTGTGGGCATGAGTGAAAGAGGAACAGAAGTGAGAGAACACTGCTGTAAGAATTCCAGAACAGAGCTTCCCAGACTTTTCAGAGTGACCACAGCCTTTGGGAAAAATTAATAATAATGAAACAGTACTTTCAGCTCTGTTACTTTATTCCAAAAGAGTCAAAGAACAGACTTATTGATAAACTTATATGACTCGTTTCTTTCAAGAGATTGGCAGAGAGTAGTTTATCTTGAGAGAAATTAATTGACATAGAATATATTTAGATTAGGTCTTATAAAAAGCTTCCTGACTACCAGAACATTGAGGTTCCTGGAGGGTGTTCCCATGTGAACAGGGAAGGGAGATAGCAGGGCAGTGCCACTTAATTATTTTTAACATGGACCTCAATAAATTTCTGAATGGATTTTGTGGTGGGATACTGCAACAAGGCGTTGGGCTTAATGGTCCAGGAACTCTCACGTGAAGCAGCAGAATTATTCCTTCTGCTACTACCACCTCCTATCACTAATAACAAGGATTGTATTGAAATACAATATTAGTGATTTTCTTTCAGAAATACTTCAACAAACACAGATTTGACTGATGTTTTTCAGTTGAATGTTGTCATGTGGGTCTGGCCAGTTAGATCGGCAGAGATTTATCAGATATTTGGATGTCAGAAAACAGAAGCATGTTGCAGAACAGCAACAACAAAGTCAAAAAAACCTGCCAGATGTTAGCAATTTTGTGCTTTACAAAAAAAAAAATTGTCTGTATTTAACTGACTGTTTGCTATATGCATACTGTTCTTTTTGTAACTTCTGCCATTAATAATTTCTTTGGTGTATTCCTGAAGTGAAAACAGTGCAGGCTTCATGGGAAGAACAATTGCTCTTTGTAGATGAAGGTTAAACTACCAGTGTAGAATTGCTTCCTACACAATGGAAGAAGTGAAAGACTATAAAATATGCTTCCTGTCAGCAAGACAGCTTTAAAGCTTCTTGGCTCTAAATGCATCCCTTGAATTGATAGTTTGGGAGCGCGGCTTGTGCTTCATAGGACTCAGTTCAGTTATAAAGCAAGCAGATCCCTCTTATTTATGCAGAAAATCTGGAGAATGCAATTTTTCAAAACATTTCTGAATAAATGATGCCACACTTGTGATACACTAGAAGCTTGATTTTCACATGGTAGTAAATATTCATCCCAAAAGAGCATCCTTATTTTGGTCTGTTAAATTTTAGAGCAGGTGGAAGGAGGAAATCAGGAGAAAAAACCCTCAGAACAACAGACTGTAATGTTTCAAGCCTGAATAGAAAAGTTAAAGAACTTTTTTGAGTTATTAGCATTTGTAATTAGCAGGCTGGCTTCTTTTACTTTACTTTATTGATGTTACTGGAGAGTCTCCTCATTTTCACTGATCATACATTGTCATATTGTTAGACAATAGAAAGAAGCAAACAAAATAAAGCTGTATGTCACAAGGAATTTTTAAATTAAATGTTCCTCATAATTTGAAAAGAAGCCAGTCCTTCAAGAAACATAAATATTTTTAAATGAGACTTTTAATTGAAAAAAGTCTGAAGTCATTCCTGAACACTTTTTAAAATTATTACTTATTGGCATCCTGCTTTAATCTGGGGAAAATTGAATCTAGATATCCAGCACCAGAGGACCTAATCCCTCAATTTTGCATCCGTGTCAGAGATTGCTGAAAACCAAATATAGGGCCTGTACTTACAGCTTATTCTGAAAGCCACAGAAGTCTCCTGGAATTGCTACTGATTTTGATTATCATTTAGTGGATTCTCAGATCCTCACTTTCTGTCACCTTCTGTTTTGTTGTAAGGCTATAATCTATTACATCATTATTATTATTATTATTTATCATCATTTTCATTATTATTAAGGTTATGTTACCTTTGCTGCTGAGTAGGTCCAATTTTAACTGACAACGCTTTCTACTAGACATCTACATTGTAAAAAAACATGCTTGTCCTGAAGATTTTGCTGCATGGACAGAAACAATTAGTAGAACATGTGATTCATTTCAGAAGACTCTGCGATCCATTTTATTGATGCAAATGTCATGTTTTCCTTAAGGCAAGCCAAGGGAAAAAATTGTAATTTTTGAGGGATAGACAAAATAAACATTTACTAAACTAATCCCCCACCAGTTTAGAGAAATTGCTGTCACTGCTTCACTCTTTCTGAGGGTGAGGATGTCTCAGTGAAGCCTGCCTTTGGGACTGATATGCCTTTGCAAGAACTTTGACTCGAAGAGCAGACTGTCATTTTATTCTCCCCGTGTGTGCTGTGCTAAACATAATGAGGCTAAAGCTGCTAGGTCACATTGTGTAAGTCATAAATAACAAGAATAATCAGTAGTGGATGCAGACCCAGTCTATATGGAAGTGGGGGCTTAACCTTACTAGTCCCAGCATTAAAAAAGAAGCCAAAGTCCTACTCTCTGCAAGACTCTCTACTCAATAAAACCAAGGATGCTAAAAGTAATGGAAATTCTCCAGAGCCTAAGTCACAGTGAAACTGAGTGCAGAATTCTTCCTTCAAATAAAGGTGATTCATAAAACAGAATAGTCAGAACACTGAGAAGACATCCTGCAATATGAGTTCATAGTATTCTCGGGCTTGATGTTATAAAAAGATCTGTATCAGTGAATATCCCTTCTTCCAGATAATTGAGGGGTTATAATACTGAACTGCACTCCAACACAGAGTTAATATAAGTACTAGACTATACTTTTTCTTTGAAAGAGCACTCCTTGCTTGCTCACCCCTCTATGTCTTACTTTCCTTTTCAGTTTATCAGTATGTATTTTCATGTATATGAACTGCAAAAAAACATTTGCGTTTCAGTTTTCCAGTTTTTATTATTTATTATTATTTTATCATTTATTATTATATAGGTCTCTCTTAAAAGAAAAGAAAATAAAACAATAAACCCTTACTGATGTTTAAAAGTGTTTATTAATACATGAATAGAAAAGATCATGATTTGAATCTTGTCTTAAATTACTAGTTCATGTCTACCAGCTTCAGTGAATTTCCTTCTTATCTAGCTCAAGGAAAGAGTTTCAAAATCAAACCCAGTACATTTAATAGTCAATGCATAGCCTTTATTCATAGCAGAATATGAAAAGAAATCAAACCAAGTTCTGATAGAGAGAGTATGATGAAAGCTGTGCTGTGTACAGATATTCGTTGACTTTAACTATCACAGTGATTCCTTTTTTCTAGCCTGGATTGAAAACACACGTTTGGCAGGCTTGTTCTGATTTAATTTTTTTTTCCATGGGTCCCAGCTGTGATTTCACTTTGGGTAATGAAATATAAAAATAACAGATAGAGACATTAGATAGGCAGCATTTGTCAATAGATGAAACAAGGAAAGGGAATTTGGAAGCATGGCCCATATGTTGCTGCTGCCTTTGGTCTCCATGAGACAGCAAATGAGTTTCTTTATTTCTACAGATGTACTGTGTTCTGAGGAAGGCCACAAGTTCAGACTCAAGTTCAAACTTCACAAACGCACAGTTCTGAAACTCAGAAATCTCAGTTCTTGCAACTAAGAAGCAACATGCTCTTGTGTTTTATTCTTTGTATTTTCTTGGTTTTGTTTTTGTTTTGTTCCCAATGGACCACCATATCCATCTAGAAGGGCTCTCAACTTGTCTGTTGAAAGGATAGGTAGAATCTGAAAGAAGCATAGCTTGGGCTCCCTGTAGGACAGCGTAGACCCGTTCATATAGCCTGTAGAGAATAAACATCAATATATGGAGCTGCATGAGAGAACATGCTGAGCTTTTAGGCTTACCCCCATAAAGTAGGCACAGAGATTGTATCTATTTCTTCTTTCAGTCTTTCATCTGTGTTTTCTGTAATGTGCCTTCTACATCTACTCCACTTATTTACTCAATGACTGGCAGAGTTAAGATTTAATTTTAACTCTGGGCTTTGTGTTTCTGAATGGTAACTACCTAAGTTGTATGAGCACAGCAGTTACTTGAATTCCTTGTATTAAATTATATCTTCTTGATTTATACAGGAATGAAGTTCTCTGCAGGAAACATAAGACTTGGTCACTTTAGTTTCTCTTTCCCTCATCCTTCCCAGTAACTGAAGAATCCAATTATTTTGGGGTACCCTTGAGATCATTAAAGAAGGTGTCCATGGGCCAGTTAAGCATTGAATTATCCTTTATATGAAATTTTCTCTTTTTGTTTTTTCAATGGCAATAGAAAAGACAACCGAAAAAGTGACCAGATATGAAAGAAAAGCTAAGCAAATGAATGAATTTTACTAATTCAAGATTCAAAGCAAACTGCAAAGGTAACTCTGTGGTGAGCTCATGACAATGTGGTAATCAAAAGAATTTGGGAAAGTTTTTCTTTGCTTTAATGCATGAAAGTTAACCATAATAGCAATTAGACTTAGTTACAGTAAGAGCAGTGACTTTTATGGTATCTGGTGTTGACATTACAATCTTCTTCGATGTCTAGACTCACCTGTGGCTCTTTGTAACCATCTCCATTTGGTGTTACTTGGGTATTTGATTGGACTTGAGTCCTATAGACATTCACATAGTAAATGTCATGTAAATATAGAGTGCACTCTCACAACCGCTGTCCGCAGATGTAAATTAATTCAGATTATTAAGAAATATTTTACCACAATGATATAATTAAAAAAAATAATGTTAACAACAACAACAACCCAAAAGGGCAAGCATCTTCATTTGTTTTTCCTAGCCTGTCCTGGTTTGAGGTAAAACAGAACCAATTTTCTGTTCAGTAATTTTACTTTTCAGTTAAGGCTCTTCTACCTAGCTAACTCTCTGAAATTAACAGCATATTTTTCAGAAATTCTTGGATTCTAGCAGATAAGATCTGATTATAGTTAATACCAAGGAATGGTATGCAGAGAGGTTCTTGCTTATACTTACTGCTATAACAGACAAGGTCAGCTAACTTTGTTATGCACCAAATTGGAGAGTCAGAAGTGGAAGACTGTAGAGGGGTCACACGTGTAGGGAGGAGCAGACAGAACAGGTGACCCAAGACTGACCAATAGGGTATTCCATCCCATCTGCAAGATACTCAGTATAAAAGCTGAGAGATCAAAGGGGTCAGTCTCTTTCTTCGATGGCCAACGTCCAAGGAGGACTCTATCTGTTTGTCTGCCTCTGATCCCAATAGAATTCTTGAATAGAGTTCTTGAATCTAGATCTGGAATCCAGTTCCCGTCCATCGCTGAGTCCAGCCTGGGACTTTCCCAGTGCCTGCCAGTGATGTGATTGTCATCCTGGGAGCTTGATACTGATTTTGTATATATTGTATATATTTAATTAATATTATTATATTATATTTTTATTAATTTATTATTAATATTTCATTAAAATAATTTAGTTTTTTTCAAACCTTAAGCTCTCTTCCTCTCATTCTCTCTCCTCTCCTCTGAAGTGAGATGGTGTCCCTTCTCTGAAGGGAGAGAGGTTAAAGAGGGCATCTGTTGTTCATTCAGTGGCCAGTCTAGCCCAAACCACAATACAGTCTTATAGCAACTTCTCTGTATTCAGCTGATGGGCTTTCTAAGACTGAGGATGGAGGATTTACTTCCTTGTTTTAGGAAAGGTGCCAAATGGAAGAAGGAAATACAGTAATACCTGGTACCTCAGCTTATAAACATAGACCAACAATTTCCAAATTGGTTTCTTTATCTTTCCTTCTAACAGAAAGCAACCAGCTGCACAGCTTTTTTAGCCTGGTATAACTCTGCAAATAAGTCATTAACTTCTTGTGAACAGTAATGCTAAGGACTAATACGATCCATTTCTTGAGAAGCAAACCATTGGCATCTAGGTGTTTTGTACCTACCTGTAATGTCAGAAAATCATGTGACATATATAATATATTTTATATATTTTATATTATATGAATCTTATATATTACATATAATTTATCTATAAAATTGCTACCTAATCTTCACTGCACTCCAGTAAGGCAGGCAAGAATTGTCATCTCAGCCGACAAGTAGGGTAACAAACATAGAAGAAAAGTGATGTGTGCAGAATCTACAACCCAGTCTGTGACAGTGTTACAACTCAAATTAATCCAGGTTGTTTCAAGCTACAAAAACAATTCAGAAAGCAGTATCGACTAAACTAACAACCCAATGTCACAAAGGCTTGTCATTCCGTTCCATACTACTGCTGTAAGTTTAATGACAGTTCAGTATTGTCACCTATGGTACAGTAACATTTGGATAACTCCATATTTCGTTATAGAATTTTTAGTCATTATAAAGAAGAAATGTTTCTCTCCACTTTGTGCTATATGGATTAAGAGACACTGAGGATAACAGGGTCACTAGAGTTAATTATATTTTATATGTTTTTACTGAAGGCAATTTAATTTGGGTTTACCTAGAGAAAAGAAGAAAGGACAACAATCATTCATGCAGCATAGCTGAGATTGTTCAGCTTTTTATTCTGCATATTGAAAGTTCAGTTGGTCTGTGAGAAATCACATTTCTCTGTGACCCAAAGGACATCATAAACAAAACTATCGGGTTAGATAGAAGAGAAGAGAAGAGAAGAGAAGAGAAGAGAAGAGAAGAGAAGAGAAGAGAAGAGAAGAGAAGAGGCATGGTTCATTTAAAACAGCTGAGGAAATGCAATTTTCTTTAAATATGGATAATTAAACAATGTCTCTTGCCATGAGTGAAAGTAGAGAAAAGATGCGTACAGCCACCTTACTCTGTAGTAAAGAGTTAACATTGTCAAAGTTAATTTTGCGCTTTTCAGATTGCAGGGATGTACAGGCAGAGCTGGGAAGGACAGATAATTTTTATGCCAAATTAAGGATGACTCTAAAACCTAGTGACCTTTAAATGGGATGTGAAAATCAAGGATAATTGAGTGGCATGTCTGCTAATTATTTAAAGGAATTAATAATTGAGCAATAGAGAGCTGGCTCTGACCTGGCCTACAAGTTGAGGGGCATATATCCAATTCTGAGAATCCATCATCTGCCTTGTGACCTCTATTTGAGGTTTTCTAAGTTCAGCCTAAGATATACGGGATAAATTATAGTACTGGAAAATACAGCAAAGGTCAACTTGTAATTGTTGTTCCTATAAGACAGAGAAGCTCAAGGCTGCCACTGCACCAGTAGATATCAAGCAATTGGAGACAGGGAAGATACTGCTTCAGTGGTGCATTGGAGTTGCCCTGACCACGGAATGATGGGGCGGTTGGACATCTCAGGGGGGCATCCTAATGACTGCCGATCACTGCAGTTTATTAACACTGGTCCAGATTTCTGCCTACAGGTAGGTGCATAATAGGAGGAGGAGATAGAACTATGTTGATGGGTAGGGATTGATCTGAGCGGATGTCTGTCTTGATTGTATATACATAAATCTGAGTGTGACATCCAAAGCTTCGTTTATAAGCAATAAAGCAAAGGGGTCATTCTGCACACAATTAACATCATTTTCATGTAGATGTAGAAATAGTTCAGATTAATTAATCAAAACCAGTTCAAATTTATCTCTATAGGTGTAAAAAATACTTGTGTTCAGTGTTTTGAAGATATTTAACTGTGGATGAGATTAATCTTACAGAAGTTGCAGAGATCATATAAGGACCTTGCTAGCATGCATAGACATTTGCCTAGGGCATTCAGAAAACATTCTGCAAACTACAGAAAAAAATTAACCCTTCTCTGACTTTTTAATTTCAAACATAGCATTTTGCTTGTCTTCTATGTATTAATGTGGGGGTTTAAGAAAATGGTTTGGGAATGCCAAAGTTCACTCTTTATTTTAACTAATCTTCTTGAATAACATATTATGCCTGGTTCTTTTTCAGTCCTCTTCATGATCTAAGTATGTTTGGGAAAAGTCAGCCAAGATGTTGCACACATGCAAAATAATAGGCATGAATTTCAAAACTTTTTGTACCAATGATATTTAAAATGTCTGAAAAGCTAGGAGGTCATTATTTGAATTGGATAGTCCTTGAAGAAAGAGATTTTCCAGCTGTATCATTGAAGAGGTCTACCTAGCATGCTGAATTAGCTGGGCTGAATAGTGGAATTAACCTATCTATGTTAGTGAGCTATTTAAGACAATTAATGTTGGTATTTCTGCACAGCTCTGCCTCATGTCATGCATACATGTCCTGTGATACATGCTAATTTGGTGGGATTCAACCCACAGATGAAAGTTTCTAAATGTAGGTGTGTACTTGTAGGTGCCTGTGTGTGAACTATGTATCTAAGCTGTTACAGTTGGTGGAGTCAGTACAGTGGAAGTTAATGAAGCATTTTAGACAATGTGGATGCTTCCATTTGATCTGAACAGTTCGTAGACTCAACTTTCTGTACTGGCTAGATGGATATTGGCTGTAATGAGAGTTTAGACACTTAGATCACATGCAGCAATACACATTTCAATACCTACATTTAAATATCAATCTGGAAGTTGAACTGCATCCATGATGCATATGACTTAATTTACCCATCTGGAAAAGCAGTCAACTTAATTACTTGTCCTTACAAACACACATGAAAAGAATGAGAAAGAATGTTTATGTTCTCTAAGAAGAAGGAATCTATATAACAGTAATATTTACAAACGCACACAAATTCTCACTGTATATTCATTAAAATTGCAACAGCATCTACTCGTCTAAAGCTATCCACAGATAATCTGTGACACAAAATCTGAAGAGTCAACTGCTCATGTGTCTCAATAGAATTTTTCATGATCCCCCTGGGGGACCATATGAAAAAACTTGTGTTCTCCAGGAAGGTGGTAGATTGCAGAGAAGTAACTCAGCATGAAGTGATGTACAAAACTCAATACTGTAGTTTGATCCCTGTACCCAAAGCACAAAAAATCAATATGCACACTGCATAGAAAAGTTACAAGTCTCTTTCATCTAATACTAGCAAACCTTTTTCTCTATAAAAGCAAAAGAACATATAACACCAGAGAGCTCTAATGAATAACTGCAGAGTGTGGATCTGTCTTTTGCTATCAGCTGCTGTCACAGAGGACTGTAATTTCTTTTTCTCTCTCCAAGGCCCAGAAGTCATATTTCAGTTTTGAGTTTCTTTTATCTTTAAGCTTCAAGTAGATATATTTGATTCATAAATTCATTCAGAAAAGACTTTTGTTGGCTCATGCTTCAGTAGCAGTATGTGTTATTCGTTCAGCAGGAACAAATAGTTATCGTAGACTGAAATTCAGTAACTCTCCATAAGGACTTTACAGAAAAATACGGAAGTTAGATTGAGGAATTGTTGGACGTGAGGTGGGATTAGTCTGCCTCTGCTCATATACCACATTTTGTTTCTCTAAACACTACATGCATGCAGTAGATGTGAAACAGGCAAAAGAACACTAAAGAGAAGAGAACTGGCAGAAATAAATCTGTTGTAATGAGATTCACAACTGTCGTATGACTACATCACCAGGGATGCATTGCTGTGCTATTGCTGCCCTCTATTCTCTCTCTGATTTTGAACGCGAGATCAGTTTTGTTATAAATGGTAAGTTAGATTTGTTGATAAGCCTCTCTACTTTGTCCTTCTAAACTAGTTCCAGAGGCATTTTCATCAGTGAATTAATTTTAATTTTAACCAATTTTGGTTATTGGCTACTGGGGGTGGAAACAACCACTAGAGGTAGGTCAAACAGGGAGCTATCTTATTTGGTGCAGTATGCCCATATCATGGCCAGGTCAGATACAGGCATTTAAATGCCATATTCTTTGTTGTAAACAACATATCCCCAATCCACCACCCCACAAATTTTGCTAAATCCCTAGGATATGTAGCTCAAGTGTGAGTTGAGCTATTACACATCAACACGTTAACAGTTCTTCTTTTTGGAATGACTGAAGCACATGTCCTGGAGTAAGGATAAGGCAGACCAATTTTGTAGCTGAGTAGTAGGAACTGCTGTTTGTGACAGCTGTGCTGGCTTCACCACTGAAGAAACATGATTATGTAGTGGGAACATTTTGCAAATAAGATTTTTATCCATGACAGACATAGACAACCATTTACCCCCTTCCCCATTTAAAGATAGTTATCAAAAACAACTAAACTGCACACCTTAGCTTCCCCTGGTCACTCACTCTCAAGTTTCTTTTTTCTCCCTTTCCACATGCTTCCCATTGGTTTCTTCTTTTTTTTTTTTTTTTTTTTTTTTTTTTCCCCATTTTGCTTGGACATTAAGTCCATTGATCTTAAAAGCATTATATTGAGATAGATTTAATGCCCCAAAAGTGGCTTGTACTGTTTATTAAAGATCTTTGGTTTCCCCTCCAAGGAAATATTAAGCATACCTTGGTATAAGCGTAACATTGTCTATTTAGTGAGATTTTTTGCCCAGGCAATCAAGAAGAAAATGTTCCCTCAGTTCTCCTGGCCTCTCCAGGATAGTTTCAAAACATAGAACAGGACTGTGACTCAAAAATGATATTGTAAAATTTGGCATTTTTCCTTCACATGCACCCAGAGGGAATTACACTACATACTGCAATGTAATGTCAATGGTGCACAGAATCAGATGCTACCTCTCTTTATAATGCAATATGGATATTTCTCAATGAAATATTAATATTAAAGGTCCACACAGACCATATGAGATGGAACTTACAGAAGTGACTGTGTCTAAGCTATTTATTCAGATTCTGCAAATCAAGGAAGGTCTTACTGCATTGCATACACTTGCTTCCCCTTGCTTCCCAGTCTAAAGATTCATAGCAGCAAAGGCAAAAATATCGCAACATTCACTGCTTTAAATTGAAAGTCAGATTTAGAACAATTGAGAGCTCTGTCCAAACTGCCAACACGCAATTTTTTTACTCTAGAACATACTCTTAAGTAGTTATCTCTTCAATGATGGGAAAAAAAAAAAAAGTTTGATTTACATGTTGGCAGGAAAAATGTTGCTTTATTGCAGTTAATTTCACTGAATGAGAAAAGCAAAGTCTCTCTGACTTTAGGGCACATATATAGAGCTTGAGAAAGCATCTGATGATTAGTTTATTGCAGTAAAGTTACTGAAAAGTTATGTTTTATTTACTAATTTGAATTTTTAGTATCAGTGAACAGAAAACTTTTTTTTTAAAGTTATTCTAAATGTAGTTGTATTTGAGCAACTTCTGAAGAAGTAATGGCTGAGGAAGGCAATCCTTAAAAGACTTAATTTTGCAGGTAGCAAAATGTGTTCCAATACTAAAATTGTCACCATGATAATTAACATGATAAAATGTTTTAATGAAGGGGAAAAAATGAATAGCTGTGCTACAAAATACTACTGCAACAAGATGGATATTGTTGATATTGTCAGGGATTTGTTTTATAATAGTGATCTGTGAGTCTTCTTTCATTAGCACAAAATAAATAGTGGTTTAAAATAACAGATGTTCTCCAATAGTGTTTTATATAAGATAGCATCAAGTGAAAAGGAATAAATTTAATTTTGGTCTAATTTCTTGAAGCAGGGTGAAAAAGGGTGTGACTGATGTACTTAAAGCCTCAGAGACAAACTCTCAGAGTTCCATTTAAAAATGCGGCTCTTGCACAGACTTTCCACGGTAAGTCTTTTTCTTTTGAAATTTCTTCTCTTTCTGTAATGACTTATTATGTGAAAAGAATATTTTTTTCCTCCACTGCTTGTCCATATGGTCTATAAATTTACTGTAGCAGGACTTTCTCTCACCATAAAAGTTCATGATTTAAGATAACAGGGTTAATAAGTGCAATTATGTGCACACACTCAACTTTGTAACAGGAATATTTTTCAGGTTGTGAGTATCAGCATTCGAATGCAAGGTTTGCGAGCATCATTTTGTTCTTCACGTATGCAAGTGTAATAATTTTCTTTAGCATGTGATCTTTCCTTGGTGGGAATCATCTTCAAACAGTCTGAATCTTCAAATTATTCATTGGAATGCAACAAAATGCATTTAACAATGGTGTTGGGCACTTGGGCCAGGAGAGCTATGAGATCTTGTAATAAGATTGCATTGAGTACATTTTATCTGGTCAGATTAGACATGGGCCCAAATGAGTACATCCTATGCTCCACTTAAAGTAAATGGAGGGAAACAGAGGCTCTTAGGGTGAAAACATCCTTCACCAAAAACAGATGTTCATAATAGCACTCCAAAAATTCCTTTATCTTTCTTTTCAAAAAGAAAACCCTTGAGTGACAAGTTCAAATGTAAATGTGTCTATTGTATGCTTTTTGGACAGGTGAGTGTTATTCCAAATGGCAACTGCAGGCCTGCATCAGTGGACAAGCAAAAAATGTTTTGAGTTCTGGGGTCGTGCTCATCCATCCCAAGTCAATGGAATAACAAAAAAATGCAAGGACCCTTTCAGTCTCAATGGCTTTGAATCAGGCCTTCTTTAGGGTGATCCAGCTAGTCTTGAGTCAGCTCTGATCCTTGTATTATTTGGACACGATGATACAGCTTTTAAATGTAAAGCCTATGAAAAATTGCATATAAGGATTGTGAAGATAAGCAGCTTGCTGGAAGCTAAAGATGCAATTCTTGGTAGAGGAATATAAAAAATAATCATCATACTGCAAATTTTTCACAAAAAAAAATCTGGGGTAAATTTTGACATAGATCTTTTCAATAACAATTATTAAAAGTGTATCTTCTAGAGCTAAGGCTTTACTATGTGTACTGAAAAGAGATTTTTCTCTCCGTTGTAAAAACTAAAAGCATCTCTGAAGTTCAACAAAGGCAACTGAAAGTCTAAATTAAACTGCATAGATAGATACAGTCATAAACAACTGCATTTTAATAGTAAATTTAAATTAAGCTAGGAAAAATCATAACTGTGTTTGGATAAAGAAGATTGAAAAAATTATTTCTAAAAAAAAAAGACAATATATTAATCAAAACAAAAAGTAAAAAGGCCTACAGAATCAGACTATAGAATATGATCTGGAGGGAAAAATAAGAGGGATATCATCTAGGTCATAATATTAATCTAGATAATGGAGAATTAAAGAAGTTAAAAGAGGAACCTTGAATGTGATCTATACTTAATTCAAAACCATCGAAGCAAGTGAAGTGCATGGATAATGTAGCAGTAATGATGTCTGGAATGTGCAAAGACACTAATTGCAGTATTCTTTGCTAATTAAAAACCTATAATTATAGCACAAGGATGTTGAAAACTATCTTGTTACAGCACTAAGACAATGTCATATAAATTACTTCTTCCATGCATACAAAGGTGGAGCTTCGTTTCCACATGCCCCAATCATGGATGTCAGGCCCTTTACTAATTAAATACACAGACATATAAGCTGGTGATCAAATGAATTTATACAGTGGCAGACAGGAAGAGATTTTGTCACTTCTCCATTCGCTCGTAAGCTCTACGCCATTTGAGCTGAAAGAGCAGCTTTAATGTCCCAGGCTCACAGATACGTCTGGAGTTTTTTCCCCTTCTACATAAAACATACATTTGTATCTTAATTGCTGTAGAAAAGGGATCAGGAACTCATTTCAGACCTTGCAAATTCTCATACATTTTCTCACTGTTTCTTCCTCAAGTCCCTTTTCGTCACATAGTGATCCATGTCTTTGCAATTTTCAACTGATTCCTTCTGCATTGCTGGAACGAAATCAACGTAATGTGCTTCCATTATTCATTGCTAATATCAGCAGAATCATCCAGAAAAACTAAGTTTGGAAAAAAAGTATTTTCATTCTTACTTCCACATGAGTGCCTGTGTTTAGATAAGTATATTCAATCTATGTGATGGATGTGGGATACGTTCAGATCCCTTATAATTAGCTGATGGAAGCCAGGTGATGTAAAGGTCACTTGTGGGACATACCATTAATGTCATTCTTTTCCTTGGACTGAATGACAAAGAATTATCTCCATGCTAGGATTTAATTGGATTGATATCTAGTGTTCTAGCACTGACAGCTGCCCCCAGGATGAATATTTTTTGATACATGCAATTACATGCCACCATGAGATTGTTGGTGATTAATGTCACCTCTTCAGGACTGTCACCCAGAAAAGGAAATAGAGGGACAGACTCGTGTTCAGGCCTGAAAAGATAATGATGACCCTGGAGTCTTTAATGTGGCTCTTTGGTAAAAGCGTACTTTCCTGAACTACCTCAAGGCAATGGTGTTGTAGCTTTAAAAGAAGACTGTTATTCAGTTTTTTTAGGTCTCCATTTGTTGTATCAGTAATCTCAGTGAGAAACACCTAATCCTTTTGAAAAAGGTGTCAGAGGAACTAAAGAGAAGGAAATACGAACTTAATTGGACACATGAGAGTCACTTATAAGTTTAACAATGAAAGAAAGATAATCATATCCAGCAAGAGAAATGCCTCGTCTCCAGAGTTTGTGTGAGATAGATTATAGCAATGGTGGGTATCATTAACTAATGATGTGCAACCACAGTGCAGTGAGGAGATGATTACCTTGGTAAGGAATGTAATCTGTGTCACAGATCAATCAATGTCAATCTTTTAAAGGAATCAGTCTAAAGACTTAATTTTAGGAAACTCCCAGTGATCACCCTGGATGTGGAATTTGGGAAGCATTTTCCCACGTGATTGTTACAGGTCAGGCTTGTTTGGTTTGTGCCTCTCTTGTCCTGAGAAGAAAATCATTTGTCTTTTGCTGTGGCATCTGACACTTAGCCCAAATTCTCACTTTGCTGTCATTGGAAAGAGAGGATATGTCCCAATAAACAGTGCAATCTGTGCACAACTTCCAGGAGATGCCCTCTCCTCCCATACCATCCTCTTTTTTCTATCCTGTGGAAGACAACCACAAATAGCAGATCCCTACCACGTTTTTTTGCAGATATAAGAAAACACATTTAGCTGTATGGACTAAATTAACCGCTAGCATTGGTATTTCCACCTCCTCCAGAGAAAAGGTGGCAATATTCCGTGAGTTAGGTTTGGTCTTCCAGTTAACAAGTGTACAGTGTTTATTATCATGTTCCATATTTCCACTTCAGTTCTTTGAGACTGTGTTCATGCAACTGCTCATTCTTTCTTTTCATAATAATTTAAACATATGGAACCTGCGTTCTTCATGGCATTCTCTAAGCCTTCCATTTATTGTCAAGGCTCTTCTCTGGGCTGTCTCAGTTTTTCAGTATTTTTTCAGCTGTTGATTGAGGATTAGAGACCGGAATTCTAAAAATGCTCTTGGTAGAAGCCAGAGATAGTATCACTGTTATCCTAAGGTGTCCAATGGATCATTGTAGAAGACAAACAACAAGCAAATAACAAGCAAAGAATTAGGTGATGAAAACCACTCAAGAACAAACAATTAGAATGAATTATGGTCCAATTAAATGTTTCAGCTCTTACAAATCACAAATACATTTAAAAAGAGACAAATGTTATTTGTACATCCTTTTCAAAAGAAAAACCAAAACAAAGTTTTTCAAAGAAATTTATAATGAACACTTTACCCAACACTAATAAAACTCATAATGGGTAAACTCATTTATGTTAGTCAGTAAGCAGTCTGAGCCAAGAAACTGATAGAAATATGCCTCACTGACTGTCTGTATTCTAATTAATCATCATTGTGTGACACAATCCTATTGGTATAACGTAACAGCTGGTGCTATCTATCTTCTTGAGTTTCTTGAGGTATCAGTCTTCACTGGAATGACAGGAGTAAGTTTTGGCTTCTGTTAGGATTAGAGATGAACAACTATTGGTATTATCTAAGCCTCTGAAATACATGAAGCACCACAGGCTGATGATGGTATTGAGGGCATAACTTGACATGCTGTAGACAGAAAATTACTTTCAGTGCTATATAACTTAGTTTTATTTCTTTATGTACAAGAAGCCAGGGACAGTCACATTTTCAGTGCGTGTAAAAAATTTAATGTACAGTTTAACTCCTAGGAATTAGCATACGTAAATCATGTAACAGATGTCCTGGAAATTTTTCAGACATCATTTAATCTCAAACACGTCTATTCAGCATTCTGTTGTCCATGGTATTAGAGCAAGAGATCTAATATTCTATGATAAAAATAGACAAAACTTAAAAGACAAACTGTTTTACCACCATTTGAAACCCCAGTGTGGCTCAGATTCTTATTTCTGAATAAAAGATAGTCCTTTAAATTTAAAATTAGTTAGTAATTTTTTTCCATTTTTTTGTTATATTTTTTATTTTCTTTTTAGAATGAGATAGACACAAGAAATACAGGAATGACAATCTGCAGTTAACAATCTCATTATTTGTTAATTATACTTGTAAACATATTCAGTATAATATATACATAGTGGCCAAGCAATTTGGCTGCACAATTATTTATTTTTGGTGTCAGCATAACTGGCCCATAAGTATGCAGTATTATGGTTTCTGCTCTTAATACCATGTTACTAGGAAAAATACATGGCTATGTAAACAATGCAATTAGTAATCAGTTTGACTACAATCCACGGGTTTCTTACAGCATGTCGGTATCGCAGCCACAGATTAACTGCAGATTGAGATGTCTAAGTAGAGAAGCGTGAGGAGAGGAATGCAATGCAGAGACACCATCTTTGCCCCTCCTGCCCAAAAGCACTTGTAGCAGGAGTCATGCTATGCTGTACCTGGCTTTATAGAGGAGAAGCATGTAATGCTTCAGGCACAGGATAAGAAATAACAAGGCAGCTTTCTTGCTGTCTAGCCTGGACTATAAGTGAATACTGTACTATATGAGCAGCTGTGGTGGACCTTGTTACCCTACTGTGGGAAAAGTAACTAGAGTGTGCCTTTCTCTTTGGCTTGGTGTTAATTTTAATATGCAAGCATTTTTTTTTCCTTTCCACAGAGATTTACCTCAAGATATATGTAACCACTGCCAAGGAAATCAATGGGAACTGTACTTTTATAGTAGGAGACAAGAGAGAAGCCTTGTCTTTTACTTACAGTTGAAGAATTTTCTGAGATTATTTCTGCATATATGTATGGCTTAGCCCCCAGAAGGTATTTGCAGTAGGGTTTGGTTTGTATAAGTAAGACAAGTCAGAGAATCACATTACTTTCCAGACAAGAGAGACATTCAAACAGATCTCCTTAGTTTGCACTGTGAAAAGACCAGGCCTACTAATAATGATATCTGTGTGCACAAGGTACCTGGTTTTCCTTGAATATTTATAGTGAGACAAGATGTTCTCATCCATTTTCAGATATTGGAAAAAAATAAATCTCTCAAGAAGAAAAGATAGAAATATGAACTCAAGTTGTGTAATTGTACATAATCGCTTTGACTCCAAGATAGGTAGATTGATTCACACTGGCTCAAGACTTATCCACTAATTTTTACGTTAACTTGCCTAATGCAGACCCTGAAGACTTTTTTGTAGCATTTGCCAACATTTCAAGGTGTTTGCATGAATTTTAATGCTTATTAAAATCAGGTATTAATAATAGCTAGAGCTAGCTACACTATAGGAGGTAGCTCTGATACTTTTAATCCAGAGTTCTACTAATGTACAACAGTCACATCAAGTTACCTTTTCTTATTCAATGATTTCTATACCCTTTACAATATAATGACATTTGGATTGACAATGCATATTTGGGGCTTTCTGTCATCTTTACATTTTACATCTTCCAGTCACTGCTTGCTTATTTTTCATAATTTGCTTTCAAAGTGTGTGTGCAAAGGGAGGTATGAACTCTTCACACTAATAAAACACACATACCTTTATTAAGCAGTACAAAATGTGATGTAAAAAAAGAATCTCTATATATTTGCAGACTAACATTAAGGCTTATCAACAATATTTCATGTACTTACTCTTAATACACCTTGTAGCCATTCCTTTCTTTCTGCTTCAGTTGTTCTCAGGTTGATTCCACGTTTCCCCACCCCACCCCGCCAAGGACTTGCCAAGAAACAGCATCCTGCTGCTTGAACTTTTCCTCCTCAAAACACCTGATGAAAAACTAATGTCAGATTAGCTAACGAAATAATACAAAATAAATTACAGTTCAACCCATAATATGTTCCTTTTTTCTCCTGGAAAAGCCATAAAATCGAGGAAACTCCCTGTTTTCATAATCAACAATGTTCGTAATTCGTAATTAACGGCGTATTGGGTATTTTGTCGAAGACTGTGAAGAAATTCATGACTATCTCTCATAAAGCACTCTAGAAGTATTAATTTGTACCTTGAAATCACAAATATACATAAGAGTAGGAAATAAAAATAGCACTGACATTTCAAGCATGAAGTTCTCTCTGAACTCTGAACTCTGAAGTTCTACTTCAGAGAGGAGCTGGGAAGGAAAAAAAGCAAATAAAAGTCAGGATTTGTATATATTTATTTTTCATCTGGTATGTTTCTACAATAAAAATATGACAATTATAATTATAATTAGTTCTTATAGGATGATATCTAGATTTTGTCTGAGCTACTCTAAAGGTTGAATGAGCCTTTGGAACAGACAGAAGTTTGTTAATGATGAGTCAAAAGCTGGATGACATCCCAAAGGAACTTATGTGAACTATCAATTTCAAGGGTAAACTGCAATATTTCACTCTTGGTATTCCTAAAAAGAGAAAAAAAAAACACCAAAAAATTATTACCTCTATGTCTATAATTAATTATTACTTAAATTAATTTTATTTTGAGAGAGGATAACCAAAGAATAAAAATAAATCAATAAAACATAAAAAAATAAAAAAAAATCTCTGTGATGCAGTGAAGACACTGAATGTATTTATCTTAATCTCGTGTTGGGTTGGTGAACTTGAATAAAAGAGCATGCTAAAGCACTTACTGATTTCATCTATCACTGGATTAAATTTGAATATATTCCTTCAGTAGATTCTCAGTGTACAAATAAGGTGAATTTAATTTTATTGTTTCCTTTGTTGTTGTTTTGCTTTTATTTGCCTCCATTATCCCCACTCAATAAACACAACTGTTTGGCTTACCTAGAAGTCGGCGTCTTGAAGCCTGTTTACTGATGAATTCAAACATTTTTTCCTATTTGTTTATTGCTCTATCTGCCATGCACAGTGTAGTGCAAGACTGAGATGGAAACTACCTCTTAGATCATCCAGTCTCTCTGGAAGTGCTTCTGGCTTCCTACACGACTATTACATCTTCATACCTTTTTTTGGTGTATTTGGGTCTACCACTGAGTGACTTTTCTCATCAAGACTTCTAGGAAAGCAAAGAAATTATGTGATGATTTTGAATGGAATAAATATTTTAATAATGAAAAGCTATTAAAGTACTTCACATTGAAGTCCTCATCCGGTGGTCAGAAAACAACAGAGCTATGGCAAACAACACAGGTAAAATGATGAACAACCCCAAAATGGTTCCTAGCCTTTCTTCACCAATAATAATGAAATGCATGTTTGCTATTTCTCTTTATATTTTGTGTTTACTAGGACAGACTGCTAAAAGCAAGTAGATTTAAATACTAGTGGAAAGTGAATTTTCCATTTGAAATCTGAATTGAGGTTTTATATTAGATACCTGATTCCTAGAAGCTTATTAATCAAAATAGAAGACACTAAAATGTATTACTATCTGCCTCCATTAAGCTCATCAGTGTAGGTGAAATTGACTGTCAGTGATTTCAAATTTAGATGCTTTAGTCTTCCTGTAGGCACAGAAATGAGAACGTATTCTGCCCATTTATTTCAGACTGCTGACCAGCTGAAGATAAAGCTATTCCTCAGGTAGTTAGGTGAACTGAGATAGCCAAGTCCCAGTATCACAAATCTGGAAACCATAAAATAACTTAAAGCCATGACATATTCAATATAATATGATTGGGACAGTTTTTACTTGTTTTTTGGTCTTTTTGTTGAGGGAGGCTATAAATTTTCATTTTTTTCCCTCCACAGCTAAAAAACCCTGCAATTAAAAGTACGTGAATTCAAGAAACTCTTGTATTTGTATTCCTCTACCTGTTATCACAGACTTTAACAGAACTACATCTAAAGTGGTAAAATCCGAGCTTCGGTCAAGGGAATGATTTAGTGGTGGAAAGGGCATAAACATAAGAAAATTGGAGCTCCTAGATATCAGCAACACTCCTATTTGTTAAAGGTGGTTGAGCGAACATAAAGGTGAGCTGAGCAGCGCAGCCTGATGCAGAAGCAGCATGCTAACTCTGATCAATACAGCTCTGGAACAAGAAGTAATATATTTGTGTTAGTGTGGTGCCAAAGACAAACTAATTATCCCTGCTGAAGGGGAAGATTTATTAGCTCAAGCAGAGCAATGTTTTTGAGATTATACTGTTTTTAGGACATGAGAACATAATGCTTGAGTTTGGCCATAACAAACCCCACTTAGCTCAGCAGCCTGCCTCCAATGGGGGCCAATAGTGGATGTCCAAAAACAATATAAGAGTTGGAAACCACGTCATATTCCTAGCATATGCTCCTAGACACCAGCTAACTGTGGCTCAGGGTCTTTGTGAGCCATGGATTATATCTTCATGTTTCAGATCCCAAATTGTACCTAACCATGAGCACAGCCATACCTCAAGTGGTAAACTGAGGATCTCCTCACCAAAACAAGTCCATGACACATATGTGTCTGCAATGTCTCAACTGCAATCACATCAAGCTGATTCAAAATGCTTACTAAATTCACAAATTTTCATAGTTTAATTTTGCTAAATGTAAACAGTGCTCCAAAAAGGATCCTTAATTTTATATGTCCATGTAAAATGTGGCTTGATTTAGAAGAAACTATTTAGATTAATAGGCTATACCAAAAAAGCTTGTTCATGTTTCTAATTGTATAATATATATTAATCAGAGGTGACTGTTTTCTGAATTATCACAAGCACAATTCCATGCAAATTAGTTCAATTAAAATTAATTAATTAGCAAGTTGTTCCTTTTTTTTTTCCCCTTCTTTTTTTTGAGCCAGAGTTAGACACTAACCTTCTTGCTCGAACCTCAAAACACTTTACTGGCAGTACCACAAAACTCTCTGATGCTAAAATGAACGCATGAAAGTGGCTGTCTTCAACCTGTGTTAGAAACACTAACAACAGAGAATGACAAAGCAGAATAGCTATAATTTTTGTATTGACCATAAAAAAAATTTAAGCACAGTTTAATCTTATATATATACACACACACATATATACATACCAATAGGAGAGATACCCTTAAGTGTTATGTCCAGGACAGATTGCTAATTCCTATAGCTAAATTGGCCAGGCTATTTGGCAAAGTATATCTACTAGAGATACAGTCACTAAATACTAGTAAATAAAGCATGGCTTAAGGAATGACCAGTAATTGTCCAGACTGTTCACTTCTCAGTTTACATCCTATTAACAGCCAGTAGCAACTAGCAGGCAATATTTGCGAATAGTGTGAGTGCAAGAAAATGCTAAAATCTAATTGTTGAGCAATTTGGATATGGTCATTGCATTCTGGGGGGAAGAGGGCAGATTGAAGTGTGTGGATGTGAATTGTTCCATATTTTTTAACCCCTGGATTAAAACACAGGTCCTGAACAGTTTTATTTGTACACAGCTCAGATAGTTCTCGAATTTTTGTTTACTTTTGTTTTTTGTTTTCTGCCAAATTTTTGCACCACTTGTTCAAGTAACCCAAAGTAATTTGATAGAACTTCTCTGTAAGCACAACTGTGCCTAAAAAAGGTCTTTCTGGCACAAAAGTCAACTGGTGATGTGACTTTGTCATGCTCTGAAATGGCAAAACTTTGCTAGCAGAACTTTTTTAATATAGATGTGGCAATTAGTGTTCTGATTAGGTTCTGGCAGCTACTGAAAAACAGAGTACAGTGAACATTTCTAAAGAGTTTGTAGAATAAAGGCCTATTATGCAATTTTTTTTATACAGCAATAACACTACAAAATACTGACACAGTTCTCTAGATAGACAACTGTAAATTGTCATAGCTTATTGTGTGCTCATACAAAATCAATACTGTAGAATCATAGCTAAATTTGGCAATCTGGAAAATCTGCAGAATTAAAGATCTCTGGAAAAAAGGATGATGGTTTATATTCCATGGAATTTTATTGCAGGACAATCCCTTATGCTAGAAAATGTGAAGATCATTATTGTGTAGCTGTTCTCTGCTTTTTTCCTGGACAGGAAATATCCAGAACAAAATGCGACCATTTCAGATGCAATAGTGTCTCTGTCAGAGGCAGGTGTTATGAAAAAAAAGAAAAGGAAAGCAAAACAAAACTCCACAATTATGTAGGTGAACATATGACTGATGGAATAATCACCTCTCCAAATAGTCTTAGTCTTGATGAAATTCAGTAAAAGTTTTTTTTCCATAGACATTAAAATTTTTTATTGGCTAAACTTTGGTCTCAGACACATTGTCATAAAATTGGAAAACAAAAATAGTTAAAATATGTGAAATTGTTGGGAAATGGTAAAATTGACGTTATTTTTTTAAGGAAATTGAGTCTTTCTAGTGATTAGTGATACGAAGCACAAAATGTATAGGCTTGTCGTTTCAGTCCACTTGAAGGAGAAATGGCTTTATTTCACATGAGATTTGTACAGATTTGGGTTTTGCAACAGTTCACATATCTGTGC
The DNA here is from genome assembly GCA_002844005.1 of Limosa lapponica baueri. Lineage (NCBI taxonomy): Eukaryota > Metazoa > Chordata > Aves > Charadriiformes > Scolopacidae > Limosa > Limosa lapponica. The sequence goes on along the minus strand of KZ505648.1, from coordinate 2,830,871 downwards.
AGATGAACTCAGGTGAGCATCTGAATCTATGATTATATTATCCATAGCTCATCCATTTTCTGACAAAACTGTTGCCTCCTGAACAGACTGCAGATTACCTATTTGAGTTTGTCTGGCAAAACCTAAATCATTTAGCAGCTTGCAAAGGCATCAGGGGTGCTGAGATGCACACAGATTTAAGTGTCAAGCTGACATATCTAACCACCTATTTCCAGTCTTACTGTCTGTGTGAACAGCATGAGTGGTCTTGAGGAGGTCACGGTGGTGGGTCTCAAGGTGCAGCATAGAGATATATGTTGATGATATCTACAGTAGTTGCTCTGCTGTATCAAAGCTAAGCTATCATTAGTCTAAATTAACTCTGTGATGAAGATAAAGACTTCCAGGGTGCAAGGTGACTTGGACATATGCCTAAAAAAGGGCCTCAGCATTAAAGCTACAGGATGTGAATTTGACCAAAGACAGAAAGAGTAGTGACAGCTGAATTCAGTTAGGGCAGACCTGGTCTAACATAATTTCTGAACATTCAGAAAATGAATCTTGTACTCTCTTATTCCTGGTCATGGCCATTTATCTAATACAGTTAAGAATTTAATCCCATTTATGCAGTACTCCTGTACCAGATCAGGCTATTCAAATTATTTTAGCACAATTTTCTCACATATTATAGTCATACACATAATTTCTGACTTTCTAATATAATGAGTACGGAAGAGACAACAGAGACAACCTCACAAGAGGTCTACCAGTGAGGGGAACTATGTTTTCCATATCCAGTACATGTTTTTTCTGTGTGGCAGATGGCCATGGAGATTTCCAAAAAAATTATACAGCTGAAGTACAACTTCCTTTTGGAAGACACAAATTTGTACTGTATTTCCCAACTTCTTTGCAAATGCTTTATCAGTGTACAGGAGGAAAATTATTCCAGTATTTTCTATATAAAATATGACAAGTGCTAATAAGCTTGTCTGTTCACAACAATTTACATTACTTAGAAGTAGATATTATTTAGAGAATATACCAAACCAACATTTTGCTGGGAAAATTATTTGTAGTAACAGATGGTAGGATGTTTTTTATTGCTTTCTCCCCTCCTTTCAGGCTCTGTATTGAGCATGACAGATATTTCAAGGCCAAAACCCCAAAGGTTTCACCATCTTATATGAAATGATATCACGAAATAGAATTAAGTAGGACCCAAATCTGCTGTCACTAACTTCCCTTGAGTAAGCAGAGCCCTGATCCAGAAGGTGGCTAGTGAAACAGAAGCAGTATAAATAAATTCCTGTATCAAGTAAGGTTTTCTGTGAACATCTTGTGGAGTTTTCAGAGCAGATTTGTACAGGCATTGCTTCTCCATTAGCTTCTGGGCTAAATTCCACAGCAAAATAATTGCAAGAGCAACTTCCTCCCTCCCCCCACTGCCACTGCATTTGGCCTAATACCCTCCATGGGAGATGCACCTGCCTTGTCCAGATTTAAACCTAGCCTTGGCCTTGCTGTGAGTTTTGTACCATCTGCATCTGCATGGACTCCTTTTAGTATTGCTGTGGCTGTACCTGGGCTACCTGTGTCCACAAGTCTTTTGGAAATGCCTTCCTGAGTTCTGGGGAATACCACTGAAGTTAAGACATTATATCCGGGGTGGATTTCCTTTCCTCCTTTCCCTCTCTCCGGCCCCCTACCCCAGAACAGTGATATCAGAAAAAGACTGGTTTTCATCTAGCTATTGTAGATTTCTGCTTTCTGCTAGTCTTATGTAATATTTCCTTTCCATACCTAAAGATGTAATCTATTTCATTTTCTGAATCTCTCCTTGTGCACAGTATGTAACAATAAATGAACTCTTTGATTTTGCCTAATCTGAATTGGATCTGTCACATCTGCAGAACTACAGTTTAGTGCATTTTTGAAGAGCATATTTTTGTCTTTGGAGATGCATGAAGTAATAGAAAAATGGGTGTGAATGGTGAATGGCAAAGTGCCTGGTCTGATAAAGACAGACCAACTGCATAGAAATTGCCCTGGCAAAACACAGCCAAGAGGTTCACAATTCACTGAAGCTAGGGAATATAAAAGCTTTTAACACTCTATAATGCAGTGGAAAGCAATCAGTCTTTGTTAATACAGAAACACTTATTTATGTAACCAGAATATTCAAAGGAAGGAGTTTCTTTGCTCCTTTTTCATTTAAAGAGGAAACATCTAAATAGGAATTCTTTAATAATCATCATCTTCTTGCCAACTAGTGTGCCCTAACTGGAGATAAAACTGATAGAAAATACAAGAGCAGTGATGAGGCTTATACATGTAAATATAAGATGGGGAAAAAAAGAATTAAATTCATCAGGAGATGTGTATGAAACATGCTATAGAAACAGAGTTTCACATAGTCCGTTAATAACAATTTCTTCCTCCAGATCTTTTGAATTTCTTCTCTGTATGCGTCTGTACAGTGGTAAATGTATTTTCCATCTTGCCTTTCCAGAAATTGTCTCTTTAAATTTGTAAAGATCAGAAAACTGTAGCTTAAAATTTTGCTATTTTACAATTAATTATAGTTATATTTTTCTTTTTTTTTCTGACTGGTTAATTTTCTTCTGTCACTTCCATTCCCATTGGGGTTTGTTTGCTTTGTTAGTTACGATTTTGGTTTTTGCCTTTCAGGATTAAAATTTCATGCTGGTTAGTGTTTGCTCTTATCTCAGTAGTCTACGGATTTCCCATGCTGTGGAGAGGAAGGCTGTGAAAGAATGGGTGGATAACATTACAAGAAACATTTCAAAGGACAGTCGTGTTGCCTCTCTAAGAGCCTTATCCATCCAGAGTGCTTTTTTGTCAGCAAGGATTTCTTTATAGGTCTCAATTAGCTTTACATCACAGTCCAACTCCATGCAATGATTTCCAAAATCATGAGTACAGATAGATGTAAATTATTTATGACAGTTTAACAAGTCACTTCATATATACTGAATGAAAGTAGAGGTCAAATTAAAAAACAAAATAAAAAAGAACAAATCCTGCTATCTAATAGTAATAATGTTCAGTCCCTTTGGTCTTCAAAATGCTCTGTGCACGTTGGCTGATATTTTTCAAAATACCCACATAAGATAGCAAAATAGTGCCTGTGTGTTTTAGATGTACGAGTGGCTGAGAGGGAAAATGTCTCCTGGTGAGCCAGTGGCAGAGGAAAGATAAAGAGTCTGAAATCCCTAATTCCTGACTTTCATGGTTACTTTAAACCATATTGCCTCTGCAAGTTATTTTTAGCATTCAAACCAAATTACAAAGGAAGCATTTTTGGCACAAACCCATATTTTAACAGAGTAAAAATGAAGGGTTTTCTGTACTCAAGATAGACTGCACACTACACAAAACAGAAAATGGGGAGGTCATGTTAATTCGCCAATTAGAGCTAATGATTTCACTATCTGTAAAAAGAGAAATCCTAAGACCTAATGGGAGAAAATGCTTAATAGATTAGTGTGAAGAAAAAAGTTTGTGAAGAAGCAGACTTAGCTCTTTCCATCAATTCTATAGTGCAATTTGCCAACTTGATCCTCTGTGAAGCTATGTTGGCTTCCAAGGACTGAATATGCATCCTGCCTGTGCAAACTTTTCTAAAAAGTTGTCTGCAATTAGGTGGTGTTATCTCATTGACAAAAGCCCACTACTTATTTTAAGTTCTTGAATTTTCCAAATGGGGCTGATCATATTTATAACTGCTCATTTATCATTTGACAAATTGTTTCCTAAATTACTTTACAAAGAGGAATACTTGCTAATCAAGCCTGTCAAGCACCAAGTGGAAGAATTCCTCAAAACTTTAGGGGACACTGTCTTATTAGATCTGCCAAATATTAAAAACACGGCAAAAAAAGTAGAGTACCTTCAGGCTTTAGGATACCTTTAGTCTTTAGGATTCTTGAACAAAGGACCAAACTATATTCTGAGTTCAAAGCTAAGTTTGCAGATCTGAGTACATGAAGACAGTTGCATCATTGCTTTTTGCATGACACAGTACTTCTTCCCTGTTTTTTGACTGCCTGACATCGCATCTAGCTTTAAGTAAATAGAATCAGGCAGGAGACTGCAAATAGACAGTGTCAAAACAAGGAATTAAGATGAGATGTTGTCAAAGAGCATCAGTATTGACCTGAACATGGAAAGACAAATATTGATACATACATAGGACCATCTATTTATACACTCACAGCAATTGACTTGGATGTAGTCAATGCTGTTCCATAGAAAATACTAGAAAATCTTACAGACTTCAGCAAGGTACAAATCTTTTCTCTATTTAATTTATGAAGCATCCTAGACCAGAGAAATTATTTTATGGCCATGTGGTGAGGCAAATAAGAAGCTGATCTGTTCTAAACTAATCCCATCCCTTATAACCCAAGAGTAATTACTTTTCAGGATCTAGCTCCAGCTTTCCCTCAAGCTATACAGTTTTTCTTACTGGCACAAAAGTGGGGTAGAGTGGTGTGGAAGAACACCTACTAAGTGAGTACATAGAAAGAAGTACAGGTTGAAGTGTATCCTTTAGACACCCCCTGGTATTTAGAGGAGCTTAACGTGATTGTGGAAACGCAACTTGAGACGCCTCACATACCATTTGAACATGTACTGTGTGGTTTCTAGAAACACTGTCAAGAAGTATTACATTTACTGGTATACATGCCACATCATAGGATGTATGGATGATCCTTACCTCCAAAAGCTTGCAAACTTTGGGGAATATCTTTAGAGAAGAATAAAGGAGTCCAAATATTATTAAGGCAAACAGCAAGTGTTGATTTTTTTCATCCAGTTTAAAAACAGGAAAACGACGAAGTTATTTCACAAAATTCTAGGTTTGGATTATCTGTTTACTGAATAGCTATCTTTCAGCAAATGAAAAATATCTAATGATTGCACTTAATAATTTGGTTTACATTTTGATAATGGGCTTAACAAAGTTGGCTTTAAAAGAAGAAGAAAAATAAAACATCTGTGAAATAAGGGGTTTCTGCAAAAGGTTTTGTTGCATAAAAAGGGAAGCTATTGCTTATAGGGTTTAACCAATCAATAAATAGAATTAAACAGTAAGGAACCATGTGATAAGAAATTTAACTGAAATAGTGAGCACTAATAAAAAGATATTTTATCAAGAAAGTAGAAAAAAAAGCTTAAATTATGTTTCTGAAGAACTGAGAAATAGTGATATTGAATTCTGTCTGCAAACCTTTCCCTTGGTGACCCCTTACAGGTTATAGTTTCAGAATCACAACTCCTGCATCTGAAATTCTGAAAAAAATATTATTGTATTTAGGGTTGCCACAACAGCAATTCCTGTTGATCAGCCTTGCTCAGGAAGCTAATGAGGTAGAAGCAATACTTAGATCCTGATCTGGAAGGTTTGGGACATGAAAACAAAACAGCACAGGCATAAGCATAGAACTAGTCAGTCTGTTTTCCCTCTAATTCATCATCCTGTTTCCAGTGGTGGTAAACTCCAGAGCCTTCTGAAAGATGTGTAAGACGTTTTTACACTGCCAAAGACAGAATATGACACTCATTGGGAAAGCTTTATGCTAACTGTTCTCAGTAGTTGCCTCTTGTTCTGAAACCAAAAGTATAATTGCATTCAGAAAGTTTGTTTGTTTGTTTTAAACTTAGTGCAATAACATCCACTGTGACTTTGGATAGTCTCACAGATTGTCAGAGGTACCCAGGCCACCCATGGTGGAGTTTGGTTATTGAAAATATGATTATTTCCTAAAAAACATAAAGAAGTGCTGGTGCAAATAATAAAATAGCTGCAGAACTGTCAGCTTTGTAGCTCTCATGGTCAGCTTGAATAACTATTTTAATAATCTCTCTGCAGCTATTTAAGTACAGACACAGAATATAAAAGTAGCATTAATGGTGTTTGCCTTTCTTCTAAATCTTAAGAAAGAAGCAGAGGGAAAGATTATGACCTGAACTATGTTAAAACATTCCACGTCAATTAGAATTTAAGGATCATAGAATCAGAGAATCGTAGAATGGTTAGAGTTGGAAGGGATCTTGAAGATCATTTAGTTCCAACTCCGTGGGTAGAGACACCTTCCACTAGACCAGGTTATTCAAAGCCCCATCCAACCTGATCTTGAACACTGCCAGGGAAGGGGCATCCACAACTTCTATGGGCAACCTGTTCCAGTGTCTCACCACCCTCACAGTAAAGAATTTCTTCCTAATATCTAATTTAAATCTACTCTCTTTCAATTTAAAACTATTACCCCTCATCCTATCACTACACTCCCTGATAAAGAGTCCCTCCCCATCTTTCCTGTAGGCTCCGTTTACGTACTGAAAGGCCACTATAAGGTGTTCCCAGAGCCTTTTCTTCTCAAGGCTCAACAACCCCAAATCTCTCAGCCTGTCTTCACAGGAGAGGTGCTCCAGCCCTCTGATGATCCTCATGGCCCTCCTCTGGACTCGCTCCAACAGGTCCTTGTCCTTCTTATGTTAGAGGCTCCAGAGCTGGACACAATACTCCAGGTGGGGTCTTATGAGGATGGAGCAGAGTGACAGAATCACCTCCCTCAACCTGCAGATCACACTTTTGATGCAGCTCAGGATGCAGTTGGCTTTCGGGGCTGGCGCACATTGCCAGCTCATGTTGAGCTTCTCATCCACCAACACCCCCAAGTCCTTCTCGGCAGGGCTGCTCCAAATCCATTTTCGCCTGTATTTGTGCTTGTAATTGCCCTGGACCATGAGCAGGACCTTGCACTTGGCCTTGTTGAGCTTCTTGAGATTCACATGGGCCCATCTGTCAAGTCTGACAAGGTCCTTCTGGATGGCATGCCTTCCCTCCAGCATATAAACCACACCACACAGCTTGGTGTCATTGCCAAACTTGCTGAGGGTCTGCTCAATCCCATTGTGCATGTTGCTGAGAAAGATATTAAACCACACTGGTCCCAGTACTGACCCCTGAGGAGTTACTCGTCACTGGCTGCCACTCGAACATTGAGCTGTTGACTGCAACTCTTTGAGTGCAGCCATCCAGGCAGTTCCTTATCCATCGGGTGGTCCATCCATCAAATCCATGTCTCTCCAGTTTAGAGACAACAATATCATGCATGACAGTGTCAAATGCTTTGCACAAGTCCGGGTAGATGATGGCAGTTTCTTTTCCCTTATCCACCAACATTGCAATGCAGTCGTAGAACACCACCCAATAAGCCAGGTATAATTTGCCCTTCGTGAAGCCATGTTGGCTGTTACTGATCACCTCCTTATTTTCCATGTACCTTAGCATATTTCTGATGAGGATCTGCTCCATGATTTTGCCAGGCACAGAGGTGAGACTGACTGGACTGTGGTTCCCTGGGTCTTCTTTTTTTTTCTTTTTTTTTCTTCTTTTTTTTCTTTTTTTCCCTTTTTAAAAATGGGGGTTATGTTTCCCCTTTTCCAGTCAGCAGGAACTTCACCGGATTGCCATGACTTCTCAAATATGATGGGTAGTGGCATTGCAACTTCATCTGCCAGTGCCCTCAGGACTGTGCATGAATCTCATCAGGTCCCATGGACTTGTGCACCTTCAGGTTCCTTAGATGGTCTCGATAATCTCATCTGTGTTTCTGTTTTAGTATTACCATGCAGTACTTCCTGTCTTATAACATGTGGGATTTTTTGGGTTATAAAAATCTACTTAATAGGTTGATTGTCAGAAGGCTGATACAACTTTTGAGAATAAGAGAGATTATAAATGAATCACCATTGAAAAAAAGTGGCAGAGGAAGGAGGAAAGGGATGGAAAAACCATGAAAGTACCTCAGAATAAAACTGAGCATTGAGTTATTGAATTCCTGTTCTCTAGAAGCCTTAGGCCTCTGCTGTTCACCAACTACCTTGAAGAAATACTGGTCTGAATTGTTGCTAATCTATCTACCTTTTACTGTTAGCGTTGATGTGTCCCTTAAGAAATACTAGATGAAGTATGGCTCATATTAGAGTTTATGAACATAAAATTACCTTTCCATGATCAGACCCAGATTACCTAACCAAGTTTCTATTCTGTCCATAAGAAGTGCCTTTGCCCCATTGCCTGACTGAAATATGGATTTTATATCCAAAAAAATTACAGCAATATCTGTTCATAAAAATGAAGCACATTTTTATTATTGATCTGTTTCTTGGAGGGATAGTGAAAATGGTGCTGCATGCTATTTGTTTCTGCTGTTTGCTATGTGAAGTAAAATGTCATTTCTGCTTCTTTTTTCCTTTTATTTTAAACTTGCAGAGCTTTAAATCATGTGAACTTTAAATAATATTTCATTTTAATGTAACATATAGAGGACTGCAAAAACCAAAGAACTCCAGCATTCTTTTTTCTCAAACACGACAAATTGTTTTTATCATATTTTATGTAGAAAAAATTATTTTGAAGAGAAAGAGTAGACTAGTAGGTACTCCTTACAAAATATTCAGCACTGCACCATAACTATGGTGCTGAGCTCTCGAACAGTGTGTGAGGCTGCAGTGAAATATGATATCAGGAAGATGAGAGTTTAGTAGGAGTTTTTAGTTGTGGGGAACTCAAAAGGTATATTAGAAGTTTTTTACAGTAAGATTTTGGTGTCTTAAAATTCTGACAGTTCCGAACCCCTCAAACTCAAAAACACTTCACCAGTTAAATCAAGCACCCAGCTGATAAATGAGTGTCTAAAGATCTAACAATTTCTTTTGTTAAACAGGTGGATTATCCATGTTTTGAGATGGTCAATCAGATCAGACCTCACAAAAAATATGCATAATCTGTCTCATTTAATGCAACAATGGAAGGATATTGCATATTTTGGATAGGGGAGACCAGGGATTCCTTCTCTGCTTGTGCACCAACACTGACAGGAAGGTTTCCTTTTCCAAGTGATTATTCTTACTATTAGTCTAGAATATTTATAATGCTTTCTATACCTGACCTGACTCAAGCTCCCTTGTGTAACTCTTGGACTACAGCATTCACAGAGAAATCTGTTTACAGAATCAAGAGCTCAGTTCTGCAAAGTGCATCCTGCTATTACTGCCAAGTACGGTCAGCTTTTATTATCTCAGTGGTAAAATATAGCACTTGGTATTTGGATGAACTTCTCTGTACTTGTAAAATCTGATCGTTGATTCAGTTTTGCTATAACAATATACTTTCAGTCTGAAAGAGCTTAAAATATGATAGTTCAATTGGAGATACTGATTCAACATGTGCTGAAATTAATGAGTGTCAGTATGTTGATTTAATTGTCCATTGGATCAGGCCTTTTGAGTTAGGACTGATGAGTATGAAACATTTACTTGTCATCACTTGAAAATGTTAGTGTTTTGACAGATCTCTGGGGAAGGCAGCACACTAGGCAATCATCACAGTTTCATATGAAACCTGGATTATAGAGAACACTACTGTTTTCCTTTGATTATTCAATTTGAAATTCCACCATGTGTGTTTATTTGTGTCTGTGTAACAAATCAACTGTTGATAAAATAACTACTAAAGCTAGAGAAATGAGAATAAAACAAGTTCCTCACCGAAAATGTGCGTGAGTTGCTTAGAAAGCACTGTGGGCTAAGAATAAAGTCTTAGATGAAAGATACGTATTTATCATACCAAAAAAACCCAACAGATGGAACAAGAGAATCATGCAAATTCCTTTATGAAATTCATATATTTGTTGAAATACATTTCATAGTGCCACATACCCCCCAAAAGAACAGTTTTCCTACAAAATGACATGGAAATTAGGGTAAACAGCGAGACACTAAAACCTGTGGATGAGAAAAGAAACTACTCATGGTAATTACATCCAAAATAGACCAAGAACAAATCTGGAAATATCTTCTCCAATCTCTATTTCTCAATATTAAATGAAGTTTGAGGGTAACAACCATAAGCTATATAGGGTAAAATGGGAGGGATAGTGACAGAGGACTTCATGAAGTTAACTGTATTCATTTAAGAGAGATACCTCAGCACCACCAGAAGCAGTTCACTATTCAATGGATATTGGTCTCAAGAGGATACAGAGATGCTAAATAGATGACAAGTAAGACAGAAAATAATATGATATAATTGTAATGGATCAAGTGGCCCAGCCTCTTCTGAGCTACTACACATACTCCTAGCCACCCTTCCAAAAAAACCAGAGGGTTAGATGGCACCTATCACAGGGCAATGGAAATTATTTTGGTCATAGAAAACTTCTCATGAAAAGGAAGTGTAAAAATTACATTAGCTACCTTTGCAAGTATCTCAGCAATTGGGAACTTAATCACAATGTTTGTGATTGGGAAACAGCAATTAGCCTCCCAGTTCCATAGTACAATAACAAAGAAACAACCAATGAATTTCAAAGATTATATGTTTGGGATGGATGAAAGGAAGGAACATTATGTACAAGTCACCATTAAATGGTTAAACAAATTTTCCTATGCTGCAGTGAAAGAAAATACTTAGAGAGATTCAGGAGGGAGTTGCATTTCTGTACTGTTAGAAAAGATATTTCACATCAAACAGCTCATCCCAAGTAAAAAAATACCACTAGAAGAGAATAATAATCTCATGCTTGGTGTGATGAAACAGTCATTTACTGATTTAACAGAGCAGGCTGAGATCAGCAGAGTTAGATGGATTAATCCACACCTGCTTGCTTTGAGGGGGCTTCATGAAACATTTGATGCTGCACGAGAGATGTAGTTTACTCAAGTATATGCTTATTGGTTCAGACCCGGTTAGATGGTGCTGAGGCACCAAAAGAAATGAAATAACAATGACGTCCTGAAGCCAAGAGTTTCAGAGTGCTCTAGTAAGAGCTGACACGGGATCATGGGGACGAGATTTCCCAGCACACTTTTTATTCATTGCCTCATGAGCACAATGGGAAGCATTTGAATGATGTCAATGACTGTAGCCCACCACTGGTATTCAACTTTGCTTTGCAGTCCAGATGCCAGAAATCTCCTTCGTACGGACCCATTCCACTTGTGTTCTTCTTTTGAAAGACCCAATGGTTTCATTGCCAAAATTGCCTGTTAATGAAATACTGTTAGAGAGGGTCTCCCTTTTGGGAAGGTCTTATTGCAAATATTTCAAATTAACAAGGGGGAAGGAAAGTAAAGTAAGAATTTTTGGAGAGCCTTTCAAAACAATACATAGAACAAGAATTCACTGTTTGAATACACTCCGTTGCTTTTTTTCTTCCTGGTAGTAGTACCAATGATGGGATATTAGCTGAATTTTGCTGTGATGAATTTTGCTGTTTAAAAAAAACCTGAAGAATATATTGCATATACCACATATGATTTGTTACACACTTCCATAGTCCAAAAGTTGCACACAGGTCTCAGATCTTGTTTTATAACCTTTTTCTGGTAATCTTGATCTTCTAGTATCTATTAGTATGGTATTTTAATAATATTCTGGGAATAGCAGAGAGATTATATAAAAGAAGAAAAACAACAGCAAACCAAAACAGCCTTTAGCAAGACTTTTGACAATGTCTCCCATAACATCCTCATAGGTAAGCTTAGGAAGTGTGGGTTAGATGAATGGACAGTGAGGTGGATTGAGAACTGGCTGAAAAACAGAGCTCAGAAGGTCATGACCAGTGGTGCAGAGTCCAGTTGGAGGGCTGTAACTAGCGGTGTTCCCCAGGGGTCATTACTGGGTCCAGTTGTGTTCAGCATATTCATCAAAGACTTGGATGAGGGGAGAGAGTGTACTTGCAGCAAGTTTGCTGATGACACAAAACTGGGAGGGGTGGCTGACACACCAGAAGGCTGTGCTGCTGTTTAGCAAGATCTGGACAGGCATCTCGAGTTGAGTGGAGAGGAACCTAATGAAGTTCAACAAGGACAAGTGTATGGTCCTGCACCTGGGGAGGAATAATCCCATGCACCAGTACGGGTTAGGGGCTGACCTGCTGGAGAGCAACTCTGAGGAAAAAGACCTGGGAGTCCTGGTGAACAACAGGATGACCATGAGCCAGCAATATGCCCTTGTGGCCAAGAAGGCCAATGGCATCCTGGGGTGCATCAAGAAAAGTGTGGCATGAAGGTCGAGGGAGGTCATCCTCCCCCTCTACTCTGCCCTTTTGAGGCCCCATGTGGAGTACTGTGTCCATTTCTGGGCTCCCCGGTTCAAGAAGGACAGAGAACTGCTGTAGAGGATACAGCAAAGAGCTATGAAGATGATTAAGGGACTGGAACACCTCTCTTATGAGGAAAGGCTGAAGGACTTAGGTCTTTTTAGATTGGAGAAGAGAAGACTGAGGGGGGATCTGATCACTGCCTATAAATACTTAAAGGGTAGGTGTCAGGAGGAAGGGGGCAGTCTTTTTTCAGTGGTGCCCGGTGACAGGATAAGAGGTAATGAGCACAAACTCAAACATAGGAAGTTCCATCTAAACATGAGGAGGAACTTCTTTGAGGATGTCTGAGCACCGGAACAGGCTGCCCAGGATAGAGTCTCCATCTCTGGAGATATTCAAGAGCTGCCTGGATGCCATCCTGGGCAACCTGCTCTAGGTGAACCTGCTCTGGCAGGAGGGTTGGACTAGATGTCTCCGAAGGTCCCTTCCAACCCCTACCATTCTGTGGTTCTGTAACAGCAAAATAAGTAACATAGTGGATGGAGCTTGAACCCTTATCACATCCCCAAAATTATTGAACTGTCTGTGTCATCATATAGACTCTTAGTTGTCAGATGCTTGCAGAATCTTCTAGAACTTTTTTCATATGGAACTTTTACTTATCATCCACTTATTCTCGTTTTGCAAGATTTATTTGACTATGCACTGAATATAGTGAAGATTTCCTGTCAGGAGGAATCTACTAACACTGTATTATTTCCTAGTGACACTGTTTTTTCTTGTTTTGATGAACTGCTGTCTTCTGAGAGAAGAGAGAAAACTAGGAACAAAGTATTTTGTTTTTCAAAACTAATTTTTTTCTTTGTAGCTAGTCAATATTTTTTATTAAGCTGTTATTGAATTAAAATCTATTGAATTTTCAGGTTGAAAAAATGACTGTGTTTTGATAAAGACATAAAAGTCATAACCAAGATAACTAATATTCAATAAAAATAGTACGGATATCTTTAAAAATTAACAATATTTTCCAGGAAAATATGAGAAATGTTTGTGACCTTGAATACTTCAGCAGAAAAAAATACTTCCTGTAGAAAAATATTGTTTTAAATGGAAATCCTTTTCTCAGAACCCATCTGGGTACAAAACCCAGTGTACTTCTAAATTAATAAGAAAACACTTTTTTATTATTATTTTTCTCATTGTTTTTTGCAATACATATCTAGAAAAAGAGAAGAATTCTTACATCTGCAAACATTACCAAATGGTGATAACTGTTTGTACCTGAGAAGGAATTAATTGCCTAAAAGCATGCCTACATTTAGACGTTTCTGTGTCTTGTTTTTCCTCTTCTCCTTCCCTTTACTATTGGGAGAGGAATTATGCTTGTGTAGAAGCTCTCCACTTATATCATGACTTCCCATGAATTAATACACCCTGCAGAAAAAAAATGGGATCCCACACAGAAACCTAGCACTGCAATAGTGCTTAAATACAACTAATGGCTATGGCTGCTTTGAGTCTGTTCAAGAGAGAATTTATAAACCTTCAAACCACCTATTTAAACTTACCTTGCAAAACAAATAAGTGTAAGAAAATAGAAGATCATTACTGTTGAGTAATCCAGAGAATAGTCTTGTCAGGGCTTGGATCCACTGTCAAAGTATTGCACATCACTTGAGGCATCTTAACTGTCTGTGCATGTTTTTAGCTTGTAGCTCATCTGAGATAATTGGACTAAAGCTAAATTGAATTAGGATGTGATAGTCTGAATAATAGGACACACATGGACAGCTGCAGCTCACCTAGCCTAGTAACTGGGTAAGCTGAGATAATTTGTTCATCTTTGTGAGCCCGGGGAAGAAAGTGTCAACCTTGGTGATGCTTCAAACTAGACAAGACTTAAATGTATTCTATGACCAATCCTGCACTTTCGGAGTAATGGACCAGATAATTTAATTTAACTTTTTTCATTTCTTGACTGTTATGATTTTCTGAGAATGGCTTCCCTCTAGCAACCTTCCTAAATCAGGGTGAGGGTATGGTCCTAGAATGTGTCTCAGAAGGGTTTTGCAGCCTATGCTCAAGCAACTTGAGCACATGCCTTTTCTGTCATGATAGCCAAATTCTGTGGCATCCAATGATTTTTTTATGCTTCACTGGCTGATCTGATAAACAGGCAGGGGGGACTCAAAAGAAAAGGGGCAGGTTAGAAGCCAGAGACTTTTGTGTATTACTTAGCAGTACAGCTCACATCTTTGATGGGCCTGGGTGGAAGCATTTACTGTGAGCAGAAGTGCTGAAATTCATACTTATTTATGACAAGTATCCCTTGTAAGCACCAAAGGGAAAGGGCCACACAGTTTGCTGCTTCCATAATGCAAGGAAAATGCTGGTGAAAAATAAAAACAAATCTCTATTTGAAACACTGACAGTTGATATGGCAAAACTGTGGAGTGTGAATTCAATCTGATTTGTGGGATAGGAACTCTTTTGCTTAAATTTATTAGACCAACAGACTGGTATCCAGATCTCCTTAAAACAGTAGAGAAAGACACCTCCGAAAGAGGTCCCAATTGTCTTAGACATTGATCTGTGCACTGGATGAATCACCCTCTGAAGGTGTTTTTATCTCTCAAATGAAAAGCATTCAAATGTCTCCTTTTAACTAGACACTTAAGATTTGGAAAGCTGAAACTGCAGAAAAACCCAACTGAAAGAGTTAATATTTTCCTGTACCAGCCTTCACAGTTGTCAGTTTTGGATCTTAAATGGCTTAGTTTGGTGTCCCTAGCTTTTTTTCTCTGAGAATGTTAATGTATTAACAGGCTACTTTAGATCCTACAAGATTATTTCTATTTTCCACTGAGTCCCTTCTTACATAATATATTATCATACAGGGAGCATGTGTGGAAATTATCATCCCGTGCTTTTTTGCTTGAAAGCACTGCAAGTGAATTTATGCCATGGCTTAAAGTTCTACTGAGAAGGACTCTTTTTATATTGCAGGCAACTTACAGGAGGAAACCCCTGAGTAAGACTTTCATAGCTCTCTGCTGGAGATTTGCCGCTAATCTGCTCTACCATTACAATTCTATGTCAGAAGTATCCCCCATTCTGATCATTTTTTTCTTCTTTTCTAATTCTATCCATATCAAAGAAAAGAAAAAAACTGTGATGGATTGCAGTGGAAAAAAGATTTTACTTTAATTATTCATAATGTAATTTCACAGCAAGTATATCATATGTTTGCTCAGTTTTTTACTGCTTTTAACATCATGGGGACAAGGATATGATAGATGCATGTGCTGGTAGTGTCGCTGCAGACAGGAGGGGACTGAGAGGGGTTAGCTGAATCTGTGTTTCTGGAAATAATAGCTTCATTAGTTAAATGAGTTACATTGAGCTGAGTTGATGTGATTTTCCATCTGTTTCTGTTCATTTAATTAACTAGTGTCATTGGACAGTTGAATAAACAAGTAAGAACTGCATGCAGTTGGGGCAAGAAACTGAAGGAAGTCAGAGTCTGAAAGTGCTGAGGAAGCTGCGGCTTCTGCTTCTTCAGTCAGGCAAAGGCAGATTTGATGGGCAAAGTATAAGGTTTACATTCTTGACACGAGTTCAATTTTCAGCACTGCCTCAGTCTTGCTATATAGCTTCAGGCAGCACGTAACTGCTCTGGGCGTTCACACTACAGGTGTAAAATGGGAATAGTAAAGATGATGATTGGTTTCCAACTCACTGTATTTACCTGATTTAGTTTCTGGGACTAAGGATTTCCCCTTTGTTCATATATATAGCCTTGCATTAACATATGTACAACACCTTGCCCAAGGAGAGATGGATCTCTGTCAGCACTTGCAGATAACATTTATTTAATTAAGTAAGATTATTATTAAGTATTTAATTTAAGTAAGATATCCCTTCTGTCTTATGCAAGCCTTATGGATTTTATATTCCAGGGTCTCATAAATAGAAATGGACCTCTTCTACTTAAAGCTTCTCCTGACTTCAACCCCTCTATCTACCATGTTCTGTCTATGACATTGTATGCTTAATATTATAAATTTCTTGGAATAATGGAAGTAACAGTGCAAAATGTTCTTGGATCTGTGTAATATGGGGGGAAATTTTGTGTCTGTAAAATGCACTTTAAGCAAATTTTATTTTGCAGTTACAATCAGCTTGTACACCTTTGGTCCTTAGACCAAAGTCAAGATCAAGAGCTCCTTCTCAGCTTTCCAAAATTTGCATGTGTCACTTTATCTAAGTGCAATAAAACAGAAATTTTCATATCAACAATGCCCAAACAAACATGTGAGTACTTTGCTAAGCTGCAGCTCTGAACAAGAATGGTAAAGCTGTGTTACAGATTGATTGCCGGAGGCTCTAAATGGTTGAGTAGAGAACAGAATGTATATTACTGACCCATGTCATTTTAGATGATTAAATAAATTGTGTGGTCAGCATCCATGTTTCTCTTACACTGATAAGCACAGAAAGCCAGTGTTATTTGGCCTCTCTCTGGGCTACTAAGATGTAGTCCACCATCACCATTGAAGTATACTACTGTAGTACTGCATCTGGACCAATATGAGCTGCAGGTTTTTGCTGCTATTTGGCTACTGTTCTGGAATTGGTTTGTAGCAGAGATGCTCCTGTCATGATACTGTTTACTCCCTTCCTTGCAGGATATGTCCTTACTTCATTGCTTGAGTGCTTCATCAGAAACGTTGCTGGGCAGATGTTATTTTCTCTGCAGGGACAATTCCTTTCTTTAAGGTCCCAGTCAACACCTTTAATAAAAAGTGTGCTAATGCAGGTTTCAAGGTGGAGAAACTCAGAAGATAAAAATATTCTGTCTCTTTCAAAGGATTCACTGCATAGAAAAAGACAAATGATGAATACATAGGACTAGTAAGCACAACTCTAATGACAGATTCTCAGACAGATTCAATATTGGCATAAAGGGCCAAAAAAATAAGTTGAATAGATCCAGGCTGTGCAAGAGTAAGATGACAAATGAAATGCCATTGCAGTTAGTGCCAAGCTTAATCTCGTTCACAGTTTGTGTTGATGAGATGACCAAGAGAAAGGAATGTTAAAAAAGGTGTACAAATGAAAAAATGACACCAGACTAGGGGCATTGATCAATACTTACAAGGCAAGAAACTGGATCTAAGTGGAACATGAAAAATTGCACCAGTTTTTTCAAAATGACTGCTGAAGTCTTTTGTGGGAATACGAAAGGACATATAAACCCTGGAAAGCAAGGGAACTGAATCTAGTTAACATTAGGACTTTTAAAGTGCAGATGAAAAGCTTCCAAATACCAGTCATATAAAAAACACAAATGAAACATTACAGTTTAAGAAACATTGTAAAGAATGGATGCCAGCAGACAGGAAAACAAGTGAGAGAATGAAATATACAGGGACACAGCAGAAACTGAGGATATCAGGTGAGAGAAATGTTGAATGGGAAACCAGAATCTGTAAGTTTCAGTGCTCATTCCCTGGTGGACTTTGGCTTTCTCCCTCCTTGAACCACAGTGATTAATTATTTTTCTTGCCTTAATTAGCATTTTTAAAGAGCTCCGTAGACAGAAAAAAAAGCCAAACAAAACTCTCAGTATAGTTGGTAGCAGGTAGAAATTAAAAATGACAGAGAAAAACAAACTGAAGTGAAATAAACACAAAATCAACCTGAGATCACCAATTGGCATGGAAATCCTCAGCACAGAATGTATCCAGTTTGGGCCAATAATTGCCGCCAGTCTTAGTTTTGGTCATTTTTCTGTGGTTTACCCCTGCTTTGAAAAAAACAGGTAAGTACCACCTGTCCATTAAAGCTGGACAGAGGACAACTTCATTTGGCAACAGCTTCTCAGGCATAGAAGTTTATATTTGGTCTGTGCTGGAATAAAACCTAATACTCTGGTACATTTTTGCAAAATTAATTTGGTCTAGAACATTTGGATTTGGATCAGAAAGGTCAAGTTTAAAGCTGTGAGTAAAGGGTAACACGTATATCATATCAGAAATATTTTGGAGGGGCACATTTAAAACAACAGACTTGAAAGAGACTTCTTGGGATGTCCAAATTTTGTGCTATCACAGTCAAAGGGTTGCATAACATTATTCAAAACAACACAAAACTCTATTTTCAAAGCAGGTTTTTCCACACTATGAATTTTGCAATCACAGTTCTAAAATTTTGAAAGATCCTATTAATTTCCAACCTGCTTTATTTACTAGCCAATTTTATCTATTTATTCTTTTCTCTGTATTTACCCTTAGATATCCTGCCCTTATATTTTCTAATCAAGGGTAGAACTTTATTGTCTTTGTTTTGTCAAGCCATAAAAACCAGGAGCTTATATTCATACCTTATAAAACAGGATGTCCAGATTTACAAGAAGTCACAAAAAGTGCTTACAAATGGAATATTTGAATTCAGTGGGTGAATTTGGGGCACCCAGAACTCATAATTTTGAGGGTTTGGCTTTTTTTGTCTTCGTCCAGAAATAAAATACTAGGAAATCTCTCCCTTCTCCCCAGAAATCTGAGATATTAATGTACCCGTAGGAGTCTATGACATAGGCCACTCATAAAAAGGACAAATAATTGAAATGTCAGATATCACATTGCCAGCCTGACATAAAGACAACTGTAGTCAATGAAGACTCCCTTGAGTTGCACAGACTTTGACTCTCTAGCACATGCTATTGTGTTCAAAGTTACTGTTTATGCACTTATAGATTTCCTTAGATACTTGGCTGCATAAAGGCAGAGCAGAGTAAATCCATTTGTTAATGTCTATGGTTGGATCAAAAATGCCAAATCCCATGACACAAAGCAATGAGCCAACAGGAACTCAAGCTAGTAGAGGTGCTCAAAGGACTGTGTGAGCTATTTTAATGGGGCTGAGCTTTTGCCAGCATTAATATCTCTGCACTGCTCTCTAGTTGTATGTCTCCTATCTAGGCAACGTTCCCACTTTCTTTTTTTAATATCTATCACTTCTTTCCTTCTCCCACTCTCTTGGCTCACTTTGCTGCTAGATGTCATTTTTCATATGCAAATTCCTGCACTTACTTTACTCCTTAGATACTCTGCAAACTCCAGTTTTGCTTTGTGCTGGAGAAAAAATGTCATATTTATTTTGCAGAGGTGAGAAGTAAATGACTGCCTAGAAATGCTGTGATATCTTTCCAGAGATTATATCTGATTTCATAAATGGGAGAGTACTTCCCCATCCAAAGAAGGTATGCTTATCTTGAATTATTAATAATAATACTACCAATGCTCCACACCTTTATAAACCTCAAGTAAAATTCTCTTCAGTTTTTAATCTGACATCCTAGTTAAAAATGTTTACTCTGTTATAGAACCCTTGTGTTTGCCATTGTTCTCTCCACAGTAATTTTTGTACCTGTCTGTGAATTTCAACAAATGTTGAGAGGGAACAACCATACAGGGGAAAAATATCAACTGTCAACTTAGCATTAATGAAGCAATTATTTTTTCTTGACAGCAACAGTATTTGGCCACCAGAAAAATCCAAACAAACTACAACAATATGAAAATAACTTTTTGTACATTTAAAAGTTAAATTCTATATCTTTACTTCTATAATAGGTATTTTTCTGCTTCAAAGATCAAATCCCACTTGTTCTCTAATAGTCTCACTGGGAGTCAGTGGCATTAAGTGTCAATAAGAGAGAGATGCTTAAGCCCCAGTTCTCCAGATTTTGTGTGCATTTTCATATTCCAGGCTGAAAGAGCCTCTAAGGTTTTGATCCTGGCAAGGCTCATCTATGGTAATGATTAACACACCTGGTAGCAGCTGCAGTCTTACATCTGTGGGATATCAGATTGGCTAGGAACTGTGTGGACTGACCTCTGTGTACTTCTATTGAAATCAGAGAGATAGTGAAGTCAGGTTAATGACTTTCTGGGTAAGAAGGTATAAACCAGCTGATATGGACAGATGTTATGGAGAATGGCTCTACACTCAGGATGTGGGTGTTAATTTAAGCCAAAATCCACGCCAGGAATCTACTGCTCTAAATGTTTCTAAATACTTTAGAAATGATTGAAAAGTAACCTGTCTAACAAGTTATTTTCACTTGAGTTTCCTGCAAAGATATAGAGTGATGCAATGCGAATAAACAAATATGAAGTCACTATGTTCTAATCAAATATTTAGGATGGAAAAGTCCTTCAAATTCAGTTTGAAGAGACCACCACAGTATTTCCCTATTGTAACTAAAACACATTTAGGGCCAGGTTCTGAATGAGCAAGAGAAATGGAGTTTGATTGAATACAGTTTTCTCCCACATTTGCCTGATGAATTAGTCAAAATTCCCTTGCAGCTCTTGCCAAAGGTGCATATCACCCTCATGAATACAACCACCACACTCTGATTGTGGCAGGGTTAATTCTTTAAATCCTTTCCGTGCTATATTTTCTAGAATTTCTATCTGGCACCGAACACCAGAGTGTACCTCCCAATGACTTAATCTCTGTATTTCCTCTGCTGGCAAGTTCTATCTAGATCAATTTTTGCTATGAGTCTTATTGCAAATGTATTCCATGGTTTTCTGTGGCTGATTCCTTGATATTATTCTTTATTTTTGTTTACAGTAAAACGTTTGAAATTTCCTCTTAATTGGAGCTTTCCATATTGCCTTAATCTAGTTGCTTGTGTAAAGCCTTGTTCCAAAAGTACTAAGAAAAAAGTGACGATTCCAGTCCCTTTCAAAGAATAGTTAACATCTTTTATTAAGCCAGCTGGTTTAAGTGGAAGAAACAGATGAGATCTGAGCCACGTAGGTCCTTCCTCAATTCTGCAGCATCTCTTATTTGCAGTGCTGGAAGCTTCTCAGAAGGTTTACAACTATTTTATAGTAATTAATAAGTTGTAAGTTAGTTTATGAATCATATTGCTGTGTAGTACTGTTGGCTCACATTATTGTATCTAACTTGGGTCTGAATTTTAAAAAGTATGTACGTTGCATCTTTTGTACAATGAATATATGTGAGGGTCAAAAGGGAGCCAACTGTTATTGTTACTGGGAAGCAGAAATGGAACTGAAAACTATATGATTTTACAAAATTTTACAAAATACATATTAATACACTTTTTATAGTCTTATAGTACCTGGTATAACATTTATAAACAGCACTAACTTTTTAACAATAAATGAAGCTAGAATGCTGACCATTTAAAAAAGAGCTAATATGACCAACATTTCAGAAATATAGTGTAGGTTGTATTGATATGGTGCTGTGAAAAGACTAGGGTAAGAACTGGAGCTAATTCATTTCTGTGTTAACTAAAATAGTGCTGAAATCTAAGGATTATTGCTTCCAAACCACTGGATAGTATGGTATTGAAGAGACTCTGTCTTCCCTAAAACGGCACACTGTGTTATAGAGCTCTGTAAATTTTCCTAGGTCATTAACCAAATCTAAATTAAAGGGCAAAGCAAACACCACAGAGCATTTCCTTCTGCTGCTGATTTAAAGGCTTTTCATCCCAAAAGCTCCTCATGGAGACCAGGGGAGAAAGATAGCTGTTACTAAGCAATGCAACAGGTAACATCCTGACCCTCTGAAACTGATGGGACTTTTTTTCATGTAATTCACCTCATGGGCTCAGCATCCTTTCCTTCTCTTTGCTGAGTTATTAAAAGATAAAGAAGGGCAGCTGCTACAGTAGACATAAAAATTGACAAACTTACAATAGGTGATGCCACCTGTGCCTGCCTAATTTAATCACAGCCCAAACAATCTGCCATCCATTTACAGTGGTGATAATGTTCAAGAGCATCTGAAAGTGACTCAGAATCAGGAGGGTGAGGGGAAAGGAAAGAGCATGGGGGCAGTTTGCTCAAACACCCTCTCAGCTACAAAGGCAGTTTATGAGTTATGGTTAGTGGACATGAAAAACCCTTTCTCTGCTTTTATATGGAGAGAGGAAAAAATCTGGTAAGCAGCTAGCAAACACCGTATCAAACACTTACATGCCAGATGGATTCAGCTGTACAGTATTATATCAGCTACTGCTGATCCATCTGTAGTGAATGCTCCTTGCCAGTTGCTTGGCTTAGAGAGTGTTTGGGAGTACAGGCCAAGGGAGGAAGAAGCCTGTTTATCGTACAGGCATAAATGTCTTTTCTGTTAATCTCTCATTGCCTCACCTACAATAGTCTCCACTTCTTTTATATAATTATGTTAGTATAAATCTGGATATTATCACAGTTAATTGCTGCGATTCTGTTGCTTCCAAATAGCCACTTCACATGCGCTATAAATTCACAAGCTTTCTCATTAAATATTCAGTTCAGTTCTGCTTAAACCTGCATGGGCCAGAAGAGAAAACTAATAGCATCCGAATCTTAAAGTAGTTAACTTCTTATGATAGAAAGGCAACTGGACTGTGAGTCACTCTTATGATCTAGGATGAGTTGGTATGACTTGCTGCTATGAATGGTGGGTCTAATTCTTAGGGAAAGGTCTCTGCCACCTGATTTGTCTCCAGAAGAAAAGAGAGCACAGATATAGAACTTATTCTAATATGCAGGTATATGTGTGTCCATCTGCTGAAAATTTTAGTTCAGTATTTAGTTCAGCAGTAGCAAAAAAAAAAAGTCTCTCACACAAAAGCAAGATCTAACTTGAAATCTTGAACTTGAAAGATCTAACGTGAAAACACCATTCAGCTACTATAGACCCCATTGCATCCTCATTATTAATACAACACCAAAACTTTCTCCTCTGTCTTTATCACACAAATAGAAGCACAAAGGTTATATACTGATTCCCACACCATCCAGAGATATCCAGAACTTGTGGCTTTAGCAGTAGTATAGCCAGTGGATCTTCCTAACCAAAATGAAACAGGATTTAAAACATCAATAAAAGCGCCGGTCTTTTTAAGTCTTTTTCTCCTCCCCATTTATCTCAAACATATATTTCTCATATTATGTTCTTTTCTCTCTTTCATGTAATAATCCACCCCCACCAGCAAGGACTTTCCCTGAACTTTCATCCCTGAAGTCTAAAGGAAATCAAAATTATGTTATTCATATTTGTGAGTTGGCTACTGAGGTAAATGTGGTATTTAAAGGTGCAAAATTATTATTCAAACTCTGAAAGCAATTAAATTATTCAAAATTTAATAAGAAATACTGTCTTTGTACATGCTACACTGTAGTCTTTCTGAAAAACAGTCATGTACTCTAGGTAACCAAATGTTAGCAGAGATTATATTCCCTACAACAGTTCAGGCTGTCACTGAGCACACCTACTCCCTTTATACAACATTTAAAGAATAACCAAAACACACACAGACTTGCTGAAGTCTAAAAGGCTTCAAGAAACTACATAATATGGTGAGAGATGTAGGACATAGGTTGAAAGGTACTTACATGAAAGGATCTCTAGGATATTTGAAGTTTTTAAGATATTTATAATCCAGAACCTCTTCTTTACTACAAACTTTATCAATTCCTCTTATTGTTCTACGTTAAAGTACTCTTTCTTCACCTTACAAGAATTTATACATTTATTTTATTTTTTTCTTTTTATAGACAAAAACAAGTCCCAGAGATTGGATTCTGTTAATGATTAAGACACATTTAGATGTCTACATGCACACAAAGGCTGTCTTCTAGTTAAGAGCAATGCAGCAAATGCAGTCAACTTAATCTGGAGAATGACTCAACTCACCCAAATTAGACATTTGCTTGCCAAATTGGAGGGATACGGATTTGATGGGTGGACGGTTC
>KZ505648.1:2765479-2805979 GCA_002844005.1 Limosa lapponica baueri | reverse complement strand
ACCTTTGGAGGTCCCTTCCGGCCTGGACCAATCTATGAATCTATGAATCTATGATAGGATTCAGTTGCCTAAAGATGTAGATCAACACACATTTGACATGCCCTAGGTTGTCTCAGAGGCCACACAGGACTTAGCAAACACAAGGGATCTACGAGACCAGCAACGGGCAGCCAAGTGGATTTCTGTCTCGACAGGCAAAACCTTTCTGCATCAATGTAACTGTCACAAACTAATACAGATATTTTTTTATTTTTTTTTTCAAAACAACCTTATGGAGACAGGGAATGAACTATGTTTCTGGCATCCTATTGCTTAATGGAAACAACAAGTTCAAGTAAATAAATGTATCAATTTTAGAGGATTTTCAAAGTATTTTATTTGTCAGACTGACAGGTCTTGCAGCATTATTTGTGAAATCTCAACCTCTAGATGAGAGGGAATTTTTTGACTTTTAACAGCTATCAGAATTTTCTCTTGAAAAATTAAACCCTATTCATGTAAAAGTAAACAGGAGGAAAGAGGAGTGAAGTGTGCATCTCTGAAGTAGCAACTTGTCTGGAACAGTATTGTTTAATACCCTCTGAGACATTAGGACATCAGACCTGTCAACAAGTGAAAGCTTTCAGGCTTTGCTTGCTGTTCACTTTTGGATAAATAATTGTTACATATGGATAGATATGGTCAGAATATTTGGTCTTTTATTTTAATGATGGAAAAATATTTTGTCAAACAAGTCAATATTGCAACAAATTTTCAACTGAAATGTGGGAATCTAAATGGAGGTATTTCTTTTAACTAAAACATTAATCATTACTACGTAAAATAAACTAATATTTTTACATAAGAAATTTTTAAGCAAGAGCCTCAGTTACTAAAAATGTTTGAGGAAAAATGCCTCAGTCAAGTCTAGATATATTTTTACTTGTCTTACAAAGTATCTTTCCCTTTAAGCAGAGGTTGTAGTTGTGGGATGTTTTTTGTTTGTATTTTTTGGTTGGGTGGGTTTTTTTTCCAGTGAACAACGTCTCACCATAGAGCAGAATAAAGTGAATTTGTTTCTCCCAGAAAACATAAGTACTCCATCTTCACACCTGGAAATTTTTCTATTATTTTTTACATAATGATAAAAAAACTCTCATATCTACTCTATGCTACTTTTATTTGGGGTGGAACTTGTCTAAAATTGATCCCATAGAGTCATCAGGAGTTTTATAATTTATTCATCCTAAACAGAATTAAGCAAATTTAAATAGATATAAAATATATTGATTAATAATTAACAAACAGGTATTTTTAGTAAGTTTTGGTGCAATTAGTTAAGGAATATACTTTTTTTTCAATTAAATATGTTTCTGGAAATGTTTAGTGTTGGTGTTTTTGTTTATATGTTTTTTTACAATTTTTTTTTTATGATTGCTTATTCATATCATTTAAAGTTCCAGTGCTGCATTGCGTCAAGAATTGAATCAATCTTTTAGTTTTAACCTGTGTTCCATATATCACTTATGAGGTTACAGAGAGGTAAACAAACACAAAAATAATATTTGGAATATCATATGATCACTATTAGTTGTAGCTCTTCAGAGATTTTTCACTGTTTTAAATGCAACTGCATCTGACCCAGACAGGAAAATTTATCAATATGTTTTTGAATGATATTTTAAAATTAATCACAATTAAAGACTAAAACTCATTAAGATTATTTTCAGTAAGATACAAAAGTAAGGCAAAATGTGCATTACCTTGACTAAACTATAAATAATATTATACTTTTCTGCAAAATTTCAGTATTTCCTTTCAGTAATGTGGTTATAAAGTGTTTAATTCTTAAAATTATTCTAACATACAGGTTGCATTACAAAAGGATCCTTCCTCTTTGAAACTGGTCTTTCAGTATCTCGGTTACTCCTGCTGGCTCAGAAGTGCATTCCTGATGAATGAATAACCTAATTGAAGCTAACTTCATTCCATAGTCTCCTCTTTCAGTGGATATGATTGTAAATCATAGGATCATAGAATCATAGAATGGTTAGAGTTGGAAGGGACCTTAAAGATAATCTAGTTCCAACTCCCCTGCCATGGGCAGGGACACCTCCCACTAGAGCAGGTTGCTCAACACAACATCTGGAATCACTTGAACAGATCCATGTCCTTCTTATTTTGGGGGCTTCAGAGCTGGATGCAGTACTCCAGGTGGGGTCTTACAAAAGTAGAGTAGAGGGGCAGAGTCACCTGCCTCAGCCTGCAGGCTATGCTTTTTTTTGATGCAGCTCAGGATGCGGTTGGCTTTTGGGGCTGTGAGCACACATTACGAGCTCATGTTGAGCTTCTCATCCACCAACACTCCCAATCCTATTTTGGTTTATGCTGAAATCTCTTTTTGTTTTTTACTATGAAATTAAATTAAAATGCTAATACTACATCAGCACATTACTTTTATTTTTATTTCCTTTGATCATGACCAGGTCTTAGATATCAGGTCATTAACTTAATTAACTGAATTTTTGCCAAGCAATGGTATTTTCTGAATTGCTATAGAGTAAAATATAGGAGACAGGTTTGGGGATATAAGCCTCGATATGTTATTTTTCCTGTCCTCCTTATCCACCCACTCAAAGCAGTTGTCTCCATGAAAAGATTTTTACAGAACAACAGCTTTGTGGTTCAAATTGATCCTCCTTCCTTAAGAGCACATTAATTTAAAATACATATTTCATGTATGTGGAATTCAGGTATGTGGTATAAGGAGGAGAAAGGTATGTGTAGTCCAAGTTGTTCAAATCCCAGACACTCAGTCTTTGTTCAGGGTATAATACCTCTGTCTGTACCTTCCAAGTCAGTCACAGATAGCAGTGACAGAGTTGGAGCAAGAAAAAATCCTCAAATCCTTCCTAAGCATATGTAGCATTAATTTATCTTGGAAGTATATAGTACACATGATGCTATGGGCTAAAAGGGGAGAGATTAGTTTTCATTTCATGTACAGTCGAAGATGCACCCAAATTTCAATTAATTCTTTTTTTTTTTTTTTAAACTTTAAGTAACATAAAAGCTGTGCAGCTACCCTGATTAAGTATAGCAGTAAGCTAGGGCTGTAAACCTTTCTTTGCACAATCCAGCTACTGGCATATTGCACAGGCTAATGACAAAAATAACATAAACTTCACAATGATTTTCTTCTTGTCTCAGATGCTGGCTGGAAGCAGAGTTAATTGTTATTCTTTCTCCAGGGTAACTGTCAGGCCTTAACTCAGTACTGTAGTTACTGTTGCCTGAGATAATGGAAACAAACAAGTACCAGAGCATATAGAAATTTATATTTGTCAAGTGTTCATAGTTTTTCACCTAGTGTCTGCTGGGGACAGAGAGATGGGGGAAGA
The DNA here is from genome assembly GCA_002844005.1 of Limosa lapponica baueri. Lineage (NCBI taxonomy): Eukaryota > Metazoa > Chordata > Aves > Charadriiformes > Scolopacidae > Limosa > Limosa lapponica. The sequence goes on along the minus strand of KZ505648.1, from coordinate 2,802,599 downwards.
GGCTGTTATGTTAACCTCATTTTCTCTGCTGACGGATTGCGAGTGTGTTTTAAAAATAATTGTCAAGCATTCAGTACTCACACGTCTATAATATAGCTGCCATGGGCCCTTTCTGCTCTTGTATGCATTTTACTAGCTACTACCAGTTTATCCCATTAACCTGGTCGAGTCTCTGCAGGATGTCAGATCAAAGAGTTCCCTGAAGTCCATTAGGACCTTAAAATTCAAGAGCCTCTCCAAATATCCTCATAGGTCTGTTTGCTCATTTAGGAGAAAACAAGAAAAGTTTTCAGAACTGTGCTCTGGATTAATCCCACTTAACTTCAGGCTCATAACCTGATCACCTAATTGCTCTTGGCTTTCTTTGTAGTCAATAAAAGGAGCAGAAAACTCGGTAGGAAAAGATTCTTGTGTTAACTGTCATTTCTTTCTCTGTCTCTCCTGATAGCATTGTGTAACCTTGCATTAGAAGTTTAATCGTGTTTACAGACTGGCTGGGACACTGAATTTTCTGAGATGAAGAATTATTTTTTTAATTTCTTTTCTTAATCTCTAAAGAACCCTGATTACCAGTTCCAAGGTCTACTAAAACATTTTTGTTTTGTGTAATCTTCCCTACCTAATGGTCTAATGTATACAAAAATGCACAATACAGGCATGTATGCATAACCATACAATTTTTTAATGAGCTTTAGTTATAATGGGTTTCATCTGATTGACAAATTTTGACCCCAAAACAATTTTAATATTTGAGCATGGGGTGCTTTTTCTTACCATTTTCAACTAAGATTATTTTTGCAGATATGTAACATGTCAGAAAATTATATTTTGTCTGTATAAGCACAGGAGTTTCCTCAGCTGTAAATTTTTGAATCCTTGTTTGTATGGCTAAAGGAAAAAACAGACAGGGTTATGCTGGTTAAGAGGATGGGAGAGTGGAAGTCAGGGAGCTGGTGTGTTGGTATGAGGTCAGTGAGGGAACTATACTGGTTAGGGATGACTGATTCACACTGGAGCTTGACCAAGACACGTGGACTGAAGACAAAGTAGGAAGGGAGATTGCAATATCAGCACAAAATACTTCAAAGGAACCACTTAAGGATAATGTCTCCTTTCTCTGTAGAGTTTCTTTATATCCCTAAGCAGTGAAGAAGAAGGTCTTGCACATGCAATAAACTGGTAGACTGGCTTATGAAACAAGTCCCTGTTAGGTCCCAGAATTGTTTAGTTTCTACAGCCACACAAAAGTCGACTAGTGTTAAGAATAATAGGGTTTAGTCAGCTCCAGAGAGTTGTCTCAGGCAGAATCATAGAATTGTCTAGGTTGGAAGGGACCTTTAAGATCATCTAGTCCAACCAGCAACCTAACTCTGATAAAAACCATCACTCAAACATGTCACTAAGCACTATGTCTACCCATCTTTAACTCCAGGGATGGTGCCTCAACCACTTCTCTGGGCAGCCCATTCCAATGCTTAATACCCTTTCAGTGTAAAAGTTTTTCCTAATATCCAATCTGAACCTCCCCTGGTGCAACTTGAGACCATTTCCTCTTGTCCTATCGCCTGTGACCTGGGAGAAGAGACCGACCCCCATCTCTTTACATCCTCCTTTCAGGTAGTTGTAGAGAGCGATAAGGTCTCCCCTCATCCTTCTTTTCTCTAGGCAGAACAACCCCAGCTCCCTCAGCCTCTTCTCATAAGACTTATTCTCCAGACCCTGATTTCCACTTTTGCTGGGTACTATGTGTGCGATGTTATCTACCAGCCCCTGCATACTGTTTATAAGCCCATTTTGTCATAAACATATTTTAGACTTGTCAGCAGATATGCTGCCTTCCCTACTCAAAAAAGCAGCCTTACTTAGCTGAAACACTATTTATGAAAGAAAGTAAATGGCATTAGGGGCGTTCTGTATATGAGCCACGACTCTTAAGACTCCAGGTCTTCAGCACATATATTTTAATTGGCTTATGTTGCCTTGTGTTGCCAAGAACTTCCTGCAGATATAAAGATCAAGATTTTTTTACCTCTGAAGTTATCACCAAAGTAAAATCATTATTTCAGTGTAGTGTTTAGAATCCAAAATACAAACAAATAAAATGCTACCACAAAACTTTAAATGAGACAGATCTGTACAAATCTTTTTATTGTATTAAAGTCCTTTTTGTTATTTCTTTCAACTGCATGCTGCCTGAAATATGCCAGAGAAAACAGGAGGATGAAAAAGTACAAGATAATGATAAATGATATGATAAAATAAATGATAAAACAGAAAAACAAAAAGTCAATAAAATATAACCACATTTTTTTCTAATTACAGTATAAAGGAAAAATTGGTGGATTTCCATAAGAAAACGCACAGATGAACATTTCCATGGGGAAAATCTTTAAAAGGATTAGATGTTCATACTCACATGTGGATTAACTGGTGTGAATAGAATATATCAACTCTGTTCCAAGTCTGTAATACCAAGAATACTGAACATTACATTTTCTCCCTTAACACAGTAAGAAACATGAAAACATCAATTTTAGCAATAACTTAAACAGCAATCACAACTCAGAGAGTAATTAATTATAGAAAGAGGATCATCCATCCTCTGTATGTCTTTTATGGAAAGATGAGAGAAGAGTTTCCATAAGCTATGTCCAATTCAAAAAACAACCTCTCTGGGAGGCAAGGAAGTCTATTAGGTTTTAGCAGTCTATACAGATAAAAGTGGATGGCAGTAATATTCCAGGAAGTTCCCAGAGAAGGAAAATTTGGAAAAAAACTCTCATTAATTTTTCCCAGGCTACACTGGATAAATTCTTCAATGTATGAGTTTGTCTGGAGAAGGAAGCACAAAGAAGGTATATTCAGGGACAGGCAGAAAGGTAAAGCAGAAAGAAAAATCAGAATTCACGGCTGAAGGAAGCAAGATACATACATTACCGAACCCTGACGCCATTCCGTTTTGGAATTAACGTGGAGATTATGTATATCTTTGCTGCCTTTCCTGCTAAGCAGAACTGCAGGGTGGCTTACTTAGAGCTTTGTAGAAAGTGTTGTTTTCCAGAAATTTTTCTGCAGATCCAAAAGTTCTGAGAATAAATCATGTGGTCTACTCTGTAAAATTTTATGAAGATAATATCATCAATAATTTATTTTTCCCTGTGTAATTTATGAAAAGGTAATTTAGGCTCAAATTTCCTTTCTCCTGAAAGAGGTTTAGACCAAAAATAGCAATCATGGAATACCCTAGTTAGACTTTGGTCCTGAACTGTACAAAGTATACTCTTTGATTAGCCATATGTATATTTTGCTCATTCTCCTGAAAACTAGCTCTTAAATGTGGTTCTGTCATCATCTGTGGCATTTCTACACTGATTTATTAACTACATTGTTTTCACACAGTCATAGGAGCTTATGAAGAAAGGAGATATGGAACTGAAATACTATTTCAGTCAGAGCCTGTAAAAAATGCCTGAAATTTAAATAGGAAATTGTGGTCTTTTAGTTTGCTTTCTGGTTTCTTGAGCTCTAAATGATCACATTTTCAAGGTTTTCTTTGAACTGCATAATTACAATATTCCAGAACCTATGGCTTTTAATTTTCAGAATCACAATAAAATCAGAAAACCTAGCACCTTTAGAAATAGATTCACTTTCCCTCCACAAATTTGTGTGGTTCAGTGAATGTAGGAAGGGAAGTAATGAGCTTTCATTTCCCTCAGTTTAACAACTTGTGAAAATAAGCTGAAGCTGGTGGAGAATGCATGAAATGAACAATTCCAGAACACAAAAGGTAGAGAGAATTTTTGTATTATAATAATTGCTGTATATCACAGAATATAAGATACTTTGTCCCAGCAGAGAGCAAACTGATTATGTGGGGCACTCAAGGTGACAAGAGTGGTAATAATGCCTCTCATGACAAATTAGCAACTGGAATAATATATTGGCTGGTCTGCAATGCTAAGGCTGCAGAAGTTAAAGTACAAATACACGTTTACTTTAGATGTACCTTTAGTGTTGCTTTCACTGACTTCCCTGTTTGAATCACAGGAGTCTCTCTCACACCTCCATATTCAATCCAGTTGAATACAGAAGCATAAAAATAATCAGTGGAATAGATTCCTGAAATCCCATTTTACTCCTTAAACACACAAATTCAATGAGAGGAAACTGAGGTAAGATTTCAGGGCAGTAAGCAGTGGAGCATTAGAAATGGGTGCTGTCTGTAGACCAGTATGTCCTCATTTGTATTTCATAAGATGTAGAATTCAATCATAGAATTGTTTGGGTCTGAAGGGACCTTCAAAGATCATCTAGTCCAATGCCCCTGCTGTGGGCAGGGACATCTTCCACTAGATGAGGTTGCTCAAAGCCCCATCCAACCTGACCTTGAACACTTCCAGGAATAGAAATCCACAACTTCTCAGTGCAACATGTTCCAGTATCTCAAGCATATCAACTGCACCACTCAGCTTGGTGTCATCCGCAAAGATGCTGAGGGTGAACTCAATCCTACTGTCCCTGTCACTAATAAAGATACTGAACAGTACCAGTCCCGATACAGACCTCTGTGAGACACCACTTGTTGCTGATCTCTATTTGACCATTGACCTTTTCACTGTAATTCTTTGGATGCAGCCATCCAGCCAGTTTTTACCAATCTAACAGTCCATCCATCAAATCTATATCTATCCAATTTAAAGCAGGAATTTTGTGGGGGACCATGTCAAAGGCCTTAGAGCAGTCAAAGTAAATGATGTCAGCTGTTCTTCCCGTATCCACCAATGCAGTCACGCCATCCTAGAAAGCCACCAGATTAGTCAGGCACTATTTACCCTTTGTAAAACCACGTTGGTTGTCTCTAATTACCTCCCTTTCATCCATACGCCTTGACATATATTCCAGAAGGATCTGTTCCATGGTCTTACTGGGGAGAGAGGTAAGGCTAACTGGTAGATAGTTCCCAGGGTCCTTCTTTTTACCCTTTTTAATAATGCGTGTGATATTTCCCTTTTTCTAGTCACTGAGGACTTTCCCTGACTCCCATGACTTTTCAAATATGGTGGAGAGTGGCTTAGCAACTACATGTGCCAGTTCCTTCAGGACTCTGGGATTCATCTCATCTGGGCCCATGAAATGATATACATTCAGGTTCCTCAGATGTCTTGAACCTGATGTTCTCCTATGATGGGAGGGACTTCATTCCCCCAGTCTCTGCACTGAGATTCAGGGACTTGAGAGATGTAGGAAGAGGAATTTCCATTGAAAACTGAGGCAAAAAAAGTTGTTGAGTACCTCAACCTTCTCCGTGTCAGTTGTCACCAGATCCCCTGTCTCATTTATTGGGGGTTGGGAAGTACAGTTTATTTTGTCTTTCTTTTCTGACTAATCTACCTGTAAGACACATAGCTCCAGTTTCGGGTGCAGACTCTAAATGTTTGACCAAATGTTTCACTACATTGGAAAATAATTTAGCTTTCTGGTTTGCTCCCAGATCCTAACTCCTTGACCTTTCATTGTCTGTTTCTTCATCTGGTTTTGAGCAAATTAATTAATTTCCTCTGCTACTAAGTATGTGTGCTCTTGATGATGGCTGCAATTGTAAAATCTGAATTATTGCAAAGGACCTCAGGAAGTCATTAATCCAACTGCTGCTCAAGAAGCGCTAACTCCAAGTTAGATAATTTACTCAGGGTCTTGCCTAGTAGAACTCTGAAAATGTCTGTGGATGAGATTTCACATCACCGTAGGGTACATGTTCCCATTCGTAATTGCTGTCATGGAGAATTAGTTCCTAAATGCTTTACGTGTACCCCTTACTGCAGCTTGTGACTGTTGCTTCTTGTTTCTCTCTTTGGCTTCTCCAAAGACCCTCAATATTGAAACACAGTAGTTACATTCCCCTTCAGCCTTTTCAACATTGAAAACCAGGTTCCCCAACTTCCCTTTTTATGCCATGTGTTCTATTCCTTTTTCTGTCCTAGTGACAATCTGCTGGATTTACTGTTTTCTACTTTCATTCCTGTACTGAAGCAGCCCAGGTGGACACAGTACAGCAGAGGCACTCGTGGAAGTGCTAAATAGAGAGAAAAAAATCACCTCCCTCTACGTGCTACATGTGCTTTTGCTAACATAGCCCACAGTGTGGTTGGCCTTAATGACAGCAGGGGCACACAGCCAATGTGGTGAACCTTTCAACCAGGACCTTCCAGTCCAGTTCTGCAAAGTTGTTCCCCACTTAGTCAGTCCCCAGTCTATGAATCTGCATTGGATGATATCAGTCTCAGAATTTTCTCTTTTTCAAATTAACTTTGTGATGTTCCTGTCTGCCTATTCCTCATGCTCAATGACATTCCTCTGACTGTGATTTCCTTAACCTTTCCCTGGACTGCTCAGCATTCTTGATTTTCATGACAGCTACCTGAAAAAGAGAGGGGAGACAACAAATATGTTTTCTGTTTCCTATTGTGTGAAATATTAAGGAAAACAAAGATTTTGAGAAGAGGAAAGGAAATGACTGTTAGGGAGAAGTAAGTAAGAGCCAGTGGTTCCCTGGGGGTTGGGTGCTGGGGGCTTTAGGGGCTCCTTGTGCCCTTGGAGCAGGGATCTTGTCAGCCTGGGTCAATCCCACTGCCCCAAACAAGAGAGCAGGATATGCATCAGAGAAAAGGATCCATTTCTGTACCAACTCCAGAATCTCACAGCTGGAAATTCTGCCTAAGAGACAATGGGACCAAGCCCTATACACTCTCTTCATATAAGTATCATTATTATTCCAAAGGATAATGAGTAATTACTATTGCTGTTTTGTCATATAAAGCAGCCCACACCAAGTGCTATGATAGACACAGCAATATAATTTAACTTACAATAGAACATAACACATTCAGATCCAGATGGTCACTGATAAAGAGAAGCTTTTAAATATAGCGGGGAAAAGTCCAACATCACCTACATGAAGATGTGATTTCAGTGGCTGATTTCTGAACTCTCATGGACCAATGAAAAGTAGAGCAAAACACTGTGAATATCCTTATTATTTGTCATTAGCAGCAAGAAACTAATAGGCAGAACCCTGCTATAGCATGCATCCTACAGTGATTGTAATTCTAATGGTGGGACTTTTTAACTGCAAAAAAAGTGTTGCCTTTAGAAACAGCTAATCAAAAAGGTACCACTAAGAAACATAGTGGTCCTAATGATAATTCATGACCAACTCATGGTTATAAAGAACATTTTGTAGTTAATGGATGGTGCTAAATGGAATATAGACTTAAAGAGAGGTATTATGTTTCAGAAAACTCCAAAAGTCATGCTGTCTCTGTTCATGTTGCTTTTAAGCATTAACAGTGATATTCATTGCTGTGAAGTCATAGAGATGATCAGCAGCTATTTAGAAAGCCAATCCAGGAAGCTGCAAGCATCCTTTAATTCCAACTAAATATTATTTCAGTAATTGCCAGTTGTTAAAATATAAATGAATGTTCTTTTTACTTGTGATCAGCTAGAGAACTATCATGATAGATTACACAAGTTATAAGAAAAAGCATACTTACTCTGGTTTTGATGTTATAGCAGTTCAAATTGCAAGCTAGCATCAGTATTTTTTCTCATGGATTCTGAAGGCACATAAATATTAAAATGCAATTTGAAACTTTTGGCCAGGTCCCAGAACAGTATTGTTTATGCAGTGTTTGACAGTGCTATTCAAATAAATCAAGTAACAAATGTGTCATGATTACTGTTAAAGTGGTAACTGCAGCACTAACAACTATTAAGATAAATGATACCATGGGTGGAAAATATGAAAATATTTTATGGGTGCTCTGTCTCTGTGTCTATGGTTGAGTGTGCATGCACAATCAGCTGTCTCTCAGGAAAATTAAAACTGCTTCCAGGGATGAATATTGAAAACATCCAGCTCTGTAAACAGCCAGCAATGACAGCATATTCACTTGCTGTACATGGGATAAAATGGAATTTTGCTTTGATTTTTCTCTAAATGTTTGCTGGGTATTGGGTAAGCTTCAGGTTTTTTATTTTTTTTTTCCTTACAGATGGAAAAATTTTTGGCAGCAATCAAAGAAATACAAGGACTTACTTGTTTGCCTATAGCCAGCCTTCTGTTTCTTTTTGTAGCAGCATGCTGTTGAGCGATATTAAACTGTAATCAAAAGTAGAGTATTAGCTCCAGCAAAAAGAAAGCTAGAATTAGAGGTTTAGTGAGGAGCTCATCTCATCACAATTCAGGCCCTATCTCCACAGTGTGGACATCTACAGCTGAGTTATTCAGTTCTCTATATTGTCATGTGAGAGAAACAGGCATTTTTAGAGCAGTCATCTGACCCATTTGAGATATTTAAATTTAGTCAATGTCACTGTGACATATACACTGAGCATTGCTGAGTATCTGTAGGCAATCTATGCAGTGATGTCACATATAACTCCATACAAGGTCTGGACCATTGTGTGTTGTTCTGTTGTCTGTGGCTATATGAAGCCAACAGGACTCAGGAACATATTTATCTTGTCAGAAGTGCCTGGTTAGTTGTCCTCACCTTCTGGTGTTAGCAGGACCATGTTTGAACCCAGCTAGCCATAAATTAAAGCAGATTTCAACCGGTGAGCATCCCTAAAATGGTGGAGTTAAGTATGCGATGATTTGTTATAGAAGTCTGACATGAATAAAAATAGAAAGTTGATGTGGATCATAGATCAGTAAACATAAATACATTTTTTACTGTTAGTGGTAAAAGACATTAAGCTCTGTGTTGAGCTGACAGTGCAGGGTCTCAGAACTTGTCTGAGTTCACCTTGCCTTGCTCTGAACTGGGGTTGTTTCTCTGTGGTAACAATTATCTGGCCATAAGGTGATGAATGAGAAATTGTGTTTTAGTTTAGCTTTAGTTTGTAATGATAACAAGTACAAGTAACATTAGAGAACTGAGCACAACAACAGAGCCAAAGGGCTGTATATTTTAACTGTATTATTAACTAGGCTTTCCTGTATTTATGTATAGAATTGTGTAATTTGGATTATATAGACTGTTAAAATTTTAATTGGAGTAACAGTAAATTCATAGCTCCATATATATTGCTTGCTCTGTTTTGGTCATAGCAAGACTTTTAGTATAGCAGGATACTAATGAGCTTGAATAATTAGACATCATCAGCAGTTTTAAAACCAGAGCAATTTCAACTTATCTGGGTCTATCTCTACTTTCAACTTTGTAAATTATAATAAGAAAAGCATCCTCATCAGAAAATTGATTAGTGTATATGAAATCCATTGGCAAATTCTGTCATTAGGACATGTATGATGCAATACATTGACTAAAGAGTGCTCAATGAGCTTTTCATTGGTCTTTAGATGTAGTAAATCTCCTCTGGCCAAAAAGGTGAGAGTTATAGAATCATAGAATGGTTACAGTTGGAAGGGACCTTAAAGATCATCTAGTTCCAACCCCCCTGCAATGGGCAGGGACGCCTCCCACTAGACCAGATTGCTGTAAGCCCCATCCAGCCTGGTCTTGAACACTTCCAGGGATGGGGCATCCACAACTTCTCTGGGCAACCTGTTCCAGTGTCCCACCACCCTCACAGTAAAGATTTTCCTTCTAGTATCTAATGTAAATCTCCCCTCTTTCAATTTAAAACCATTACCCCTCGTCCTATTGCTACACTCCCTGATAAAGAGTCCCTCCCCATCTTTCGTGGAGACCCCTTCAGATACTGGAAGGCCATTATAAGGTCTCCCTGGAGCCTTCTCTTCTCCAGGCTGAACAACGCCATCTCTCTCAGCCTGTCTTCATAGGAGAGGTGCTCCAGCCCTCTGATCATTTTTGTGGTCCTCTTCTGGACCCGTTCCAACAGGTCCATGTCCTTCCTGTGTTGAGGACTCCAGAGCTGGACACAGTACTCCAGGTGGGGTGTCATGAGAGCAGAGTAGAGGGGCAGAATCACCTTCCATGATCTGTTGGCCATGCTTCTTTTGCTACAGCCCAGGCTGCGGTTGGCTTTCTGGGCTTCCATTGTGCATTGCCAGCTCATGTCAAGCTTCTCATCCACGAGCACTCCTAAGTCCTTCTCCTCAGGGCTGCTCTCCAGCCATTCTCCGCCCAACCTGTATTTGTGCCATAACCATTTGTTATGGTTTCAAACTTATTTTGTAACCTAAGAGATCAAGGTCCTGGTCTGTGGGAAGGAGATACTGCCATCAGAGCCAACAGAAGACCTCAGATGACAATCTGGATATGTTGTGGGAGTAATGTAACCCTTGTACCTGTAGAAGAAATTTTAAAGGCATGTATTACTGAAAGAAGACACGACAAATGAATACATAGCTCATCCTCAGTGTTTCTACCTTTTACCATGGGTCTACCTACAGAGAAAAAAGAAATCATAATCACTCTTAGTGGAATTATCACACTCTCCATCAGCTGAGCTCAAACAAACCAGAGACAAACCAGTGGAGTGTGCTAAAAAAGAAAAGTACAGGGGGAAGGGAAGGCTCATATATCCTTTCTGAAAATTTAAATACTATACATGTAAATAAAACTGTAGTATAACTTTACAGCTAAATGTACCTATTTAGTTTTAATTAAGGTTGATGGAGCATGTACAGACAAAGTGAAAGAAAATTAGGACTACAAGAAGCATTCAAAAACTTCAGCAGGCATTTGAGCCCAGGTGGAAGAATGGAGAAGGCCAGTGCCAACAGACCAGCAGAAATGGGTGAAATCTGATATTTGGCCTGCTTAGAAAACTCAAAGTACGACTTCTATAAGGGCGGGAAATGGAATTCAGCTGCGGTACAAGATGCCACGTGCCTGAGCATTATTTACCTTCTGCACTGTGCACTGGGTGTCTGGAAAAGCTGTTTGTGATCTTTGTATGCTTCAGCTAATGTGATGTTGTACCCTGTTTTAGACATATAACTCACGTCATCTTGAAATGCTTTCAAGACTTTTGTTCATGGTAGGAAAGATGTAATTTGGAATTTCCATCCTATTAACAGCTATTATTTCAATTATTATTTTTTTTCTGCAGGCATAATACAGGAGGAAGAACTTGATATATTTGGAATTTATATAAAAATACACACATATGTATATGTGCACATTTATTTCCTAGTAGTTTTTAATGTTAAAAAAGGCAGTGATTTATTAGGTAAATTGGAATAAATGGTTCCTTTGTATGCATTTGAGGGAAAAACTGTGAGTTTTATGACAAAATTTCCCTTTTAATGTAACTTACGATAATCTTAAAGGTAAACACACTTTTCATTGAGGTGATGGAAACAAACATGAAAGCGATCAAACAAACATCTTGTACAATTGTTCGATATTTACATTGTGTTCCTGAGCCAGTAATAAAGCCAAACAAGAGGAAAAGACTGATATTAAACATGATTATAGAATTTTTGATCTCTAGAATCAGTTGCTCAGGCCAGTTCTGCATGGTTGCTTACATTTTAGAGTAATGATCACTCAGAATACTTTAAAGGCAGGTGGGTAATTAAGTTTTCATAGTCAGCTTAGTTCTTGGTCCCCACTTTACATGTCCCTGTAAGGGGACTGATTATTGTTCACTGTAGCTGACCATTGGAAATGAATATTGCTTTACATTTTCAACTAGCTAATCAGCAAAAATGTGTAGGAAGTAAGTAAATCCATACATTGACATCGCTTAATTATGAAATGAAAAATAATTTTTTGTCTTGGCCGATTGCTTACCTTATATATATGCTTTCACAAAATAGAAAATCAGAAATAACATTGTGTCATTTTCTCTGCTTCTCGATTTATTGTGAACTGTTTTCATTTTTATATGCTATAACATAATTAAAAGCAGTATAATATTTTTGTTTATGTCTATTCTACTTTAATTTTCTTCTCTTTTAGAGGTTTTTTTCTTTCTCAGACTCATGAAACAGCATAGGAGAGTTATTTGTTATTCTTATCCAATTTTCTTTTCCTACCCCTCCACCTCAAAGGTTCATATCAGAGTATTATAACTTCTTGCCTTCCTCTTTTGCTATTTTTGACATAACAGAATTTAAACATGCATTTTCATTTCTTATCAACAGACGTAACCAGACAAAAGAGACATATTTCAAATTGGGTCTGCTGAGTATTTTCATGGGAAGCCCATAATTTTTTAGCTTTTTTTGTTTATCTGTTTGTTTTGTTTTAAATACATAGGCTGTTATGCGTCCACTTGTCTATGAAAACTGCATTGTCTTTTCCTAATGGATATCTGTGAAATACAGTAGCCCTAAATATCCCAAAATAAAGGAGAAGTGATTTTCAGTTCACCTACAGCCTTGGGACAAACAGAATTTTCTCATTCATGAAAAAAATTGCAGTGGTTTATGTACCTTCTAATGCCTGCTGTTACAAAGCCAGAAATGTGTGCACTAAAAGTTTTTGTGTACAGATATGAAATGTGCTTTTCTGAATTATTAATTCACATATCAATGAACTGCTGTGGTCTGAACATGCAAATACTTACGGAGAGGAACAGCAAAAGGGGTGTGACCAATACAGTGACATTACAGAATGGTGCTTAACTGAACACTCCTCTGTGCCCGCTAAAAATATTTCAGACTTACTGCACTAATGTGCCAATAATAAACATATCTTTTTTTTTAGATAACTCTTCCTTTGCTTTCACTTTTTGTGAAATAGAAGTTTCTCCAATAAGTTACTGAAAATAGCCCGTCTTTCTCATTGTGCACTTCCATTATCAGCCCTGATAACAGGGTTGATGAATGAATTATTATATATTTTAGATCCCAACACAGAGACGTAATTCAGACCAGATTCCTGTGATGAACACTCTTACGTAGATAAAGAAGATTAGTTATCAAATTAGCTCACACAAAGGACCATATATAGATGAATGACATCTATTTGCATCCACTGGTAATAGGTGTCGGTTTCTCACATAGGAAGTCTAGTGTGATCAGCTCAGACATAGACATCTGCAGCTGATCAGAAGAATCCTCCCAAGACTTGGGAGGGCTCTGAACTGTGATTCTTAAATTTCCTTTTAAGATGTTCCCTAGTCCCACAGACACTGACTTTTCACCTATGAAGCCAATGAGGTGGTTAAAATCTTCTTACAAATCTCCAGAAAATGTCTATCTGGTCTGGTCGTACCTATCTTAATCCCAATCAAAAAGCAATCTGCTTATGACCTCTCAAGGGCCTATTAGACATTATGAACACATTTATGAAATACTGCACAGTTCAGTTGCATGTGCAGTCGGTGTTGCCGCTGTGTCTCAGAAACACAGCTGGAGGAGGTCCTCCTCTTTCTAGTGGGTATTTGCTATTCCCTTCTGGCAGACAGGAACCTTTGGTTAGAATCCCACCTCTGTCCAAATTGTGTTAACTAACTACAAGTTCTTTATCTTAACAAGTATGATGAAACTAAGATGTTGGCTTTTCTGAGATATAGAGTATTTTTTATGCCTTTCCTGCATTTGGTATCTAGGAGGATTCTTAGGATCACAGAAAACCAATATTTTCCTCTTGGAAGGGCTGGGTCTTAAGTTTTGCTCCAAGGACTCTTAAATTGTGCCTATACTGAGATCGGCACAATCCTGCATATCCTGGTCTACCAGTCAGCGAGATGAAGGAACACATTGAGACATACAGCACTTTTCCTCTGCATGAAGCCAGAATATGTCTACAAGGACCAGATAAGGGTTTAGCCCTTCATTTCCAGTGTCGTTTAAGTTTTGCCCATGATTTAGGTTTATGCAGATGTGGTGTGGGAAATAGACAATCGGATGTGCCCAACTACTTAAGTAGGTAAAGGCACGATCGGTTGCAACTTCAATACATACAGCTTAACTGTGTTTCAAGAGGGACATTTCCTGTAATTCAAAATGCAGGATGATGTTGACTTTCTTCAGCTTCTCAGTCTGACCAATAAGATCATGGAGGCTGTAGGAAAGATAAATCTCAAACAAGACTTTACATCGTGGAATAAGGAATTGCAATATGACCATCATGTCTATGCAAGGAAAAGTCTTTGTCTGACCCTTTTGATAACTTTCAATATCATTGCAAAAATTTTGCTATAATCTATACATTCTTTGGCCTGGTAGTAAGTAGATGATTTCTCCACCAAAAATAACCATAACAACCCACCAACAAAAGCAACAACCAAACCCCAAAATCAAACAAAACTCTATTTTTTTTTTTTTTCAGAATAAAGGATTGTATTAGCCTCATATGCTTTCCTTATTTTATACAGTTAGCTTTACTCAGCTTATGCAACAAAGACCACATTGATATATTGCAGGTGACAGTCATTACATGAAATGTTACTAACAAGAAAAAGCTAAAGACAATAGTGTAGCTTGCCAATATTGCAAAGTTAGAAGACTAGAGTCTGAAAACCTTGTGCTGAAGGTTAATGTCATGCCTTAATGAAAATTTTTTGAAGTTTATGACTGAGAAATCCAGATGGTAAAGCAACAGCTCAGGTGAAGGAATAAGCCCTACCTCATATCCTATAATAAGCCCAATGTATAATTTAAAATGGCACACAAATGGGTTTCCATTTCTAGCTCCCTCATAATTCTACATAATTAAAGGTTTGATAATGTATAAAAGCTATTAAATGCAATGCTGAAATCCTCAGAGAGTCATCTTTTTACTATGATATTTGAAAATATCTGTGGTATATTATGTGTGGTTTTGTAAATTATATACATTTTTCATAGCTGCTTTCATTAGTAATTTTCTTTTTTCTAATGGTTGTATAATTAAACCATAATGGGATATTTAGACTTATGTATATTCATTGAGAAGTAGTTATAACAAAACAAACTATAATTAAATGACCCCCCCAAATATTTTAGTTTATACACCAATTTTTATTTTTCACAGCCCTTATTTTTTCCTGCAGAGAATAATATTGAAAAAAAAGCATTGAATATGGACTTTTAAATCTACATGAGGTCTTTGTGGATACAGGTTTGGTTTAAACACTGTTTGTAGTAACCCTAGCTAAAGTAACATCTAGAACTTGGGCTTCTATACTATTTCAGTGATCTCAGCACACAGAAGGGGGCACATTACTGTCTAGTCAGTATGTGGAAAAACTCCAGGAGATTTGTATGATACTTCATTTACTTAGCCGACAGTTCAGAATTAGCTTCTTCAGTATCTTTCTAGCATACAGAATTTAAAATAGTATCCACTCAAATATTACACCATTCTCCCATGATAGTATTTTGTGGCCTACCATCTCTTGTAATCTCCAGATCAGTAGAAAATGGGACATTTTATATTTCCACTGTGGAGAGGCATGAGCCCTGCATATAAATGGGAATTCATAGCCTCCTTGTTTTTATGCATGTAAAATATTTAGGTGATTAAATTCAGGAGAATTTTGTCACTGACTTCACAACTTCCATTCACTTCTGTGGCATCAGAATTTAATCCTTTCTCTTTTTTGCATATCTGCATCTGAGTTTGTAGATGCAAACTTGAATTTCAAATCCATCATCAAATCAATAGTCATGGATTTTCAAATTTAGCAGGAAAAACTAACAATCTGAGTAATTAATTTAATTTATTCCTTGGCATTTGTCTTGTGGTGGGCTTTGTAATTATTATTATTTAATTTTTAAATACATTTTAAATACTTGTTTTAATGGATTTTTTTCTAGTATTCAGTGTGGCAATAACAATAATATTTATCAGAATAATAAGTAGTAGTAATAATTAATTCTTTCTATTTGATGGTTGGACTACATGATCTGAAAGGTCCTTTCCAACCTAGACAATTCTATAATTCTGTGATGGTTCATAGAATGTATGGTTTTCCTAACTGTGCTGTGCATCCAGACGTTAAAGTGACTGTTCTGGTTTCAGATAAGAAAGGAACCATTTTTCTGTTCAGTAATTTTACTTTGCACCTAAGCCTCTTCTAACTAACTGAACTCTCTGACATTAACGGAGTATTTTTAAGGCAATAGTTCACTTCCAGAGTGATAAGACCTGACGTTTACAATTTATGCCAAGGAATGGTATGCAGAGAGGCTCCTGCTTATACTTACTGCTCCCACAACCAAGGTCAGCTAACTTTGCCACATCCCACATTAGAGGGTTGGAAGCTTAAAAGCATGGAAGGGTCGTACCTACAGGGAGGAGTGAACAGGACAGGTGACCCAAAACTGGCCAGTAGGGTATTCCATCCCATCTGACTCATGCTCAGTATAAAAGCTGAGGGATTGAAGAGTTGGCCCTCTTTCTTCAGTGGCTGACATTTGAGGAGGATTCTGTCTATTTGTCTGTCTTTGATCTCGATCTGTGCACTCCTGAATCCAGATTCAGAATTCAGTTCCCATCCGTTGCTGAGTCTGGTCTGGGACTTTCCCAGTGCCTGTCAGTGACATGATCGTCATCGTGGGAGCTTGATACTGATTTTGTGTATATTGTTGTGTTTGGTTTTTTTTATGTTATTATCTTTTCTTTTTATTATTGGTGTTTCGTTAAAGTAGTTCAGGTTCTTTTAAATTCATAAGTCCCTTTCTCTCTCTTGCTTCTCTCCCTGAACGGAGATACTCTCTCTTCTCTGAAGGGGAGAGAAGTAAAAGAGAGCATCTCTCATTCATTTTAGTGGCCAGCCCAGCCCAAACCACGACAGTGATATAAAAGACCGTTTGCTCCTTGAAGAGGTATCCATCCAGTAAAGCATTTGTGTGGAAATGGTGAAGTATGCAATTAACCCTTTCTGAGAAGCAAAAAAGTAACCAAAATGTGTGAATTTGACAGAGTCATATTCCAGTTCTGAACCTATAAATAGATTCACAGATAATTCTTCAAATTATGTCCCCCGTTTTGTGTGGTAGAGATAGCTTCTCCAACCAGTTCAGGAGTCTGGGCTAGCACTAACTTTTATCAAGGAAAAGGCGTTAGTTTTGACCCAGGTGAGATTTTCGGAAACAAAGATTGGTTTTTTTATTGATACAGTTGGCTCATGCTGCCCTAAGGTGACTGCGGAATTACAGCACTGGTCTCCATGGCCACATACCTTATAACTTATTCCAGCTCAACTCTTACACAGAATAATATATTCACCCAGCACAAGCAAGGATAGACCAAGGTTTCCCATACCTTAATATGAATTGCTACTCTCTTGAAACTTCATATGAGGAATCTTACACTCTTCATAGAAGAACATCCCTTTGGCGAGAAATTTGCATACACATCAGAGACTATGGACATCAAAGACTAACATAAGGTTGTAAATATGAGAGGTGGTTAGTTTTTATAAGTGTATCTTTATTAGGAATACCATAATGCTATTTCTGGAGTATATTTTCTAGAAATAAAGGTTTGCAATATGGGAAACATGCAGTTCAGTGATACTTCTTCAATACTTCTTGTCTGACTTGAAGTTCACCTAGACAGATTGGAACTTTTCAGCTGAGGGAAGGACATGAGACTTGGCAAAGATATGATATATGGATGATGTAGGCAAAACCAAACACATGACATATGACAGAGGCATCATGAGAGGTATGGAGAAAGGGAATAGACAATGGTTTACTAACTTTTCTGAAACAACAAGAAGGACATCAAATAAAAGTTGGATGTGGAAAGTTCAGTCCAGTTGAAAGAAGCAACTGTCTTTATTCTACTTATATCTAAAGCTGTGGAACTTCCTGCTGCTATTTTTTATGGATGTTTACGGTGGCTCAAAAATGCACTGAAAAATTTTGTAGAAATGCAGCCCTTTCAAAAATTTTAAATGAAATTACATTTCACTTCAACATTAAATATTGGGATGCATGGATGGGGTTACGGCTGTTCTTCTGTTCTCATATTTTCAGATGCTTGTAAAATCTACACACATGCTGAGAAAGGTAACTGAGGACACAAGGTTTTGTTTTGGCTCATTACTATTTTCTGACATGTCTAGGTTGTGATTTTCAGAAATAATAGATGAATGAAACTCTGGCTGACTTTGAAGAATCTTACATATATTCTTCTTGAATCAAAATGAGGTCCTACACTGCATAATCATATGTTGAAGTTGAATTTTTGTTTGTTTGGGGGTTAGTTTGTAATTTTTTTCTTCATGCTATGCACATTGGCCAACAATTTTTAGTTAAAACTGGTTTTTGAGCACTGGGTAAAAAAAGGGGTTTTCGGTTATTTGTACATCTAATATTTTTAAAAATTGAGACTAGAAATTTATTGCATTAATCACAGTGAAAAGTAGAGTATTCTGGTCCTCAGATTTCTCTCTGGTATCCCACAGGACTTGCAGGGAGCCTGAGATGTGAACTTTTGCTTCTATAGCCAAAGGCCCTCAGGCTGACTTCTGTTACCATGCATTATAGACCTCTGGCTGCCATGATAAATCATTTCCATAAACTTAGAGGTGAAACAGTGGTGAACTTTGGGATAGATGGTTCAGTGAGAGTCTTGTTTAGAAAAGGTTACTTTATGGAGTACCTGCACTGAGATTTGTCTGAAGTTTTATATTTCCCGTGGATGTTTTCCATTGAAAAAAATTCTTTTTTCTTTCTTTTTTTGTATTGTATTCAGAAATAAAGGAAGGCAAATTCCAGTACGGTGAAGGTAATCCTTAACTCACAGTTAGTCCTGCTTCTGATTTTATCAGGTTGTCCTTTAAAATGTAGAGATTTCATGCACAGACCATTATTCCCTAAAACACTAGGTATAGTCACAAAAATATCGTGTCCTACTGCATTTAACTCAGTAAACAACGTAGAGATGAGAGACAGAAGTTATTACTGGTTCCTTTAGCCAGCTTTCTGCTATTGTGAAGTGATTCTTTTTTCTTCTTGTTCCTAATATCAATACCTTAAGAATATGAGGTTTATTTAAGGTGAAAGCAATATCAGGAGCAATAAAATGGCTATGTTAGTAGAATGTAACTCAGGAAAAGTGAATTCTCAGAAAAGATGATGCAAATTAAGTTCTATTTATGGTACAAACCTGAAACACTAGAATCACATATGAAAAATCTATGTTCACAAAACAAGGCAGATGAATTAATTTGGAATTGACTGTTAAATGACCTCCCTAAAATGTACTGTGGCACATAAGTAATTAGATTAAATATGGAATTATGTATGTATGCACTTTTTGTATATAATTATCTCTGTGAGGTTTGCAGTATGGTTTAGAACAAAAATTTTCAGTGGTATTTTTTAATTAAACCCAGAATTACCCTCTCCATCTAATGCTGTTGGTTATTTTTTCCTTTGAAAGAGTTCTTCATCACAGATCTCTTTTTAAGCAAATGCTTATTTAGTCAAATAGTAATAACTTATATGAATTCTAGTCAATCAACAGTAAATAAGACACCAATTTTCAAAGAGACAATATTCATAATCTTTGTCTCTAGCTATAATTTAAACTGACTGCTATCTGTAGATTAAATGACATGCTTATTTAGGGAGAAATGATTCTTGACCTTAGAAATATGGTGGTAAAAATCGCATTTTAAATTTATGAAGTGTTTTCATAGAATCTTTTCATCAAAGACTTGATGCTATAAGAACTTATACATTACAATTTAGGAGACAGGATTTGGTATGAATGCACTAGAAAGAATTAGAATATTTTTTGCTTTAGAAGAAGAATCACGTAGCAAAGTCAGTTTTATTACTTCCACGGAGTATTTAAATAAATGTTAGCCAGATGGAAGTTCATGTCTTTCCAGGAACATCAGAATATCTATTGATATCAATAGTGTTTAGTGCCATAAAACAGCTTTCCTCTTCTTACTTCCATGTGAAGCAGAACAGTTAGCTCCTGAATTATTGTCAGTCTAATGTGAGTCACTTTTGAGGATGCACCTGGAGTTTGGAATCAGGTTTTATACTTTCTAGCACTGGATTGAGTCCAGTAGAGGGCCATGAAGCTATTTAGAGAACTCAAGCACATGACATATAAGGGGAAGACAAGTATGCTCTTCTCTCTCAGCATGAAGAAGAGAATGCTAAGGAAAGGCTCTAATTGCTATCTTCCTTTATCTACAGTGAATTTGAGAGAAGTGGAAACAAGACTCTTCCCAGAGGTGCGCAGCAAAAAGTTTTGGTAAGGCAAATTCTGACTGGGCATAAACAAAAAAAAAATTCTGAAAGTTGTTACAGTTGGGGCCAGATTACCTGGAAAAGTGGTCGAATCACCATCTCCATAAATTTTCAGAACACGATTGGCCAAGGTCCTAAGTGACCTTGTCTAACTTTGAAGTTAGGGTTTAAGCAGAAATTAAACTTGCTGGTATCCAGAGGTCCCTTCCAACCTAAGTTATACCAATTCTGAGCAACGTACCATGTCACTACTGAATTTTAGTCCAAATATTCCACCAAATATTTCACATTCCCCTTAATAAGAGGGAATGTATTACTGGACATGTGAGAAAAAGTCTTTCCAGGCATATTTTGGATTTAAATTTCACTGGAAACTTTGCTTTATTTTGGCAACCATGAACATCTTTCTCTACAGATCTCAAAAAGCTTTTCCAAAACATGACAATGGGGACTGTGAAGATTGGAGCAGGAATAAAGAAGTTTTCTAAGCAGAAAGATCAGTCTACAAAACCACGTAATCTACACTGGTTTCAAACTTTGGAAACAAATGTCTGCATTAGAATGCTTGAAAAGTACACTTTGTTAATCACGGAATCATAGAATATCCTGAGTTGGAAGCGACCCATGAAGATCATCAAGTCCAACTCCACAGAGGGCAACTTAAATTTAAACAATATATTTAAGAGCATTGTCTAAATGCTTCTTGATACAAACAGACTTGAGACCATGACCACTTCCCTGTGGAGCTTGTTTCAGTGCTTGAATACCCTCTCAGTGAAGTACTTTTTCCTCATATCCAATCATCTGACATTAATTATCCAATTAATTTCATTAATCATTTTACCCTGGTCAGGCCTTTGGAAATACTTCACTCTCAAAATCTGCTGAAAGGGTTTACAGATGGGGGAAAATTGTGCAACTCAATGAATAATGACATGCTGGTTCTTGATTTTGTTTAGCTGAGAGCTTAAAGTGTGGGTATTTGAATTTGTTCTTTCTAAGTGAGGGGTAATTGAGGTCTACTGTTTCAGCTCAACGTTTTAGTAGACACTACAAAAGGAAATGAGGTACTGAATTCCTTCTAAATTAAGAATGGTGATATGAAGAGGAGTTTTGGAAGCAACTCTGAACTGCTTCAAGAGTTAAGAGTGATGATTACTGTCATATCTGAAACTTTAATGCTGGGGAAGTGATGAACATCTAAGAGTACAGAGAAAGTTGGTTTGTGTTAGAGGGTTCCGGACTACTCCAAGCACATTATAAATCTAAACATATTTACTTTTTTTCTTAGTATTTACTAAGTAGCCACCATAACAAAAGTAGTCCTATGCTTTTGAAACTGCTGTCATCATAAATGTTACTTCTCTTCCACTAAGTCCAGCCACTTCTGTTGTGAAACATCGAGATGGTTCAAAATCATAATTCGTTCAGTGTCAGAAGTTGCCATAAAATGGAAAGTAAAGTCTATTTTGAAAATGTTAGTGAGTTCTTGATAACTATCTGACCAGTTTCACTTCTGCTTGGGCAGGTAATGTTGCACTAGTCATTTTCATTTTTTAACTACATGTTAATTAACCATTTTTTTGAAGTAGTTAAGCTACTTTTATTCCAATATTAAAAACAATTAAAGGGCTCAGGAAGAAAAATATTTTCAGAGGCTTTTGCAATCAGAATAGCAATACATACAGATGTTTCATCATCAAAATCATTTGCAGTTTGAGAGCTACTGAAGATGTCTGCTATTGATATAAATTGCCAGTGGAATACGTTACTATCAAAATCGTTATTATAAAGAGCCAGAAACAGGAATTATTACAGGCCAGAATCACACAGAAAATTGGTGCTTTGCAGAAAACCAGTTCATTCTTAAAAGTACAATAAAGTATCTAGTGTCACTGTTTTTTTCTCTCAACTTTGTTGAAAACTTTTGTGTGCATGTGTAGCACTATAAATCTACACATATGTACAACTAAGAATATAAATAAGTAAATCTACACATTCATATATGTATTTGTACACTAACACATATTGTGAGATCATTTTGTACTCCCTTCTCCTATGATAGTCTTCTTTTCTCATTTTCCCTAAGTTTATTTCTTGACACTCACTTTTTATTTTTCCAATTTGAGTTATTCAATTACAGAATCAGATTTTTTCTGAAAATTCTCTGGGGAAAAATCAAAAGCAATCATGAACCCCATATTCTATGAGATAATCAGGTTTTGACAGTGTCTGAGAGCATTTCTGAGGACAAATTCAACACTGTGTGCAATTGGTGGCATGGAAATAGATGGACCAGATAATTTCATGCTCTAAAAAAAATTTTTCTTTTGTTATCCAATCCCCAATCCTCCACAATGAATCACAAAAGTTCAGCAGTTTACAAGGTATTATGCATAGACATGACAAATGTGAATTGGTTACAAGGAAGATGACAAAGACATTTATGGTTGTTATTTTAGCTTTTTCCTCTTTTTTTTTTTCATATGATTCTGAAGATAGATCGTAATTCAACAATTTACTTCAAACTTTAAGGAATCTTTGGAGAGGCAAAGTAACCTGTAACACAGAAGTTCTAGAAGAGAACACAGATTGCATAGTGGCATTATGATACAAATATAGAAACTGAATTTTTTTCAGAAGGGCAATTAACACAATGGTAAGGCTAAACTCTAACCCGTGAGGAGTTTTTCAGTAAACTAATGAAAGTATAGTTCAACTGTTCAGTATCACTTTCATGCTGTGGAGGTACACACCAAATTGTGCATAGACAAAAACCAGCATACTGCATCAAATGCTAGTTACCACTGTCACGTAGATTAGAGCACCTTAAATCTGAGTTTGAAAGTTAATGAAATGGCATGATTGATATATCACTTAAACTGTTTCAGAACTGTGAACAACATGGGAAAAATGACTGGCGGAAGAATTGACGGTTAGATAATGCACGCAAATGAACAGCAACTAGACTTGCAGTGAAGTATTCACAGTAGTGAAAAAGAGTTGTGCTGAAGAAAACTGAGCAACTGACACCAGATGAGATCTCACTTGCAGCTCTGTTCCCAGCTCAGGCAATGCCTTGCAGTGGGATTGGGGACTAGTCACTTAACCTCTCCAGTGTCATTTCTTCATCCACAGCATGGAGTTACTGAGATTGCTTTCCTTCTAGAGCTGCCTACAGAAATGTCAGTAGAACCATATTCCAATGAAATCAAAGCATATAAAAAATTGTTGAACTCTCTGAAAATATATTTATTTGAGGAAAGCAAAGGAAGAGCACTGTGAGAAAGTTCAAAAACCTGACAATATCTATACATGTTGATTTTTTAAATTTTGATGAAAAGTTTGGGTTTGGGGTTTTTTAATCATATGAAGCAATTTTTGATGTTTCAAGTGATGTCAGTATGTTTGCTCTGTGCTTATGGTTTTCTATTTTTCACCCCTTTAGAATCAGGATAAAAGATAAATGAACTTTCGACAAGACCTTCACACTTTCATGGCAACGCTCACATTATTAACATTAAAGATTTATTTACTTGGAAACTTCATCCACCACCACCAATCTCTGAAAAAAAGACAGTCCCTGTCTTTTTTTCCTTTTTTTTAGCATAATGGAATGAAAAAAAACCCACATAACTTTTGTTCAATGGTATTATTTTATAGGTCTCCTGGATTTTTATTCAGAGGTCTAGGAGAAGAAAGACTTTGGTGACATTTCTTCAATGCACTAAGTACCCCCGTATCCAACTGCAGAATCAGATCCTTTGTACCAATAATGGTCTTCACATATAACTAGTGCCAGGTACCCAGAAACCTAAAGAGGTAAGAGGCAGCAACTTTCAACCTTTTCTACATGACTGCAATCTCAAACTTTGAACTTTAAAAGTTAAATAAATGTGGTATAGTGCTGGTGGTTTTTTTACTATTCCTTTTCATAGAATCATAGAATAATTGTCTAGGTTGGAAGGGACCTTCAAGATCATCTAGTCCAACCATCAACCTAACTCTGATAAAAAAACCAAAAACAAACACACAAAAAACCACATCACTAAACCATGTCACTTAGCACTATGTCAGCCCATCTTTTGAATACCTCCAGGGGTGGTCCCTCAACCACTTCCCTGGCAGTCTGTTTCAATGCTTAATAACCCTTTCAGTGTAAAAATTTTTCCTAATATCCGATCTGAACGCAACTTGAGGCTATTCCCTCTTATCCTATCACCTGTGACTTGGGAGAAGAGACCAACCCTGGCCTCTCTACACCCTCCTTTCAGATAGTTGTAGAGAGCGATAAGGTCTCATCTTGGCCTCCTTTTCTCTAGGCTGAATAACCCCAGCTCCCTCAGCCTCTCCTCATAAGATGTAGTCTGCAGACCCCTCACCTCAGCTTCGTTGCCCTTCTCTGGACCAGCTCCAGCACCTCAATGTCTTTTTTGTGGTAAGGGGCCCAAAACTGGACACAGTACTCGAGGTGGGGCCTCACCAGTGCCTCTAGGGGGACGATCACCTCCCGAGTCTTACTCACCACGCTGTTCCTGATACAGGCCAAGATGCTGTTGGCCTTCTTGGCCACCTGGGCACACTGCTGGCTCATGTTCAGCCCACAGTCGATCAACGCCCCCAGGTCCTTTTCTACCAGGCAGCAGAAAAGGGTTGCATGGGGTTGTTGTGACCCAAGTGCAGGACCAGGCACTTGGCCTTATTGAAACTCATCCCATTGGCCTTGGCCCAGCCAGCCAGCCTGTCCAGATCTCTCTGCAAAACCTTTCTACCCTCAAGCAGGTCGACACTCCCACATAACTTGGTGTTGTCTGTAAACTTACCGAGGGTGCACTTGATCCCCTCATCCAGATCATTGATAAAAATGTTAAAGAGAACCGGCCCCAGTACTGAGCCCTGTGGGACACCACTCGTGACCAGCCGCCAACTGGATTTAACTCCATTCACCATCACTCTCTGGGCCTGGCCCTCCAGTTTTTAACCCAGCGGAGAGTACTCCCATCCAAGCCATGGGCAGCCATTTTCTCCAGAACGATACTGTGGGAGGCTGTATCAAAGGCCTTACTAAAGTCCAAGTAAACAACATCCACAGCCTTTCCCTCATCCACCAAGTGGGTCACGTAGTCACAGAAGGAGATCAGGTTTGTCAAGCAGGACCTGCCCCTCATCAACCTGTGCTGGCTGGGCCTGATCACCTGGGTGTCCTTCATGCTCTGCATAAGTGTCACATTTGCTAGATGCCAGTCAGCTGGGACCTCCCCAGTTTGCCAGGACTGCTGGTAAATGATGGAAAGTGGCTCAGTGAGCACTTCCGCCAGCTCCCTCTGTACCTTCGGTTGGATCCCATCTGGCCACATAGACTTGTGTATATCCAGGTGTTGGAGCAGGTCCCTTACCACCTCCCTTTGAATTACAGAGGCTTCATTCTGCTCCCCACCCTTATCTGCTAGCTCAGGGGTCTGGGTACTCAGGAAACAACCTACTCTACTACTAAAGACAGAGGCAAAGAAGGCATTAAGTACCTCCGTCTCCTCCTCATCCTTTGTCACTATGGTACCTCCCGCATCCAATAGAGGATGGAGATTCTCTTGTTACAGGCTGCTCCTGCACTTTTAACACTTCCTCCTTGAAAAACGTCCAGCCTTCCTGGACTCCTTTGCCCTTCAGGGCTGCCTCCCAAGGAACTCTGTTGAGCAGGCTCTTGAAGAGACCAAAGTCTGCCCTCCGGAAGTCCATGATGGCAGTCCTGCTGGCTCCCCTCCTTGCTTCCCTGAGAATTGAGAACTCGTATCATTTCATGGTCACTGTGCCCAAGATGGCCTCCAACCATCACATCCCTGACAAGTCCTTCTCTACTCAAAACAGCAGATCCAGCAGTGCTCCCTTTTCCCAACTTTTTAAGCAGTCCTCCATTCATTTTGAACGGATTCAAATTTTTGAACCTCCAAATTTTGATGCCTATTCTCCTTATGGCATTTTCATTGCTTGTATTGTGCATAGAGATCTTCAGCTTACTGATATCTGGTGCATAAGCTATGTCTGGAAAACGTATTTTAGGATTAATAGACATTTCTACCTACATTATTTTTCATTACTGAAAATTTCTGCAGCAGACACTGTACAGAAATGTTCTTCTAGACAGAATTTCACACAGGATTTTCTTTAAAGGTAAGATAAATGTCTCAAAACCCAATGTTTATAAATACAGAAAATTCTGAATTAAGGCTAAAGATGATGAAATCCAGTTACCTAAAGCAGTGATTTTCAGACTAACACCTAATGACTTTGAGACATTGGTGGATTACTCTAAAGGGCTCTGCAAGAAGTAGGTAACAACTCCACTGTGTGACACCTAAAATGCATTACATGATGATACATACCCTAAAAAAAATTTAAGGAAGCACAAATTGAAAAAGTTTGAAAATTTATGATTCAAAAAGAAAAAAAATATTAAGGTATTAAAACAATCTTAAATTTGTCCTATGGTGACAGAAAAATTCAGATCTACAGGTATTACTGTGAATTTGTAGAATGTCACTTATTTTGACAATATGAATTAATGAATATTTCTTTTCAGAATTAGCATTTTGCCACTGCATCATAATTTTGCACTTCTCTGTTTTCTTCTGAGAACAATGGGACTCTAAAGTGAGTTAATTGTTAATCATTTAGTACACCTTTTTGTATTACAAAAGAAAATAATTTAAGTTTTATTGAAAGGTGTGGGGTTTTTTTCATTGTTTTGTGGGTATTTTTTTAAACCTATATGAAATTACTAAGCATGCAGTACCTAATGATAGAACTGTCTCTAAGGAACTGGGACAAATACAACATGGGCCACAGATCAGAATTGAATTATCTGACAAGCTACATTCCCAGAAGGTTAATAGCCTGGAAGAGTTGTGCAGTATCAGAGTTATTTTTAAAACATTGAGGTCCTGCTTTAACTTCATACTAGAACTTGAGAGTATTTCAAGTCAGAAGTACACAAACCTGAGTGCTGCTGGAAAGAGGTATCTGATTGTCTTGAAAATTCATTCAGAACATTCAGATTTATGTGTTGTTATATTGGTCCTGGGAATACTGCTATTTCTAGTTTAATGAAATTATTCTTTTTCCAGTGCAGAGAAAAAAGCAGCAACTTTTAAAACCTACTCAAAGACAAACCTTTTAAAATACCACATCATACTGTTTTCTTTCCTGTTTGCAGGCTTACAGGTCCCATTGACACTAACAAATGCTGCAGGGGAGCTCAGAGAGAGCACAGCTGTCTATTCAGGTAAAAACTCTGAGGTGCATTAGAACAAAGATACGTTTAAGGTACAGCTGTGTTAAGAGCTTCACAGTCAATTAATTAACCATTAACTGAAAAAGAGTCAAGTACCCGAAGACCTGAAGATAAATAGGGCCCAGAACTCAGGAGATTTCCACCTAATCTTTTGCAAGCGCAACTCTGAGTGCTCATGGTGCAAGATACACATCATCATTATATGCTTCAGATGTGAAATGGTTTGTTTGAGCAAGAGAAAGAATGTGAATGCAAAATGATGAAAATAATGACCTTCTAAAGACAGCTAGTCTATTCTTTTGCTCTTCTAAGCTTGCTCCTTGCACTGTAAATTCTCTAGACTTATCCTTTTATTAAAGATGAGAGGATTGTTTTTCAGTCAGACCACTTGAGAATTTAAGCTAATCCACGTCAAATTTCCATGAAAATTTAAAAGTAACCACTAAACAAGTCACATTGGTACTCCATGATCTTTTTATACCTTTGTGTTCTCTCTCATTTTCCATTCCTGCATTCTGATTTATATGGGTGGACTCTCACGCTAACAGCTCAGTTTACATGTTCAAAACATAGGTGTTTTGTACAAACCTAATGCCTTCAGAAAGGTGGGTCTCTCTGGCGGGTATCCTAAATTGGGTTTCCAAACAAACTCTCTTTTAATATTGACTGTGGATAAGATTTTAACTTCTATCTTAAATTAGGAGCTTCATTTTAGAAATCTTAAACTTGGTGACATGATTAACTATTTTAACTGATAAGGTGTTTAATCTCCACTTTTGAAGAGCATATATAAAAAAATAATCCCTATATTTCCAGCGTTTGAAAATTGTGGGCCTAATTTTGTAAATAAGTACAAAGTTTGTAAGAATTCTTGAGGAACTAGATAAATGGTTGTACTCATATATGCACTCCTGAAGGTGTGGGGAATACAAAAAACATATTTATGCTGAATATCTCAAGGCTTTTGTGCTAGGAGTCATCTTGCTTTATTTTAGAAACCTGCAGTGCAGAGATTATATATACAAGTTAGCTGTCCACTTCCCTTTTATAGTTAATGCATCTGACCAAATGAAATTAGCTAAGATTATGTGAGATGAATCCTGCCCTTAACAACTACATTTAAGGTTTTAATATACCCCTGAAGCTGTCTTTTCACATGAAAAATAAGGGAGCTTCTGCCTCACATAGGTGCTTAGGAGAAGAGCTAGAAGTCTGCCCATGGCCACGTTCAAAGCCATTCTCCACTGTTCATGCCCCCACACCACCAGGAACAACATCATAGGACCATGGGGAGCATATTTCACCCTTCAAAACTCTTCAGAAAAAATATTATTTTCTCTTCCAACAACCTAAGAACTGCTGTACTAAAGGTTCTTCCTAATCCAATCTACTGACAGCACACAGCAGGAGACACTTGAAATATAAGCAATAAAGATATACAGAGTGACTGATTCAAACTGGCATGCCTTTGCCTTCCTCACAAAAAAAACAGATTTACTATTTTTGTTTCAGTTTGGGACAGAAGAAGTTTGAAATCTCAAAAAAACCCACAGGACAGGAAGTTCATTCTGTCCTGAATTCTATTAGGGTCTCCTGAAACGAGTTCCTCTAATTGACTCTTTTTTGACAAGTCACATCATTTGAGATTACCACACCACTCTCATGATGCTCATTAAATAGGAGATATGATGATAAAGTAGATGCAGCTAATTAGTAATGAATATATTATTTATGGCTTCTTAAAAAGATGACTGACCTGTAAGTTAACATCGTTGGGGAATTAATTTTTAATTGGATATGGTCTTACTGCTCTTTGCTTTTCACCTCAAAAGTTTTAAATAGCCATTTCTTAGTTCAAAGATCTGAAAGCTCATCTGTCAGAAGTTGTAAAACTGGGCAAAATAAGGGTATGCTTCTATAAACTGTCTTTGCTGTGATCACTGGAACCTGATACAGTTCTACAACAAATTATTTGCAGAATAAAAATCCTAAAACAGCAAATCAGCAAATAATCATATGGCCAATCTTAGTTTTGGGAAAGATTTACAAAGATAATAAAGTTCTGAGGTGCTTAAATCTTGTTTTCTCTCAATAACATCCAAAGAATTGCCATTATAAAACAGGCTAAAGTTTTTTCCTAATCTAGTATGCTGCTTGACAACAGGAGACACTTGGATTATAAAAGAAATAGGCATACGCAGACAGGTTCTTCTCTGGGGATATTCTCTTTGCAATCAGCAGTTCATGGACTTTCTGAGACACCATTTTATGCATGTGGTTGTGTTTAACAGCCAAAAGGATGGAACAGTTTTACATGAATTTGCGGAATCTCGTTATAATCCACTAAAATATTTATGGGAACTTGCTGGTAACTTGCTACCTGTTTCTATGTACATTTTTCTACAATTTGATCTAAAAAGCCCCTGATTATTAGTTAAACAGTACATAGAAATCATCCTCCATGAAAAGATGATGGAGATATACTTTGCTTTCTTGTGTAGTGAATAATGATGTCTAATGACCAAGAATGATTTTTCTTCCCTACTGTGGCCTTATGGTCTTTTTGTTTCTTCTGCATTTTCAACAGTTGTATTCACATTTATAATATATTAGAAAGAATACTGAATATTCACAATATCCACTTCAATATTTTATAACATAGGCACATATTGTTTATATACAGACACACACAAAAACACACATATGTTTAAATATATGTATTTGTATTAGTGCTGCTTATCAAACTCAATAGTTTTATTACTTCTTTACCTGGTTATTCCAGCAAGATCATGACATATCAAATATTAGGAAAACGATTTCTCTCAAATATCTTTGAGCACGCTCAATCATTCATAGTTTCTGTGGGATGCGGTAACATTACCTTTAGTTTTAAATATACTTTAAATATACAGTATATAGAGGTTCTGTACAAATATAATATGAGGGCCATGTAATTACTTAATAACTCAATGTCTCAAATCAGTTCAGAATCATGAAAAAGAGCATACTGTAAAGATGTTTATCTTTCATTTGAATTAAGTTATTATTGTTATTAATATTTAAGACATCATAAATATTTTAGGAAGTAAGGTTTTTTTATGTTTATAGATGATGGCAGCTGATACAGAATTAAAGGAGAGAAAAATATATAAATATACAGGTATTTTCAGAAGCACATAGTCTTAGCCTCAGAAAATATCCATGTACATTATCTGTGAAGATTACTCTATATGAAGTTTGTCTTTTCTCTTTTAGTCATTTACCTTGTTTGACTTAAAGTTGATGGGAAAAATCTTTTTCAAATCTGAGCTTTGAAATATTTATTAGGAGAATAAAACATCATAAGAGACAAATAAGTGAAACTGAGAGACCAGCTGACTCACTGGAGTCATGTTTGCATGATTCCTAAAGGAAGAAGGAATCCTTCCTCATTAAATACGTTGTGTTTTCATTAGAACCGGTTATCTTATTTTTATGGAATCCCTCTCATGTTATACTTCTTTTTTCCTTCTTCTTACCACAGCAAAATTGCAATGGCTCCAGGGTTAAAAACACAGGGAAAACTTCTGCTTGTTTCTGAAGCCAGGCCTGCACTTGCTCTCCAAATCATGACTTTGGCTACCAGCTGTTCAAACAGACTATATTTTTTTTTTTCCTGAAATGTTTCAGAAATTAAAACATTTCCAGACTAGTCAATGTCTTAGCCTTTATAAAGGTAGGAAGTAAAAAGACTTCTAGAAGTTCTAATTGGCTGTCCAGACTTGACTTATGACTGTGTATCTTTTTCTCCTACTTTCTTTTGTTGTGCTTGTTTTCTCAGTCTAAATAGGATTATTGCAATGTCTGGGTTCTGGCATGGCCATGGTCTTTCCAGATGTGCTGTCTGCTTAGGGAGTAATTGTTTTCTTAAGCTGTTTATGCTGTTAAGAGTTATGAAAGGGGAACCCATCAAAGCAACCCTTCTTTAAATTCTCTTTTTTCTAGGACCATCTAAACACTGTTGTCAGAAATACAGCCATCCTTGAAAAAGGATGCCTCTTTCTGCCTGAAATCCATTCTTTAAGTGCCACCACTTAAACCATCTTTATCTGTCCCTCCCATCTTTCCCTGTGTCCTTTCTATATGTCCATTACAGGGAGAGATAGGTTTCAGTATTACCACGCTGACCTTAGTAATATTGCCTATGATCTACTTAAGTGGAAGCATCAGTATTTTTTCCTAATATCCTAATAGATTTGGTATCAGTAGTCATCAAAGATTGCTTTCTTATTTAATATCTTTTCTATACCAAATGGTAGGTGATTTCTATCTATACACTGTACTTAACTGCACAAATACTGTACCCAGAAATACGGCAGTTTGCTAAAGGAGTTTGCCTCATAACACACTTGTGAGAAAGGGAAACATTCTAATTCCCATTTTTTAAACTGGGAAATTGCTGCAGAGAGTGACTAACTGTTGAAGAACACACCAGGAGCGAACCTAGCTATCAACTGCCTGTAGGCTGACAGATTTTTCTAAGATTTATTAAAAAGCTATATGACATACCAACCTTAGTAGTTGGAATCAAGAAATATACATTTTAGAAAAATATTTTTGGCAGAATAGCTTTGGACTTAATGCAGGGAAAGTAAAAAATCTTGCATAAAACAAAAGCAAAAAAATACCCCAAAATCTAAACCCACAAACCCTGCAGGAAAGATTGTTCAGCTTTGCCAATACCTTTTCCTTAAAATTATGCTATATTTTCTTTAGAAAATAAAATATTACATTTTTATTTTATATTATTTTGAACCCATGTTAAAATCATTTTTAACTGACTTGAAATTTTAGTCTGAGTCAATTAAACAGTGTGTCATATTTCCATGTGGTACCACATTGTAGATGTAGTAAGATAGGCTTGACTTTCTC
Organism: Limosa lapponica baueri; assembly: GCA_002844005.1. Lineage (NCBI taxonomy): Eukaryota > Metazoa > Chordata > Aves > Charadriiformes > Scolopacidae > Limosa > Limosa lapponica. The sequence continues at coordinate 2,770,302 of KZ505648.1, read as the reverse complement.
AAGAGTGTTGTAGACTGGAAACAGACTGCATTTCCCATAATGTAGTGCACCTGTCATCTAAAGAAATTATGTGATGTGACATATCTGCAGATCTAGTATGTGAAATGCATTTTGGTCCTCATATCTGGGATGAGAACAAAACCAAAAATCACTGGAAACTCAAGCCTCCTTATATTATGTTCCCTGTAATACCACATTACTACACAATGTTAAGACTCTTCAGAAATAAATTATTACTCCAGTCCAACAGGCCAAGAAGTTTTTCTCCTAATATTTTATTTTCTTTACTTAACATCTAACTTCACTCTATAAACAATGCCAAAACAGATCCCCCAATTCCATTAAACAGATATTCAGATTTTTTTTTAATATATTGAATTATACCGATTTCCTGTAGACAGAAAATTACTCTTTTAACTCACTTCTAAATCCTGCTTTTTGTAAGATGTATGAAAATGATACAAAAGGTATGCTAGGTTGTAGCAAGGCACAAATTAATACTGCACTACCTGTACATAAATCAGTGTTTTCCTCTGACTTACAATTCCATAGGCTTTAGAATGACTGCCCTTAGACATATATCAACTCGCTCGAGCTACTTTTGCAGTAGATATTTAGAGTGATTTTTCTTTCTATTTTTCGATCACACCACACTTATATATTATCACCATATAGCTAAAAAATGAGCATAGAATCTCATTATTTTCTCTATATTTCATTATCTTTTAAAAAGTATTAACTTCTGGCCATGCAAAGTGAATCTGGTCATTTTCTGAAGTGATTGTTCACTGCCCTTTAACTTCAGGGTCATTTAAAGGAAAGCAAAATGAGACTAAACTTACTGGATCTGCAGGACAGTCTTACATCTTCTTGTGTTTTCTAGCTCACTGCCTGAAGTGTAGATTGCTGGGAAGAAAAAGAAATTTTTTTTTCTTTTCCCATAACAAACTTTTATTTAAGTCTCATATTAACTGAAAATCCTAAAATTGATTATAAAATCTTATTCCATTCCCTTGCAATGAGAAGTTTAATCACCAGTTCAGATGAAACATTTCTACTTCTTACACATTGTGCTTTTTCTCAAAAGCACAAAGTTCTTCTTCTATTCAGTTATTCTTCTATGTTTCCAGTAAATTCATATGTGTCTTTTTCCTTCTATCATTCCCTTCAAACATGCAGAACATAAAAAAAACCCTGTCAATTTCCTATGGAAGATTTATCTTTAGCATCATAAGAATTCAGAATTAACTTCTGGAAGGACTCTTTTGGAAGAAAGGGAAGGTGCTGTCTTTGCTTGATGAGGGCTGCTGAATTTTCAAAAAGACCTTTCACTGCAGTTTGGCAGGATCTGTCATTCAGTAGACTGCATTTGTTTGTAGTGAAAGAAAAGTCTCTGTGAAGGAAAAGGAACAGACTACACTCCTCAGTGTAAATCAATATTTAGATGTGAGGCAGGAAGTGCAATCAGCAATTGATTGTGTATTGTCAACTACACACAAAGTGTTCGATATCATCTGACTTACATATCTTTGGAGGATATTTTTAAAAATATCTTTGTAAATTTATCACAAGTATCTGTTGTTACAAAAGGAGGTAAAAGAAATGTAGAGAAAAAGGCAGCACAGAATAGCATAAGCTTTGAGATTTCTGGTGTGTGTCCCTAAACAGAAAGTTCCGGGATTTCCATTTGTGAAGATCTGTTAAATTGAGATGACCTTTGAATATATCCTGATGGGGGCAGGGAAAATGCATTATAGCTACCACTGGCAAAAGCAAACTTCCTCTAGCTGCAACTTTGAGGACTTTTTTCAGTTCAGACTCAAAGTAAAATCTCATGAGGTATGGAAATTATAGTAATAAGTTACCACAGTTGATGATCGTAAGCAAGGGAGATACCTGGGATTTTGAAGACTAAAAGCAGATGAAAAATGTTCTCTGTATAACAAATGCTAAAATGCATTGCATTTATTTAGAAGCATTTACTTAGAAAACTAACTGAAAACAAAGAGGCAGTTGGTGCTGTGTCATGAAATGTTCTCTATAATTTAAACCTGATCTGAGTGCATCTCTCAACCTGCAGTTTCTCGAAGTTAGGTTCTTTTTATAAACACATTTAAAAATAAATTTTATCATTTATAATTTTTATTCTGATCTTTTGAACTTATAGGAAATTCATAGATGGAAACACACACAGGCAAACAAGTATTTATCAAAGCTTAAAATTGTTTACTTTTGATTAGTTTTAAATCATACAGATTTTCTTCCTCACCAAAGGATTTCCAATAGCCAAAGTACTGTGCAGGTATTGGAAAAACTATATGTTGAAGAGGCATCATTGTCCAGTGGCTAATATATCATAGATTTCCAGAAGAGCATTAGCTCTGATATTCATCTTGCCTCAGTTTAAATATCAAGAGTTTAAACGTCTAAGCTTTCACCACTGTGAATGAAGTCAGGCATCCTTTAAGGGATTTTCCACATTTCTTAGCAAGCTGAGGGTAAATACATGGAATATTGGACTTTATTTCTCCCAGAGCAATGGATGGAAAACCTGCTTGGTCCCATAATGCTTGTGCTAGTATTTTTATTGTCTTTATTACTTTGTCTCTCCCTTTGCCTTCCTCCTTTTTGAGTTTATACATTTATGACATTTACCTTTCATCTACGCACAAAGCATTTAGAAGAAGGGTTATTACACTGGAATCTCCTAAGGACATAAATGATTAAATATCCCAAGCTATCTCAAAATTTCTTTCTGGAAGAGGTACTAATGGAGTTGCAGAGCAAGGAGTCTTGAGCAAATTAACATAAGTAGAGGAAATAATATAAGGGATGTATTCCCACGAGTAGAACAGATGGAGTCGGAAATATACCAAAAAATCTTAGAGGTTTCATCATTTCTGCTGAATGTCCCAGTTTTAATGAAAACCTGGTATTTTCACTAACCTACTTTGAATTAAAAGCTGAATTTTTTAATATTTTGGTATTTTCAGAATGAAGGAAGTTTTTTGTTCCTCCCCCCCCCCGAAATGATGTAATGCTTTTTTTTATCATAGAAGTAAATTTGAACAAATTAGTTTGACATCAAATGTTTCAAAATTTATCTAAACTATTCCAGTGAATCATTTATTTTTGAATCCTACGTGGAGGGCAGGGAGGAAACCAACTCCAGGGTTTTGACTGGGAGAGAAATATATGCATTGTTGCATGACAGACAATCTAGTGATCTTTAGAAATAAAACTGGAATATGGATCCAGATACTCCAAGGGTGTGTGCTGTGTGCTCCGTGGGCTAGAATCATCCTTTCAGACCTAACAGCAGCTGAGTCAGTCATGTTGCCAATATATAAACAGAGAAGGCTTTTCAATATTACATGCCACTTATGATCTACTCCTCTGGAAAAAATGAGCAAGGGCAGCCACTATTTGTCTCTACATCTTTTGCCTCTCATGCTCTGTGGACTGAATTCTATTACTTGTTATACTTAACTGGCAAACAATTCTCTCTCTTTTTTTTTTTTTGATAGAAGTAAGCTGCGACTTCAAGTTGCTCTCTTAGAACTAAGTGAATGTATCCATATAATTCTTTTTCCCTCAATTTCTGTTTCATATTTTTGTTCTTTAAAATTACTGTACAAGATATATTTGTCTAGTACAGTAATAATTTCAAAGCATTGCCTGAAGAGCTTAGTGTGTTTCTTCACTTGTATCAGATTAACTTTTGGGAGGGTGAGTGAGTCAGGAACATAACAAAGAAACTGAAATGAGGTTTGTTCAGTAATATATATTCAGCAACATGGTGAGATGTAGTCATGCAGACAGTTAAGAGGCTGGCCAGCCTTTTCATCCCTGCAGACATACGCAATCCAGGGAAGGTCAAATTGAGTTTGAGAGCTTTAGCTTCATCCTTTATGGATGTTTGTCCTCATCACAAAAACCAAATGGAATTTGATTCAATTGAGTGGAAAGACAGGAATAAGGCATCACAAGCCTCAGCTAAAATGCATTGGCAGCAGTAGCTGGGAAGCATGTAAGACATCTGCACTATTCTTAAACAAGCCTTTATTGTCAGCCTTTCAGTCTATTTGAACCTAAAGCCTCATCAAATCAGCAACTGAAATAAGTTTCCACGCTAGAAAAAAGAGAAAAAATATAAAAATTGTCTGCAACAATACTTCCTAAATAGCAAACAACAACTGGGAAAAAAAAAAAACAAAACATGAAGAAAAACCTATTCTTAAAATCATGTACTTAGAAGACAAACAGGACAGAAGGGGTAAAGAGCACTAAAGAAATGCTGAATACACTCTCTCAAGAAAAGTAGCCAGACCCGGCTGGCTTGTAGGAATTTTTATTAGTTCTGAAATTAGAAACAGGGCACTAGGGTTGGGGAGAAGGGAGTGTCTCAAACCAGCTGCAGCTCATTTTAATTAAGGGCTAATTAACAAGTAAAGCCTGCTGGAAGTGGAAGAAGTCTATGTCCCTATATAGTACAGAGCATCTCACTAAGGCAGTTTCTGAGAGCTTAGAGATACTGGCAGAAGGGGAGAAGTAGAGTGATTAAATTTAGAAGTGCTTGAGCACTTCTTATACGTATTTTCTTTCCAAAAATCTGTATTTGTTTAGAAATTCCTTGGCTATAACACTCTTGTAGGAGAAAAAGTTTAAAGATTAAGGTCTATAGATGTCAGGTATAGAAATTTAGCATTCTATACCTATTATTTCTTGGAGTTTATGAATCGCCCCACCCCCTTCTTTTCTCCTTATTTCTTATGCTAGTTATTCAGGTAGTCTTAATTTCCTCTGGAGTAGCATGTGCGCAC
>KZ505648.1:2554057-2759879 GCA_002844005.1 Limosa lapponica baueri | reverse complement strand
ATTCTATGATTCTATGTAACACCTATTTTTGTGCAATAACTAAAAATGATAGCAGTTTTTTCCCAGTCCTGAGATACTTCTGAGTTGCCACAATATCTATGATCTGTACATCCTCACAGAATATAGAGTAACTTTATGTTTACAGGATCTGCCTTAATCTTGGTTTATCTATATCTAATCTTTTTTACATGTGAGATCTTAATAGGTGCCTAAGTGATATTTCCTGCTCCTCTGAATTTTATTTATTAGAGGTACGAAAAGGGGTAAGAAAAACTAACTAAGAAAAAAACCCATCTGCTTGTTTAGTCTTTTGATGTTCACCAGAGAATGATTGGCTACTTTTATGAATAATAATAGCAGATGTATTCCTTGTCTACGAGTGACGATGACTTGAGTTCTGCATGTGTATTAAGAAAGAACATACTTACTTGGGGGTAGCTCTTCTATATTGTTCCTCAGACTCTATTAATCTGAGGATAGTGTATATCAGAAAAGATTGCATTATTGAACAGTGTAAGGCAGTGAATAAGAATTCTTAATCTTAAAGTTATCTGGCCTATCTGTAGACCAGCTGGGTGCAGTGACATCAGCCCCTAGGGAATCTTTTGATGGGAAAGATACTTCTATGTAAAACATAAATCCCTCAGGGTTATGCTATGAGTGTGTTTCCCAGTGTTCAATAATATTAGGAACCAACTCATGAAGATGGAGAGGTTTCTTAATGACTGAAAAGTGGCAGATGTTGTACTCACCTTATTAGGAGCTTGGGGAAAGAGGGAGGAAGTCAGAAGAGAACGTGAAGGGAAACAAATCTCCTAAACTTCAGATGCTTGGAAAACTGCATAAAAAGTATTCTTGGAAGCCATTTTCAGGTATATGAGCAAAGAGAAAGTGATCACCAATGGGTGGTGTGGATTTATCAAGGGTAAACTGTGCCTGACTAAGCTTTTTGCTTTTTTCTGGATATCATTTACCTTGACTTCCACAAATTTTCAACCTGTATTTTCAGCACTGAAGTGTATATCAAACTGATTTCACAATGTCCCAGATTTATTGAAACTTGCATCATGTTTTAACATCAGCAGTGATGTTTGGAAGCTGAATCCACTAAATGACAAAGGTGAAAATACAATGTGACCTGTGCGAAAAGATCTTTCATCTAGGAAAGAAAGCTAAAAGAAGAATCCATGTCTACAGTCTAAAAAAACCCAAGTTATTAAGAGAACTCCATATATAGTAAGGGTAACAGCATATTGCGGCAGAATGTGGGAATAGTGGAAATGTTAAGAGAGCAAGAATTCATAACAAGCACCATGCTTTTATAAGTTATAGCATCAGATAACCAATTATAGCCTGATGGTAGAGGCTGATGTTTGTGGATATATGGCATGTAGTAGAATTCTAAAGTATAATACATTTACTACTAGTATGCAAATGTCTTCAAAAAATATCCAGAAAGAGAAGCAAAACTGCAAAGTGAAGTCGCAACTACCATTGGAACAGCACAGTTCTTAATGTGATGCTTACAAGAAAAAAGATCTAAAATTCTAGTCTAATGCCAGAGAAGTGATCTGGTAGTCTTGTTTGGAAAACAGAGGAATCCAAATATAGTTGTTGTATGTAGGTCCTGGCAAGATCTCAGGACTTGGAAAATAACTTTCTCATTGTTTTTTGTTTGCTTAGAAGGAAAAGCAGTTCTTATTTTTTAAAGCTGTGAAACTGTCCTTTTCAGATGTGCCTTCTCATTAACATGAAATTTCTTCTGTGCTGTAATGAAGTGTTGTCTTCTGGCTATGTTAAACTTAATTATAATTGTTATCCTCCTAACACCTTTGTGTCTGATGATTCTTGTCTTATCAAGTCTGATAGCAGATGCAGAATTAAAAGGAAAAGTGTTTTCTAATGTTTTGCATGGTAATTTGTTCAATTTTTTTTTGTGATCTGAGTAAAATAACCAGTATGAGATAATATATTTGATCATCTTTTTCGTCCTGGTTTAATACATTTGTTAGAAAACATCAAATACCTACAAAAACTAATTTAGATAGAGCTTATTACCATAAATAAGTTCTTACTTGAATTGTTAGTTTAGGCAACCAAAAAAAAGAAACCTGGAATTGCATGTGACATTTTTGAATATGTGGAATGTCCTAATTTTCCTCTGTAAAATTATATTTGGAGATACCTCTCCTGATTGTAATAGGATGAAGCAAAGTTAAGATGAGCATTTGTGGAGAATAATATGCTAAAGTTATTGTTAAGATAGCTAGTAATCAGTCTTAGTTGATTATTTTTTTTTTTAGGCTACCTTCAAGGCCAGTGCCATTACCTCCTCTAAAATTTTACAGAAAAGTTTGCATCATTTTTATTAGCATTTGTCAACTGTGAATCATCAGCTTATGGCTTGTATGTTAGGATATAAAGAAGTCTGGACCTCTTCCAAAACCTACTCCACTAAAGTGGAGTTCAAACACACTGAAAGGTGATATTAGTATTTCCAGAAAAACAGATTTTTAAATTTTTTTCAGTTCATAGAAATTATTTTGTTTGTTTTAACCTGCTTTCAACATAATCAGAAGTACAGAAATGAGAAAACCCAACTTTCTTGCCAGCTTGATTGCTAATGCAATGGAAGTTGGATCTCAGGCTTTGCATGTTCTTTCTGTTCTAGCACATGGGTACAATGGGGAGGTAGGTGAACTGTACCTGCCTGTAGCTGCACAGCTCTTGCATTAAGTAGCAGATGATAGATAGTTCAGTATTTTTAAAACCAATGGAAATTGGCAGCAGGTCTTGGAAATAGATTTACTTCATGGAATTTTATGAGGAGCTCATATAAACATGCCACTTCTGAGGCAAGTAACTCTCATTATTTGGATACAAATTATCTCTAGTTATCTTGAGGTCTGTGACTAGCCAAGGTCATGGTTGCCAAAAAGCTGAAAATACAAGGTATGTAGAGCTCAGCGCAGATGGCCAATATGGGTTGGACATTGTTCAGTTGCTAAAACTCAGAGTCTTTGACCTGCGTTCTCAAGCTGTGAAGAAACTGTCAGCGGTGCCCTTTTGCTCCCTGTATCTACAGTAAGAGTCTGAAAGTATCTTTATTACGGAAGTATCTCATTCTCTAGCTCAAAAAAAGGCTTCCTAGAGAGACATAGTACTAAGTGCAGAATGGCAGTTTATAGTTACTGCCAAGCACCATTACCGGTTGAAAGGAGAAGAAAACTCCTCACCCAAGCAGGTATAATAGAGATATCACTTCCAAAAAAAAAAAAAAAAACCACATTAGGAATAAGTCTGCTTTGCAACCAGTAACGTAGTTATGGAACCATCAAGTAGAGAGCCACCTGGGTTTTTGGCTTCTGCTTTTTAGCTTGTACATGGAAGTTTTTTTCATGTCTTTGTGACCTGTGCACTGCTTAGACATCCAGAGAAAAATATCTCTCATGATGAGATTTCTTGGGATTCTTAAGCTACATCTGCACTCACAAATAAGATGAGCCCTGGGTTCCTGCACTGGCCTGTGATGACTCAAGCTGTTTAGTCCATTCTGGTGCAGTCCTGGCCTGTGCCAGCTAACACACAACTCTCCCAAATGATGTTTGTGCTCAGTTCAAGGCATAACATGTGATGCGCTGTTTCCATAGGCAATTTGGATGTAGTCTGACAGTTCTGAGGAAAAAAGAGAATTTGGGCCTGTGGATTTAAGCTTTGCTATGGTACTTTGATTCAAGGTCAATCAATCACCCCGGTCTAATTTATTGAGAAGTTCATGTTGCTTTAAAAAAATGTCTGTTATTAAGTATAAATTCAAACAGGCATTCAGTAGAGCCGAAGACCTGCTTTTTGAAAGGGGTCATTTGGGGGCAATGGGGGAACAGCCACTCAGCAATATTAGTAGTATATTCATGAAAGTCTTACAAGCCTGTTATGTAGAGATGTTCACATCCTTCCATCTAGGTTGATCAGGAGAGCTAAACATTATCTGTGTAAACAGAGAACAAACTTATTCTTTCTAAGAAGCCTGGCTATGGACAGGAGATATTTTGTAAAAGTTACAAAGGACCCCACTTATTCTGAATCTCTTGGAATAATAAGCTGGCTGGCATTTGGCAAAAAGGGTTGACAAGAGCACTTTGATTTCTGGCAGATGTTATGTTGCTCATTGGCTTGCCTTAGCTTTATTAGGTTTATCCAGTTCTAGTTATAAAGGGTTGGTTTTCTTCTGTTTGTTTGTTTGTTGTTTGGTTTGTTGTTGTTGTTGTTTTTTTGCCAGCATCACCATTATGAAGCAATGTCTTTTTTTCACAGACTCGGTGAGACTGATAGAGATAGAATACAAATGATTACGTCCAAGGCACTGGATTGCAGCTTGGATTAGCAGAAGGTAACCCTATCTTCTCTAGGAAAGCAAGGGAAGTAGTGCATTTCTTCTGATATATGCGATATGTGGTGCATTAACATGCTCTAAAAAATATATTGAAGTATTTATTTACTCCTACTTTTATGACATAGAATTTCAGTTCTTCACAGCTTAGGAAATAACTTCTTAATTTGTATCTGCAAGCAATTATGCAAACACATCACAAACAATTTTATTACAAAGTATTAAAATTAGTATTCGGAAAACACTGCAGAGCTCTCAAATGCCTGTCAACTTATACTCGTTGGAAGTTACAATGTGTAAAACTGTTGCAATGTTAATCCTATATTAAATAGCCTTTTTTGTAGTATTCTTTGATATCAAGAGTGGATATCATCTTCTGCAACTGGACAGAGGGACAGAGAAGTCAGATTTCACCTCAAAAATATCGCAACTAGCACTAATTTTAATTCACTGTTATGCTGATAAGTCACTCCATAATAAGACTTTCCTGTTCAGTAAACCACACTGACTGAGTAGTGTGTCTTGCTATTGAGCCAATTAAAACTTCTGACTTTCATTAGTGTCTTAAATGGAATTATTTCTTTCTGTTTGGAATAACTATAGTATAACAGTCTAAACTATGGTCCCTGGTCTCAGAAATTAGACTTTAAAACTTACCTCCAAATGTAGTTAGTTCTGAAAACAAATTTCTTATGGGAATTGCATTAACTATCAAAATCCTTTAAGCAGCTCAGAAAACTGTTGCATACAGGTGTATTCTTTCATTAATTCACTACATGTGGATTAATTCAAGGCAGAAATGGAGCTTGAAGTGACTTGAGACAAATCAGACTAGTGTTGACTTCTCCAGTTGTTACCCTCTCCCTCTAGTTCTTAACAGTTGCTTTTAACTTGTACACTGATTTTGCGCTTCTTAGGCATTAAGGTTGCTGTGGCTATGTTTCTGCCTACATTTTACCTATCATATCTCTGTTTTCTGTTTTACTACCTTTGCCTTTATCCACTGAGTCATTCTTTGTGAACTCTTCTGCACTTGAGAAGTTCATTGAAATAAGTGAGAAATATGGAAGAACACAGTTGCAGTGATCACAAAAAGGAATAAGCTGATTACGGTTTTTCAAGGTCCTGTAAGAATTCTCTCCATGTAACACATGTATATTGTCTACTCAAAGTACACATGTACCATGCTTTATTTCTAACAGCAAAACTCTACCAAACTTAGTAGTATAGCCAGAAATATATTTTCAGGAACAGTTTTAGAACATCTGATGAAACCAAGTAAATGCAAGCATACTTTGTGATTTATAAAAACTGGGCTCCAAAATGATTAGATTTTGATTTATTTGGAATAAAATTGGAAGAATTCCATACTGGTACATGATTGTGTCTGAGAAGAATTTGATCACAGTTAAACTTAAGACTAAAGTTTAGGGCAGTTTGGGGTTTTTGTTCAAAACATACGCAAAAAGGCTTGCCTCTGGGTTTCATCAGTTTGAAAATCTTTGCCTTTTCAAAGAAAGGCCAGGCAGAGGGTTTTAGTCAGCAAAGATTAATGCATGCTATTGGGGATTTTTATATTAGTTCATTTTTCTTTCCTGCTGTCTGCACTGATGTCAGTTGCTCATGTTTTCAAACAGTAAAACACAAGCTAAAATTATAGGTTGCTAAATATAGATAACTTGCCACATCATTTAGTTTCACAACTTATTTGTAATGAAGACCCCAAAGCAAAATCCAAAATGTTAATTGGGGCAGAAATGAAACCTTGCAATAATTTTTACTCATTGCTTCTTTATTACAAATTAATAATGGGTAAAGAATATTATTATAAAGCCCAACAATAAATGAAATATGACTGAGTTTAACTCAGAGGAGGGTTTATCTCTCCCTGGGTTCAATTTAAGAGGCAAGGGTGACAATTTCAAAGTAAAACATTCTGCAGCACAAGGATCTTTTTTTAACAAAAGGTAAATAAAACTGAATTCTCCATTTATAAACAAATTAAATCAGGTTTAGCAATCATAGGGAAAATAAATAATGCATGTTCTATAACCCTAGGTTTACTTGAACTGCCTTGGAATTGAGTTTTTTTGCGAAGGGAATTCTTTAATTCTCTTGGAATTAGAATTCTAAGTAGGAAGTTGTTTAGTTTGTGTATTTATACACTAGCATGAGTACAAAAAGATGGGGATTTGCTACCCATCAACTGAAAATTAAAGCCATGGCATTATATAAAATGTGAATAAACATATTCATGTTGCATTGATCTTGAGGATGGACATGGGTGTGTGCATGCAAACAGGGAACAGCAGAATTTTTGAAAAAAAAATATTGCAGAAAAAAATTTCATTTGCATGCCCTGGAGTCAAATTTCTATGGCTTAGCAGTTAGGAATCTAGCTCACACTTTTTTTTAGTCTTTGTTATAAAGGCTTTTTGCAAATATCCATGTTACACGAACTAATCATCAGGTACATCTCGCTGGTAGGGGGTTGGGCTCTCAGGACCTTCCCCTCCAGTTGAGCAATCTAGCCCTGAAATTACATAGTCATGTGGTTTTTTTTTCTAAATAACCCAATCCCACTTTTACTTCTGCTTGAAGGTAAATAGGAGAAAAAAAATAACAGCAATCATCAGTGCTGGGTTATCATAGGGTCCCTAAACGGGTGTGTTCATCAAAGAGAGTAACAGTGAAACAGCAAGATTTTCTATATGAAATTATTCTGATACATTGATATATAAATTACTTAACATAAGCAAAACAAAGACTGACTTCAAAGTAGAAAGATCTCACACTGCTCATGACCAGTTGACACAATGGCTGAGACTGGCACAGATTGCTGGTTAGCTTCCATTGACTCTTTGTATTTGCCTCTGGTGCATTAGCCGGCACACTCCTTAGTTGGTTGTTGTCCTTCTAGAAAGATTTTCATTCATGTTACAGCTTCATCTGTGTCAAGTAGACTCTTCTTTACTATTAAGCCTACAATAGACACTTCTATTTTAGCTTATTTTCCTCCAGAAATATTCTTAGAATCTTCATCTAAAACTTCTGCTTATGGACTTTTTTAGACATTAACAATTTGTTTCTTTTGCACAGATTTTCATGAGTAACAGGAACTACAACAACAAAATTATGGCTGGCTGTGCAGATACTCAACTGAATCATGGATGTCACACAGGTTTCATTAGCAGCTACCAAATCTGGGCATATGCCATCTTGACTCATTCATAGGTGCTTCTGCAGCTGATAATATTAGACACAAGAACTCTTCAAACCCTGCACCCTCAAAAATCTCCTACAGATAAACTCATATAACCAGTTTTGTTTTCAGATCAGTAGAGAAATATTATCACCGCTCACACAGTATGTCTTGAGAATGCTTTGATGAGGGAAGTCAACCCAGAGCAAGACTTTTTTTTTTGTCTTTCTTGCAAGGTAGTAGTATACTTATAAGTCCATATACAGAAAAACACTTCTTTTCTATGTCAAAAGACTTTAAAACCTGTAGGAACAGAGGATGGTGATGGGCATAGTGGCATAAACATTCTTGGTTACATGTAACAAAGATAGTAATATAAGAAGTTATAGCAAGGCTATGTGAAATAAAAGCACAGCCTTTTGCAATAAAAGCAAAGAAATGGTGAACAGGAGGAATTTTTCGCTGTATTCAGTGTCAGTTTTTATATAACTATCTATAATAAAAGCACATCAAATTATTAATAATGTAGTTACTAATTGGAAATTTTAAACTGTAACATTTGTTACTTGGGAAAAGAGACCAACACCCACCTTGCTACAAGCTCCTTTCAGGTAGTTGTAGAGAGCGATAAGGTCTCCCCTCAGCCTCCTTTTCTCCAGACTAAACAATCCCAGTTCCCTCAGCTGCTCCTCGTAAGAGTTGTGCTCTAGACCCTTCATCAGCTTTATTGCCCTTCTCTGGACATGCTCAATGTCTTTGTTGTAGTGAGGGGTCCAAAACTGGACACAGTATTTGAGGTGGGGCCTCACCAGTGCCGAGTACAGAGGGACAATCACTTCCCTAGTCCTGCTCACCATACTATTCCTGATAAAGGCCAGGATGCTGTTGGCCTTCTTGGCCACCTGGGCACACTGCTGGCTCATATTCAGCCTGCTGTCTACCAACACCCCCAAGTCCTTTTCTGTTGGGCAGCCTTCCAGCCACTCTTCTCCCAGTCTGTAGTGCTGCATGGGGTTGTTGTGTCCCAAGTGCAGGACTCAGCACTTGGCCTTGCTGAACCTCATACCATTTCATACCATTGGCCTCAGCCCATTGATCCAGCCTGTCCAGATCCCTCCATAGAACCTTCCTACCCTCCAGCAGATCAACACTCCCACCCAATTTGGTGTTGTCTGCAAACTTACTGAGGGTAAACTTCAACCCCTCCTCCAGATCATTGATAAAGATATTAAAGAGAACTGGCCCCGATACTGAGCCCTGGGGAGCACCACTTATGATTGGCCACCAACTGGATTTAACTCCACCACAACTCTTTGGGCCTGGGCATCCAGCCATCCATTCATCCAGCCCAGAATGGGGCTCTCCTCACTTCACAACTATTTAAAAAAGATTCATTAAATGAGCAAGAGGAGAAATTGCAGGGAAAGTGAGTGAGAAGAGGGAGCAGAGATATGAGCAATTATTTCAAGGTTTCAGAGGCCTTCCTAGTAGCAACACAGATGAATTAGTTTCTGGTAGTTCCTTCCATGACTGTAATGCTGAAAAATGTTGTAGGCATCCCTTTGGGCCTAAGGTTTAGCTTTACAATGCAGAGTATTAGAAGAATAAATTCCCTTCTTCTCATCAGAATCCTTTGAGTTGCTTTAAGTCAGACTCACACAAAGTCATTTTTAAAGAGCAGGTCTATCATTTACAATATCTCCAGTTTGTGCGAGCCTGAAGAACTAGTTTTGAGTTGATAGCTGGACAGTTCATAAATTCAAAGATGTTCTTTGAGCCAAAGGGTACCTCATGATGATTTATCTTCCTGTGCAGATTGGCTCATGGAACTTCAACTAATGCTTCTTTATTAGGTCCAATAACTTTATCACTTACTGGTGCCCATTCTGAATATGTGACATTGAGAACAACTCAAATGCACATTCACAGCAATTTCCTATGTAATTTGCTGTCACTTTCTGTAGCCGGACACCTACTTGAGCAACTTACTGCACAGGACAATGGAGATACATAAATGTATTTTTTTGTTCCAGCTGGGGAAGTTTTCGTCTGATATTGTCATATGACATGTTAAGGATGGCATCAGCACTACCGAATTGCCTGGATATTAACAGAATACTTCAGCCAAAATTGCCAGGCTTTCCAGGATCCTGATATACCCTCCTTATAGCAGGATAAATCTAGTCTGTGTACAGTTACATTATAAATAGTGGATTTTTTAAGACATAAGGGGCACTATGACTTGTGACTCAACTTTCTTTACAACAAGGTGAAAACAGTTCTACCAATAATCTGTTTTGAATCCTGAAGAACCTATTTCAGCTAAAGATTATCCACTTGAAAGACATTCAGTTCTGACACCGAGCAATGAATCTTCCAGCAGAGTTGGTGTTATGCAGGCTACAGATTATAGTTATTTAACTTAAATTAATAGGAAGAAATGTATTGCCATGCCTCCAGCTTGACCATTATGCAATTTCCACATACTCCAAGTCAGGTCCCAAGGCATTCAGAAAAGTCAATTCCTGACATGAAAATGCGGTTATTTTTTCCTTATATTTTCCAGGCAGGATATGTTACTTTTCCACACAGTTGCACTACAGGAATGGCTGTAGTGCATCAGATGAAGTACGCATCTGGCCTTGTACTCTGTCACTCACCATCACCAGTATTTGACAAGTGGATAAAAGTATAGGAGAGAGGGAAATAAACTGTGATTCTTTTCTGGAGTGTTTTCTCCCAGCTTGAGGAAATTTCTGTTCAGAGTCCCACTAGCCAGCAGAAGTGGTCTTATTTAATAGCCCATGGTGAATTTATTTTAGAAATGACTTCAAATTATTAATTTGCCTTTTGAATACTTCTAAAAGTTTGATGCACAACTGCCAGTGGCAAGGAGTACTGCTTTAACTACACACTTTGAAAATGCATGCTTATTTTGGATCTGCCTGCTTTATATTTCATTCTATTGAAAGAGACAATGAATGACTTGTTATCTTTTTATCTTTTATGTGCCACTGATGGCATCTGTCATGTGCCTCTTCACTCATCTTTTTTCCACGGTTGAAAAGTGTTAGTCTATTTTACACTCATCATGCCGATGCAGTCCTGTATCTTTGATCATCTTTGTACTTCTACAAGAACTTGAAAAAGTACTGAGAAGCTAAATGACATTGCAAGGCAACAGGAAATATGAGTTTACAGGCCTCTCAAAAAGGTTTTGTTTTAAATGCAACATTAGTTTGGAACCTATGTATCATATTTCTTTGGAAGCTATACTTCGTACCTCAAACCACATCTCTACCACCTGGAAGTGACTGTAGCAGATTTTCTTTGAGATGATTATTGGTATTACATTCTTCTTCCGAAATACCTGAAACCAGTCAAGCAACAGAAAAGATGAGGGTTGTAAATGAAAGTGGGATTATATCCATGCTCAGATTGCTGAAGATATTAACATAATAAAGGTAAAAATTGTTTCAATGTCTGACGCTGTAGAAGAGTAAGGCAGCCTCTCCATATGATCTGTATATCTAATGCTTAACACCTCTAACATTTCAAGGAGTGGTAGGAGTATAAGTATTAAAAATACTTAAGACAATAAAATGCTTTGAAATTGTTTATTTGCATTTCATAAACCAACTTGTTACATTGAGAATGACATGCTTTTCTGCTTCCTTGCTTTTTATTTGATATGTCGATTTTCTCAAGCTAAACCATAAACCATGTGGTGTTTTTAAGGATTGTCTTTGTAAACTTTGCCTTGCAGACTGTAATCCTTTAGAGACAGGTGAATAGAATTTTCTATGCAAGAAAGACTTTTAAAAACAAGAATATAATTTATTTTTCTCGCCTGAAGTGGCGTTTTGGAAGCAGGCTGGATTCAGTGTTCGGGGTGTAGCTTGATTCAGAGAACAATTTTAAAGCACTGTCCATCCAAGGCTGTCTCAATACGCTGTTCAAACTGCCTGAGTTCAAGCTGCTCACAAATCCCATATGCTTTTGTGTCAGAATGTTTTGTGGCCTTTTAAGGAAGGACTGTTTATCTGCCTGTCTATGACAGATAGGTCATATGGAGATAATATGCATACTCTTAAACACATTCCACTTGTAAAATTTTTTTTATATTCCCCACCCCCCTCCCCAATGGCAAATGTCATGAGGTCTATTCTAGAACAGACTCCAAGTGTCATTACAGGCCAGCAGCAAAGCATGGGTGATTAATTTGGGCTTAAACTTGCATGTCTCTCTCACATGCAACAACACCATGAAGGTAGATGTAGTTCTTCCATCAATACAGGGACAAGTTTCACAGAAACTGATGATCAGCTGCTGATAGATCCTGGGACTTACTAAAATGCAAGAAAACCTATCCTGTTTGCAGGAAAAGGTTCATTTTCTCAGCAGTTACTGGCAGGAGTTACAGTGCTGGCCTATTGTTCATTTGCTGACAAGTCAATGATGCTCTTGGAATCATCATCTGATTTCAGATGACACTTCTGGAAAGGAGAGGTAAAACTTCAGCTAAAGAACCAGGTCTTTAGCTGATACAATGACATCAAGCTTCAGTATGGTAGCAGCCTTAGTTTAAGCCTGAAGAAAAAATATACTGGGACAGGTGTAACAGTCTCCGATATGACGTTTCATGACTCAAAGGATCTCATCTTACTGCTGGGTTACACAATTTCTCAATAGTGTCATTGAATCCCAGAATACCAAGTTGGAAGGGACCTCAAGGATCATCTGGCCCAACCTTTCTTGGCAAAAGGATGGTCTAGAAAGATGGCCCAGCACCCTGTCCAGCTGAATCTTAAAAGTGCCCAATGTTGGGGAATCCACCATTTCCCTGGGGAGATTATTCCAACGGCTGATTGTTCTCATTGTGAAAAATTTTCCTTATGTCCAACTGAAATCTCCCTAGGATTAAATTGTACTCATTACTCCTCATCTTTCCCTGTGAAGAAAGTGTTGAGAACCTCTACCTTTTCAGCATTGTCAGTGACTAATTCACCTCTCCTGTTTAACAGCGGGCCAATATTTTCCTTCTGTTTCTGCTTGTTGTTTACGTACCTGAAGAACACTTTCTTGCATTTTTTGACATCTCTGGCCAATTTCAATTCAAGCTGACCTTTTGCTTTTCTATCTGCATCTCTGCACGCCCTGACAATACCCCTTGTAGTTCTCAATGGCTCTTTGTTTGCTCTTCCATCTCTGGTCTCTTTTGGCTTTGAGCAGACTCAGAAGTTCACAGTTAATCCAAGAGGGTTCCCTTCCCTTTAAAGGGAATGCACTGGTTTTGTGCTTCCAGGAGAGCATTCTTGAAAAATTCCCAGCATTCGCTAGTTCCTTTATCCTCCATGGAATCCCTCCCAGCTGAGCTCTGAGTGAGCTGAAGTTTGCTCTTCTAAAATCTAAAACATTTGTCTCTGTACTAACCTTCAGTGTGCTCAGCAGGATCCCAAATTCCACAATATTGTGATCACAGCAGCTAAAGGTATCACTAACTGAGATATTACAAGACAGGTTTTCTCGGTTTTTGAGTAGCAAGTCCAGAAGTGCCTCATTCCTGTCATATTAAAGAAATAAGATCAAATACTGCACAGCTGAGATTCTACGGGGAGACAATGTCCTGCTGTTTGAACTATTTAAGTGCAAATGCATTGGCTTTGGGAAAAAAGGTGCCTTGGGAAAAGGGATGTCACAATATGAAGACTTGGATGTACACCATAATGGGTTGTCACTGACAATGTGTCAGTTAAAATGGGCAAAGCTTGTGTGAATTAGTATCACATCTCTAACGATATCAAGACCTTCTAATATGGGATGTGATGTTTCTTCATATGCTTCAAGATCAAAGTATACCCAGACTCATGTAGAATTAGAGTACCCTGGAATACAACACATCCTGGCCAATGAATAGGCTTTAAGATCCCACATAAAAGGGAGATCTTTGGGAAGGAACAGGCATTTTATTATTCTGGAGCTGTCTTGATGACATACAGAAACTTCTGAGGGAAGATTTAAGCTGAGGTGCACAGAGGACAATACTTACATAGTGTGCCTCAAAATTACAGTTGTAAACTTTTTTGACATTCGGATGCTTTTCATCACACTTCATAAATATTTCCATGCCTGTCTTACACTAAGCATACTGAATTCTCTCTAGCAACATTAGAAGAACTTTGGGACCATGGAGACACTTTTCTTCTTGGAGATAAATCAATGATGCAAGGTCTTTTAATACCTGGTAATGAGTTTTTTATTTTTGGTTTACACTGCAACATGTATCAGATACAAGAAGTAACTAATTGCATGCTCAACTCCTCTCAAATACTTTCTCAGTGCTGATTTCCAGGAAATAATCCTCCTGAGGACTGAACTAAATAAAATTAAAAGAACAGAGTAAATTCTATAGCTGATTGCGAGAGCATCTCTTAAAATTGCAAGTAAAAACAGTGTAGAGATTGCATGGTAACTAAATGTACTATACTGGACGGCATGTATGTGTATAAACTGATTTATATTCCATGACAGGGTAATGCACAGAACTTGTAAAGTACTTAACTGTGAATTTCTTAGTCACTGCCTTTCTAAACATGCACAAAACCTTAGGCTTGACAGGCTTGTGTATGATATCAAAGCATACTTGATCAGATAGGCTGTGGGTGTTTGTCTGTGTTTATTCCACTAGTGTTCTTACAACCTGTAAATCACACCATAAAGGAACAGAGAAGTTATTCATTTTTGTAGCAGGTTGTCAAAGTCAGCATTGCCACGGTAACTAATTTTCAGAATTCTTTGTCTTCTCAGTTGCAGATTGTTCACTTTCACTTTTGGCACTGATATTAACTTTGAATTTAATAATAGGCTTTTTTTGTAAGCCAATAAACAAGGGTGCATAGGTTCAACACGGAGTGCGATTACCTGCTTCTGGCACCCTGAACATCTAAAACTACTGTATGGAACATGGCAGAGTGTGAATGAGCCAGCAACATATACTGAAGCATTGTTAAGCTCATATTTTTCAGATGTTCTCTTCAACATGTCAATGAGAGTGGAAAATGGTAGGCATTTTCACAAGCTTTAATCCTTATGAGCTTTACAACAATAAACGCTACCTCCTCCTAGAATTAGCTTCCTACACACAGCCTCCTGCACAACGGAACTTATAGCACAAAGAACCACAGAGTGATGCATCAAATAATCACTCAATGCATCTCAGATTTGAACTAATTCTTTTATGATAAAATTGAATTGTTTCTCTAGGGATGGTGTGTACCTCTCTTACCAAAAAGTTTGGCATACTCCCACACTGAAATTTCATTGTTTATTTGTATAGTACAAAATATGATTTGGTAGCAACAGCTGCAGTTCTAAGAATCATCATGCTTATTTGTCATGGTTTGGGCCAGGTTGGTTAATGACAAGATGACAAATACTGTCCCCCACCTCTTGCTCCAAAGAGAGAAAGAAGAGAGATAGAGTCAGGAGTTTAGACATAACTGAACTACCTAAATGAAAAATTTATCATAAAATAAAAAGGAAACAAGGAAATAGAAACAATAGATAAAAAATTGTATCAAGCTCCCAGGGAGGCGTCACAGGCAGGTACTGGGAAATTTCCAAATTAGACCCAGTGACAGACAGGAACTAGATTCAAGAACACCCTTATCAGGATCAAAGATAGACAAATTACAGGGTCCTCCTCAGATATCAGTCATCAAAGACAAAAAGCCCTTCAAGAAGCACCCATTGAAATAGAGTCAACCCTTTAACCCCTCAGCTTTTATACTGTGCATGGCAGATGGGATGGAATACCCTATTGGTCAGTTTTGGGTCACCTGACCTGTCCATGCCTCCCAACAGCTTCAACCCCTCCACAGGGTAAACAACCAAGTCAGCCACCCAAAGCAACAAGTATAATCAAGAACCTCTATCAGTGAACAGAAAACTGGCTCTGCTTCACCCCAAACCAGGATACTATTGATCACTGTGTGCTGCAGCTGTGCAAATTCTCAGAAATAAAAAAAAGCCAAGACAACAACTATGAATTATTTATTATTATTTTTAAAACAATTTGGATTTTCTCTCAAACCAAATTTCAGTTTACTTGCAATAGCTACTCTTGAGAAAAAAAAAAAACACAACAAAAAAAAACCACATAAAACTTTGCAGATGCTGCTGTTCTACAACCAAAATTGGCAAGTGAAAAATCAACTTGATATTGTAACATTTTGAAATCTTGGCTAGTTACTCTAAAATAAATCAATCTATAAAATGTAGTTCACCTATTTCTAAGGACCTTGTCTTCAACACTGATCTTGTAGCTATTTTCCTTGCTATCATGCTAAGCAGAGACACTTACATGAATGAGAATTTTTCCTTTTGCTTATAAAGACAGTTTCCTCTAGTTGTTTTGAATGTACTGATAAGCCGTACCCAGAAAAGTTGGACCACTTTTGTTCTGTGTGGGTGTCCGTTACATGAAACATTACTGACAATGTGATTTTATAGTGTTTGAGAAAAACCTTTAGAGAAAGAGTAGGGTGAGAGAAATAAAGCTGAGGAATACATTACAAATTTTCCAAGAGCACAATATTTTGAAGAAACGTAGTGTAATGCCCTAGATTCTCTTACTTGCTCAAAGATATGTTGTCGTGGTTTAACCGCAGCTGGCAACTAGGACTATGCAGCTGTTCACTCACGCCCACCTCCATCCCTCATAGGGTAGAGAGAAAAGGGAGAGAAAGGAGAAAAAAACACCTTTGTGTGTTTAGATGAAGATAATTTAATAGAACAGTAATGGAAGAGAAAAATAATAATAATGATAAAGGTAAAAGAATATAAAAAATAAAGTGATACAGTACAATTGATCTCACCACCCAATGATCAATTGAACAGCCCGTCCCAAGCAGTGATCACAGATCTCTGCCCCCTGGCCAGCTCCCATTTATAATACTAAGCATGGTGTCTATGGTATGGAATATTCCTTTGGACAGCTTGTCTATGCTTCCTCTCAGCTTCTGTGGGAAGCTGAAAAAGTCCTTGACTTCACATAAACTTTATTTAGCAACAACTAAAACAATATGTGTTATCAACGTTATTTTCATACTAAATCCAAAACGCAGCAGCTACTAGGAAGAAAATGAACTCTATCCCAACTGGAAGCAGGACATATGTCCATCTATAAGATGGTAAATTCTTGCTTGCTTTTCTTTACGTGCACATCTTTTCGAAAAAGAAATCTCATTGACACTGAAATATTTTATGGTAATATACTTTTTAAAGAAATTCAGCATTATTGCAAATTATTTCAAAATCCTGTTAGCTTCATTGAAATAAAAAAAAAAACAACAAACCACAAACTATTTAAAGTCATTCTCTTTGTTTTTACCTAATTATATTTAAATGGTCCATAACTCCTTAACTTATATTTCAACATTACATAAAAATGTTGGTATTATTTGGTGGAAATATCTGTCTCGCTACAGCTTGACTTGGTCTGTCTGAGCATGAAAAACCTCTTGCCATAATACTCCATTTGTTCAAAGTATTTTTAAATACCACAACTGTATGCTTTTGGGCCTATGCCAATGCTGTCTGGCAGTGGCTGAAAAACTCCCACCGACTTCAAGTGAATTTGATTCATGGAGTGTAGCCCATGGTGCAAGTAACTGCTTCATGTGGTGCCTATGCAGCTATGAAAGGTTTCTTTTTGTATTTTTTTCCCTCCCTGTAAAACCTATATCCACTTATCACTAACACTATGGAAAAGGACAGAAAAAAGCCTGGAATAGCCAGATATGTTCAGCTACATCTACCTGGCAATACAACTGAACCCTTATGCCTGAAATTAGTTATAGTTTGCTTCCCTGAACACCATATATGTGTTCAAATTAGACCCATAAACCAAGACATAAACAAATTCCCACAATCACAGTGAAATGACAAATCTGAAAGACATTAAGCAAGAACTTTAGGATAATCACCATTTAATTGCCTGTCTGTGTAAGGTTTTCTAGTCTGTCTCAGTACAAAGTAAAAGCTGCATAGATGAATAATGAAATCACTTTCTATCTCAGAACATTCATTGAAGAAAGCTGTGTTAGCTTTTTGTAAGGTTTCTGCATGAGTGTCTAAGAACGGCTTAGTGTGAGGAAAATCTTCGCTATGTAATGTATTTTATAGCTGATTACTGCCTGGCATAGATAAAGATTGATAGGCATGCTTCAGGGCTCTCCTGAGAACATAACCTGACAGATCCTTCACATTCTTCTTTGAAGTATGAATATAGGTTTTTTCCTTAAAAACAAAGCCACAAAACTAACAATAAAAAAGAGAACAAAAAAACCCCTAACAAACCAAGAAATGTGGTTTATAGGAGGCCAGTGCGTGCTGGAGTCTTTCCCATTTAGCCTGTACATTTAGTCTTTTTATATATATGCTGCTGCAGGAAAAAAAGAAAATATAATGGTGAAGGACTGATGCCCCCATGTTTTCTCTTCTCTTAAAAACCTGTCATCATCCACTGATTGTCTTAACCCCTTCTTTGGTACTGTGTTGGTCAGAATAGATAAAGTAGCACACACTAAGGGTAAGAGGAGTATAACAGCAAACCTAGTATCTGATATTTTCTAAGTCTCTTTTAAAAAAGATATTAGCTATCCCTTCACACTTTGAAACCCTGATGTAAAGGGGACATAAATATCATCATTTGCTCTTAGGTCTGTCTGTTTCAAATTACAGCAAACACCAAGTCCTATTTCATGTTTTAATCACCATAAACTATAATGGGATTCATATCTGCAAACATTTATTGCTCGGTATAGCAAGGATATTTTTAGCTGGTTTAGCTGTTACTGTGAAAAATAATTTCTACAAGGGGAAAATGATAGGTGCTTTTAAATTTGATATTAATCTGGGAGCAACACTTACGCTAAACAGTATAATAAAGATAACTTCTCTGGGCATTTAAAATAAAAGCCTGAGATGTGCAGTTAAAGTGGAGAGTAAAGTATTTAGGGCTTTCTTTCTGTTTTTGTCCTTTGCTTGCTGACTTGTACATTTTGAAAGTTAACTATTGTTAGAGTTGGCTGCCTGAGAAGTCCAACTGGATAATTCAGCATGAAGGCAATAGTCTTTTAGGTAAATAAGTATATAACATGGAGAAGGAGCAATAAACCCAGCTATCCTGAAAGCAGCATTGGCCCATAAAAGGAGGAACGAGGATAAGCAGGATGAAAATTTATGCAAGAAATACGTGGCTTTATTTACCTCAGAATCCAACCTTTTCAGTATATCTGATGACTGCATTTTCCTGGATGAACTGAACAGGTTCATAGAAGGGCCTCTTGTCATTGTGCATTATCTCACGTACTGCATAACATTGGCCAGAGAATTAATTGTGAAGAAAGAAAAATCATCTTTGAACAACAGTATTTAGAACTTAATTTAGAAGACCATATGTCTGTCAATGATGGGCAGTAGAGAAGCTATCCTGACCCTGAGGTAGGTGGTATTGATTGACAGTTATTTATCATCTACTCTGCTCAAGAGTACAAATAACTTTGAATATAATGGGTCTGGTTTCCAACTACAGGTCACATGAAGTCAGGAAACATTTCTGATCTCTCTGATAATATAACACAGAATATAATCCCAATCTAAAAGTGATGTAAATATATTAAAAACTCCATCTCCTTCCCTCGTGATCCAATAATGACATAAGAAGTCAGTGAGACACAGGTGGATGGATGAGTCAACACCTACCTGCTGTCCTTCTGTGCCGTAATCTGTTCCATGTGGAAATAGCTGGGTTAGCCCTGGATAATGGAGAGTTTGTGAAGCTGTCAAGAAGCGCTAGGTTGCAGGTTATGTCTTGTTTTTCATTCCCTATATTGGACTGAACTCTATTATAAAAAGGAAGTCTCCTATGCATTTAGTCCTCTGGTATTTTAATATTGGTAGACAGAATTCTTAATGCACAAACTGTAATACTTTCATACAAACATATTTTTGCATAAAATGGAGAAAAGAAAAAGGTAACGCTCAGGGCCAAGCAAACAAATCATTTTGATGGCAGAAAGACAGTAAGGTCACTGTTCTTCTGCATGGTCAAGATTTAATTCAGCTGATGCAGGCAAAAAATTCCTTCCAGTTCTGCATTTCAGAGATGATTAGCAGAATATTACTGTTTTGGACACAGCAAATAGTTCTTGAGATACCTTCATAATTAAATATTTTTGCATCAACATCGTACCACTGAGTAACTTCTAACAAGAGTATAAAAGGACCTATCTTGACAAGTGATTTGCCCATAGTTTATAGGACTAAATTTGTCTGGTGAAAGATCATTTTCTGCTGTCTTGTCATTAAATTTTTCCAAATCATGTAGTTCTAAGATGGGACAGACTCAAGACAGCCATTTTCCCAGTCAGTTCCCCTAGACATTGCACAAGAGACCATCCTGAGGCATGCACGTAACAGTGTTAAAGATCCTTTTTTACACTGCCTCCAAAGAAATGGAGGGGTATAGTTCTGCTGACTTTTCCTTGCTTAAAGAGAAGGAGTACTGAATTAGGCTGTGGAGCTGCTGCTCAAAACAGGATATTACCCAGCTTAAGGCAACAGTGAGTTGCAAAGAACTTCACTCTGGGCTGCACTGCTAGAGCTGCACTAAGCTCTTTACAGCGGGAAGTAAAGATGCTCAAAAGTCCTCTGAGAGTGACTTGATTCCTTAACAAGAAGTGAAGATAATATTTATCACAGATGAACAAACATATTCTTATGCAATTTTTTTAAGGTAGCCACAATCTTGTTATGTACAACTTTTAAAAAATTTATCTATTTTTTTCCCATCTGCTTTTTCTTCTTAGCTATTAAAAAGAAATCCATTCAACCTGATAACATATAATAATAGAATGAAGAAAGGAAAGAATGACAAAAGAAGAAACTCCTGTGATCTTGTGAAGTGAGTTCAAATATTTAACTTCAGAATTCTCAGAAGTCTTGCATTTTAAAATAATGAGGAAAGGAAAATAGCAAGAAGGGAAACATACAGAAAAAGGAAAGAAAGAAAATAGATATTCTCAATACAGCCTACTTCTTTCACAAAATTACAAAAATAGGAGGGGAAGAAACTATTTGGACCTGGAGGATGATACCATTTAAATTTTCTGTAAATTATCTAAAACTTAATTACCCTTTTTTTTCACTCTTTTTTTACCAGTGTGCCTTGAAATGTGCCAAATTTCCTTTCAAAACTTAGCTTCAGATTTATTAGCCTGATGACTCTCCTCTTACATGACATTTGCTTTGCTTTTAGTTTCCATTTATTTTTAGCCGGGTGTCAAAAAATACAATTTCATTGTAACCTGAAATATTCATGAATCATTCATGAATATTTGCTGACTGGCCATTTTTTGCTTTTTCTTTTCCTCCATTTGCTTTCCAAAATTAAAATAATTGAATCTTCACTGCCCTCTTGCAACATTTTACTACAATAGATCAGAAAAATACTTTTTGATTCTTCTAATTTTTATGTGACATTTTGGAACCAAACTTAACCAGATGTGAATTTTAAAAAATGTGGAGTCCTAAAAGAAAAAAATGGTTGTCAGATTTTCTCTTTGGGTAGGTAGTGAAAATTGAAAGGTTTGTCTTAGAGCAATATAGAACAACTTTACTTCTTCCTTATGATATTTTGATTTTGACCAACATTCTGAAGAACTTCAACAACCTTTTGTATGCAAAGAATAATTTGAACTGTACACTGCATTAATTTAATGTGTACTTATAGCATCCATTGTGCCAAATTTTACACTTTTCTACATGCCCATAATTTTCAGCAGAACTGGGCCTCCTACAGATCAGATGTGTGTGTGTGTGTGTATTTATGTATACACACACCATTTCACTTGACACTGTTTCATTGGTATTTCTACAGACATCTCAGTCATCAACTAAATTTTCTCAAAGTGGCTGGGTAGCCTCCTTGGTAATCAGATACAGTGTATTACTGAAAATTAAATAGCTGAATTAGAAAGATTTAATAATATTTCATGTCTTTTGGCCATTACAACACAGTAGAACTACTTTTCTGCTCAATATTATACCTCAATGGACCCAGCAATCTAAGGACCTGAGCCACCAAAAATATTGTGTCATGAGACTTTACATTTCCAGGACCATACGCAGGCTGTGTGAGTCATTATGAGGTCAGTTCATACCCACATGCCTAAATCAGCAACCTTGAACATTAAAATGTCTTCTTGTCTATTGAGTTAGCCATGAATAACCAAGCCCAGATCTGATGAAAGTTTTCAGATCTGGGAAATGAACTCACATGATACTGCTGGATGTGCAAATCCATCTATCCCCTGTCCTAAAACTACTTTAAATTATCACAGGGAATGGGTTGTCCATTGAGAGGAGCATAAAAGAGAATAGTAAGTACCTTGGTCTCAACGCCACTGCTTTTGTATCGAGAATTGTTCAACTTCATCAGTCTTCAGCCTCAATATTACATAAAGATTGCCTCTTTTGAATTCTGACTATTACTGTCATTCATGTATATGTTATATGCTTTCAGTTGTGTGGATCTATCTGCAGTATCAGGGCCTTGATTTACATATCTGAACAACATAATTAAAAAGGATGTTACCTGGGTGAAAATGTGATGCTGCCAATGTTGGATAATTTGCAAACAGCGCAACTTCAGAGTGTCTGCCTCCTGAGCATTCTTGGAAAGGTATAGGGAGCATCCAATTGATGATTAAGAGCCGTCCCAATAGACAAACTAAACAAAAGGTAACAATTTATCCCAATGTTTTGGTTCACTGCTGATGAATTTTCTTAGCATCTGCTTAAGTGTTTGATTAAAGTATTCTACAAGCCCATCTGTTTCTGGCTGATACGAAACTCGGTGTGAAGGGGGAAGCTTGCACACCTCATTTAGCAGAGAAGTCATAAAATTAGTGCCCTGATCTGTTGAATTTTCTAAGGGCAAGCCCACTCTGATAACAGCATTAATCAATTCATTATCTTCATGTTTTGTCAGCTAAGACTATATGGAACTACTTTGGGGTTTGTAATGTGTCAGTACCCCTTCCATGTTTTGTTACATTCCTCAGACAAGAAATTTCACTAAATGAGAATTAAGATTCAAATTAAATTTTCCTATTCTAGCAGTATAACCTGCTGCTGCATATAAAATGGAGAGGACATGTTTAGGATTTGAAGATTTATTTTTTCCTAATCACATGCTTGAAGGTCAGGGCAACACAAATATATTATGGGATCCACAGGTCACCTGATTTCCATATCTCTTCTATCTCATCCTCAACTTTATGACACATAAACTACACCATGAGTTGGTTTTGACTTCTGATTGCTTTGCATTTCAAGGGCCCAGGCAAAATTGTCTTGTGGGATGGATACATCTTCTGAGTTGTCAGTTGGCCATCTTTGTTATAAATAAGGAATGACAGTAGCAAAATTCTGTGTATTGTTGCTTTGACTGCACATGGCAGAATTAAAATGGTACTTACAAACAGCCTTGCAAGCAGCAAGACACTGGAGACTTAAAGCCAAATATTAGTGTGAAACATTGAATAAATGCAAAGGTTGAGATACACATCAAGACACATCAAGTCCCATGGAATAGGCAGTCCTGTCCAGTCTAGTTTAGAAAATCTCCATGGATGGGAATTCAGCCACACCTCTGACCCCCTGTTCCCTATGGGAATAGTTTTAATTATAATATCTAATAAGAATTTCTTTTATTCAGCTTGCCTGTTGAGTCTTCTTGTTTGAATGTGCACCTCTAGCTCCAGCTGAAGCCACTTTGCTGTCTGGAAGAAAAGAGATCAACCATCATTAAACTGTGCTGTGTTTCTTACCACAGTGCTGGAGAATAGGCTTAGTCCTTTTTATTTACTGCTGTAAATTCACTCCAGGAATTCTGTTCCTTTACCATGCACTCATTCCGCAGCCGTAGGCAAACTAATAAATCTTCCTCTGTTCCAGTCTCCTATCTGTAAAGTCAATGTCATGGTACAACTACTTTTCTGAAATCTCAGGTATAAGATGCTTGGGGAAGTGATTTTTCCTTTGTAACAGTGGATTTTCAGGGGGTATGAAAATGGTATTTCAGGGGTAGGGTGACAGCTAACCCTGAGATTGTCATGACCCCAGACCAATATGTATTTCACTCCATGCAGAAGTTGTGATCCTGTGCTGCTGTCTCTATCAGCAGGAGAGCTTTGTTCATCTCTTCTACTACAGTTTCTAAACAGGGGTCCCCATCTCAGGTGGAGCGCTTAGATAAGATTATAATGTGAAGAGGAAGAATCAATATAAACATTATTGACAGGAGTTTCCTGTTGGGGGAAATTGTCCTCCCAGTGTATACCAGCAGAAGGAAACTGAGTAGGATTTGCTCAATCCTTTCTTCAAAACTTACACTAAAATGTATCCCTTGCTTAAGCACCTCCTTCCCTCTGGAACAGAGGTATGGCAAGAGCTCCACATCCTTAGGATAAGATTTTCCGCCTGCTCAGATAGTTTATGAATAGTGTAGAAGAAATCAAGCGCTTGTTTTTTATCTAAGGAAACTGGGCACATTCTGAGCTCACAACTCTCCCTGGCACAATCTAATTAGAGATGAGCTCAACGTACTAAATTCTGATGCTGGACTGAAGCATGTGAGCATCAGAGAGAACTGAGAAGTGGGTCTTTTTTCTGGGGTCCTTCCTTGAGGAGGCATCAGTCCCATTTGCTTATGGCCCCTGTTCGGATACTTAATCTCTATACTACTGTAAACTGTCTTTACAGTATCAGTCACCTTTTAGCAATAAGTGGAGAGGACTATAACATCGAATGGAAAGCAGAATTTTTTTCCTCTCTCCTTTCTGTGCTCCCAGTTACAGAGCGTATACAATTCAAGGTCTTTCTTTCACTTTTTCTGTCTGATACACACACTGATATTTCCTGCAGTAATATATCATTTTACACATCTCCTTCTCATGGTGTGGCTTGCATGATTTCTTTTGTGCAGTCATCTGAAAGCAGCCTTAGTTTCCCTTCATTCACAAGTGTTAGTTAAAGCTCGCTTCTCTGCCAAAAAATAGTCTAAGATTAAATAGAAAGATGCTGGGTTTTATTCCAGCCTACTAAATATTAATTTTTTTTCTAATGAAAATAGCAATCTTTTTTTTGCCTTTTTTGTACTTTTAAATGAATAAGAACAGGCAAAGCAAGATAATTTCCACACTAAGATGATGTACCCACTAAAAACATTAAAACCATTCTAGAATCTGTCCTGAAGCTCAAAGTTTTTCCTTACGTATAAGAAAATACTTTAGCTAATATCATCAGCCTGAATAAAACTAATAAGAATCTTATTTCCTATTCTGTCATGGATAAAGGTTAGATTAGTAATTGAGCTACTGGGAATCATCATGCATTTTCTTATGTAACTGCAAACAAATACGGATTCATCATCCTGAATCAGCAGAAGCACTGAGAGTCTTGAACATCTAAGGGTATTTCAAGACTACTATGTCTTTCAAATTATCATTGTGATCATTCCATGTGTGTACTTTTTTATCAAATCGCTTTCTCTAACTTTCTCAGAAACTTAGGACACCTTTCTTTTCCCTACAATGAAATCCTGAAGGCAATGATTTGGAGATACTTTCTCATCCTATCAGCCATTGTTTGTTGTTTCAGTATTCAGCTGCACAACTGAGTTCTCAAAGCAGCAAGAACATTCACTTCTTCCAAAACCAAGGAACTTTTTTTTAAATTACAGAATACAGAAAATCAAGAAAAGCGATAATAAAACAATTGCTTCTTTAGGCCCTTGTATTTGTGGATTTCTCAGAATAAGTTCAGAATTTGCAGGTATTCCTTAGTTTTTGAAGGTTCCTAGGTTTTAAGGCAATGCAGTTTGTCCCTCAAAATCTGACATTCTGTGTTAAGGAGCGAAAATACAGGATCAGGAAACTTGAGTTTGGGAATCCAATATAGAAGTATATCCCAAGTACGACATGCATTTTAAAACTTTATTCTCTGCTTGCTTATTGCATAGTATTTGTAGGTATATTTGTCTAAAGTGGTGTGGCTATAAGTTGTCAGTGCTATTCATGAAGCAGGAATATTTTCAAGGGCATAGAAAATTTCTGAATCCACTAAGATCAGACAGGTGTGTGAGACCTTTCAGAGACTAAATTTACTGATTAATATTTTCAAGATCACTGGGACCACTGTGATCAACTAGTATGTTTTTCTGTCACAAAGGGTTGAAAGAATAGGATCTTTTTGTTCAAGAGAAAGAAAAGACTGAACGAATATCTTCAAGTGTTTAATGAGTGTTGTTATAAAGAGCTATAGAACTACATATTCATTGGATTGAAACAAGTACCAGTGAGCTTCAAGTCGTGACTTAGTTATTAACAGAGTTTAAACACTGGGAAAATCTGTGCAAAAGTGTTGCAGCACTTTTAATTGGATATTTAAACAACCATTTAGAAAAACATTTGTCAGTGATGATTTAGGTCTAGTTGATGCCAGTTGGTGAAGGGAGCTGACTTCTAATGGCGCCCTCATCTGTTTATCCATAGTTCTTTTCTGCAGATCATATGCTTTTCTATACTTATATTAATGTTATTAATTTGTGGTTGCACTAAAATATAGTTTTAGACACACTTAAGGCAAGTGTGGCATGACAGAACAAGAACATTTAACAGTGGATAGGAAAGTAAGAAACTTTAATATAGTAGCACGCATACGATGGAACCTAGTTAGAATGCTCCTCAAATCATTACAGAAAAAAGTCCTTGAAGTCTTTGCAGATAATTCACCCTGTAACTGCAATAAAACAAAAAAAATATAAAGGCATTCAAAGAAGGTCTAGAAAACAAACTTGAAACTATAATAATATCATCACATACTTTCCTGGCTTGGCCTTATGTAACACTGTTCATTCTCCATTATCTCCCCTTAAAAGTATATAGCAGAAATGGAAGGGATCCAAAGAAGCCTGATGAAGTTCTTGAGGGCATGGAAAGACTAGTTAGTGAATAAGACAGGTCGTTACAGAACCATACAGGATAATGAATGTCACAGATGGGTAAATTAAGAAGTCCTTGCTTACTTTTCTAATAAAGCACAAGAGTATGTGCAAAGAATATGAAAAGAATACAATAAATAGCAGCTCTTGCAGATGACATAATTAAACTGCTGAGATCATTGTTATGGTACTTAATGGAGGATCAAGCCCTAGAATTTTGGGTTTATTTGAAAAAATAGTTTGATTCTTTGTTAATGGCAATACCTACAGTTGCAAGAGAAAAGGCACTGTAACTATTGGGCTTTGCTAACATTCAGACACAAATATTTCGGCAACAATTGCATCTGAATTTCAGCGATGATAGGTTTTAAAGTCTGCCTTAGAATGTGGCTCTCAAACCCCAGAGTCCCCGTTTGTCAGGCACTTTCTCTGAAATATCTCGGAATCAGTGGGTCTCAAAAGATTGTGGCTGAGAATCTCTTGGGTTGCTTGCTGTAAAATTTAGCAGTCTCAGCATCATGTTCAAATGAGATAATAGACACAAAATCTCAACATTTTCTTTGTGACATGCACATCTGATTTCTTGGAAGTTCCCAGCCTTTCTGAGCGTGATACTTTGTCGACATCTGTGGTTGCACTGTCACCAGTTCTCCACCAAGAAAAAGGACTTAATAGTCAGGTGTCATATTGCTCAGAGCAATATACCTTTGGATCCAAGCCAAAGTGGTTATGTCTTTGAAGATTTCTGTACCTAGGGTGAGATCTCAGCTGTCTTCATTTTTCTAGAATTTTCTATTCAAAGCCAAGGACCTAGTATCCCCTCTGTAGTTGGTAGCAACAGGCATCTCCAGAGGAAGGCTGTTAAGACTTCTTCCCTTACAGTGGCTGAAACTTAGATAAATGAAAGTGCATTTGAGTTGTATTCAGGCCTGAGTGCAATGATAATAGCCCTTCCCAGATATCAATTTAGTTTTGTTCTAGACATCTTTGAAATTAGTTCATTGCATATCTGACATTCTACACTTGCTTCCAAAGTAACAACAAAGATGTCCGTAGTAATTTTTAAGAACACTTATTCTGCCACTTGGTGATAAAATATATGCTGTTCAGATTATGTGACCAGTAACTGGCAACATTATTCAGCAAGCAGGGTCTTATAGAATACTAAAAAATAAAAACTGCAAAGCCAGCTGTTAAAAATGTCCTCTTGGAAACACAAAAATGGAAGAAAAGCATTGGTCATTCCCCAAAATGGGCTGTTCTGCTTTTAAAACTACATTTTTCAGCTTAAAGGCATTCTTTTGTAACTTAACTATTTCAGATGATTGAAAATGAAATATTCAGCAGACCTCCACTAAAATCTCATAATGCATATTTCAGAAATACTGCACTCCACTTTTTGATGGATGAAAAAACCCACCTGAACATGTACTAAAATCTGCAGTTTATAAATTCATAGCTGGTGAAGTTTTGGTCTCGTTTCTATGTAGTTAATAATTGTATCACAACCACTGGCTGATCAAACTGCATTCAGGATGATGCCACTGACTATTATTAAGTTTGTCTGGAATTTTGCATTACAAAATTGTCTTTTTATTACTTCTAACATCAAACAGTAATCATTTGGACTGAAGAGGCTTTTATTCTCAATTTTCCCATTCCATGTGTCTGCCTTTTGTTTTGTTGCATGGGTTTTCTTTACTGAAACAGAGTTTTAAACATAGATTTGCTTCAGTTGTTTATGACAAAAAGGTTAAGGGGAAAATGCTATACTCTTTCATATTAAATATAATTTCTCATCTCAAGCATAGATGCCCCTGAAAGATAAGTCATCTAACAGCAAATGTTTTAGGAATCACCCTGTAAAGGTGTCTGTGTCATCTTTGAACACAAAAACAACCTATATGACTAAAGATTTACAAGCTTTATTGCCTGCATGTCTAGTGAAGAGACTTCAGACTTGACAATAATGCAATTTGTGTCATTGAGATATTTGGTGTTGTTCGTGGTAACAGTAGCTACAACTGGGCCATGACTTTGGTCTTAGGAGAGTGACAGTTTGCCCGCTTTCAATGAAATCAGGCAAACCCGGAGAGTGGACTGTGCCTTAGAGACAATATACTCTCTATTTGCAGAGGTGCTGGCACATCTGTAACAGTGTGTGCATCAAAACAGTTTAGATTATGATTTATATGTCGCTCTTTCTTCTGTAGCCCCACAGCTGTAGACTGTTATTGCTACATATGGTCAACAGCTGTAATTGCGGGAGGCGTGAGAACAGCTTGATAGTAAGAAACGCAGTATTTACTTAATTCAGGAAGAGGAAGGAGTCCTAATCATTAGAGTATTACAGCAAGTCTCATGGACTGTCATCTTGCCGTTTGAAATGCAACCTGCTTCATAAGCAATCTGCCTTTGGAAAGGATTCTCCGGAAGAGCTTTTGGCACCACAAAGAAGAAAGGGAGTTGAATTCCAAACTTTTTCCTCCACTCTTTCTTGTGACTGTCTTTAAGTGACTACTTACTAAGTATGAGGGATCTCTAAATTGACAAATTGAATTAACTGATCTTAAAAACCAATAAACTTGTATTTTCTATGATGTTTGTGAGCTTGTCAGTGAACCAAAAGAACCCATATTCTGCTATGAAGACAGGCTGAGAGAGTTGTGGCTGTTCAGCCTGGAGAAGAGAAGGCTCCAGGGAGACCTTATTGCAGCCTGTCAATACAAAAAGGGGACTTAAATGAAAGATGGAGAGAGGCTTTTTACCAGGGCCTGTAGTGATATCACAGGGGTCAATGGTTTTAAACTAAAAAATGATAGATTTAGATTTGACAAAAGGAAAAAATTCTTTACTATGAAGATGGTGAGACACTGGAACACGTTGCTCAGAGGAGTTGTTGTTGCCCTATCATTGGAAGTGTTCAAGGTCACATCGGACAGGACTATGAGCACCCTAATCTAGTGAAAGATGTCTTTGCCCACAGTATGGGCATTAGACTAGATGATCTTTAATGGTCCCTTCTGACTCAAACCATTATGTGATTCTATGAACTTCATCCTTAATAAGTCAGAAATATATTAGAAAAAAAAAGCATTCAATTTTTTAATTAAGGTCCACCTCATAATGAAAAAACACAATGGTGCCAAACTGTGGAGGCTGGATCAAAAATACTTCCTGCATTTCATAGTATCTGGGTGGAATATTTTGCAGTCTAGACTCCTTTCATTCTACTTTTCTGTGGGTTAAGCATGTATGTGAATAACATATCTGTATTAATGGGATCTCATAAATATGAATGTATTTTGTACTGCAGTGGAAAACATTTCACTGAGAGGTTTAATGCTTCATATTCTACAGAAAACATAATGGCCAAAGACATTTATGGGTGAAAAAAAAAAACAAAAAAGAGGCAAACCCAAGCTTTCATGGTACGAGACTGGTTAATAAAGACAGAAAATAAAAGGATTTTTTGTCATAAGGTTTTTTAGGATAGTTATCTTGTCTTATATTTGTCACCCATGGGAACTGCTTGTATGTCTTTGCAGCCATACTTTCACTTCCAATCTAGTAGTTGCTGTTTATTCTGCTTTCCAATGTGGTCAATAGCATGCTGTACTAGTAATCTTTTTTTATCCACCTTCTGGGATTTCTCTGATCTTTGGCAATTTTATCTCAGTTCTTTGCTAGTTGTCTTAGAAGTGTAGAAGTGTAGGAGTGTAGCCACTGTCAGAACAGCTGTTTTTGTAGTTTTTCTTTTATTTTTATGTTCTTTTCTTTCTTGTATTCCCAGCAACAGATTATCTGGTGTTTTTCTCCAACTCTTTTTTTGGCACTGAATTGCCTTCCATGTAACGTATATTACTGGGATATCTGTCACCTTGATGCATGATATTTGCCAGTAGGTATGTAACTCATTCTATGTACAAATAAGGATATACAATTCTATGTACGTATTCTATGTACATATTCTATGTACAAATAAGGATATACAACTCATTGTAGTTATTTCTTGGATCAGTATAATGTATCCCGTAGCTCGAATCGCATGCTCAGAGTGGATACATCAAGATGAACAGCAAAAAATGCATAACCAATATAGACTGGAAATGTAAATTTTGTAGAAGTTATTTGATTCAGCACTGTGCATCATGTCAGTGCACTTGCAAGAGGTGTTGGAGATTCAGGTTCAGAAACTCACTTCATGGAATTCTGAGTCTGAGCAGTTTATCATCTGCTATTTCAGCTCAGACTGTACTAGAACCTGAATTTCATGATGAGTACTCTAAGTGTGTAGCTATGAAACCAGTCTCTTAGCAACCTTTACATAGCAAATGAGTTTTCTGTTTGAGGCAGCTCCATTAACATGTGGCTGGCTTCATGACTTGTGTATTTTCTCCATTGCATTTGTAAGAAGCCTAAGTAGATTCATAGTATAGAGCTAGATGTGTTTAGGAAAGGGGTCAGCATTTTCCTCCATAGTTGGTATCCCAGTGACCTGAAGCTATCACTGAGAGTTGGCAACATTATTGTGCAGTCTGATCATTATCCTAACTACTCCACAGGGATTTTTATGCCTCTAGAAGAATCAGGTTGGTTCAATGAGATTTCTACATCAAGACAACTTTTGATCTCTCAGCCATGTAATTCCACTCCAGGAGTCTCCTACATCTCTACATAAAGAAACTTGAATTCTCATGCTATTAAAAGGTAGTCACTGCAGGGGTAGCCTCTAGAGTTATTAGGTCTAGGTGGCAATTTATCCTGTATATCCATTTTAGCAATAAAGGGATGGGAGGAACATCATTTTTACAATGTCTTTTTCTTTTCATTTACTGTAAAGGGATAAACAAAATACAGGCTCTGACTGATCACTGAATTCTTAAATGGCTCAAATAAACAGATGAATCCCAGTATTGGCCTCCCACCTCTGGTACTTTATCATTTCATGTGAATATTGTCTCTAGCTGGTTTATGGCAAGCCAAATCTCTCAAGAACAGAGACAACAAACTTAGGAATATAATGTCAGCATTCCTGTGTTAATCGTGGACTGTCAACAGATCAACAATTTGCTTTCAAACTCTTTATATAGTACCTAGATGTTGTTTGGCCTTGCTAAAGTTGGCTGCTCAATATTCCATATGAAGCAGCTGGTTTCACTAAATCTTTCCATTGGGATATTTAAATGTATGATAATTTACAGTTTAATCGCGTTTGTTGATATTTGAGTATATGAGATTCTTGCTATGCTATACTGTTTGAATAACATTAACCTCAATTCAGATTTAGAGAATCTGGATAACTAAATCATTCACATTAGTAAAAAAACTAACAACAATAACAGAACAACACCAAAAAAAAAAAAAAATAATCCCACAACACCACCAAACAAAAAAAAATCTTCAAGCTTTCCAAAACTCTGCATTCAGACAAAAATGAATTCCAGATATTAGTCATAAATATTTTTAAGTCACCTAAACACATCCAAACTGCAAAAAAAGAAAATAGAAGCTACTGTCCAAGTCCCAACACATTCTTCACAAAGAAAACTGTTTAAATTTTCTTGAGAAATAGCTTACAAATGTATGCAATACTTTTTACATTCTTTGCATAATCAGGGCTCTTAAAAATTTAATCAAACCACCACCTGCTTCAAAAATTAATCATAAAAGTATTTAAACTTTAAAACACAATTATCTGTCAAAAGCACTTCAGCACTTCTAAATCCATAATAAAAATTGTTCAAAAAGTGCTGAGTATGATCCCATTAACACACTTGTTCAGCAAATGAATGAACGAGCAATACCTACCTAGTGTTCCCCATTTTAGGAAGCAAAAACCAATACCAGTAACACTGTTTCTGAAGATATATATATTTTGATTTCAGCTATATTTCAAGGCTACGTGCCCCAGTGTTTTTTAAGGTCCTCCGTCACAACCAAGCTACATATCTTAAAAGGTTTAAATTATTGTCTCTAGCTTTAATTCCTGCAGCCATGTATCAAACCTGACTCTACAGGTTCCATGCTTTTCAACTAAAGCCAAATTTTATACTGGGATTTTGTTGTCAATAAAACCATAAGCAATGGTGAGTCCTGCTTAAAAGGCTCAAATGCATCAGCTGGCAGTCTCTAAAGATGACAGCCAATTTCACCCCTGTATTAACCATTCAAGGTAGCCACTGAGACACAAATGAACCATACAGAGCTGTAATCCCATTTGATGGGAGGATTGTCAAAGAAAAAATGAGTAATAGTCACAGCTGGTGAGAGCTTGCAGCTCTTTTCACTCTCTGGATTTAACCAGGGTACACCATTGATGCTCCAACAGTTTTACGTGGCTTCATGTTGCTGTGAAAACCTGCTGAAATAGAAGGTTGACTTCACTGAGGCCAGGAACAGATTTTTTTTACTGTTCTCAGGATCCGGTCCAGTAGAGAGAGATACTGAAGGAGCATTCTCCTAGGGAACACACTTAAATTCCCAGCCTAAATTGTATCTATTATTTCTTTTCTGTATCACAAAAACTGGATGTTCTCTTTGTCCTTAAAGAACAATAGGAGGATAAAGGGATCATTGCTTTGCCTAAAGTTTTAACAAAATATTGGTTTGAGAAGTTATTCTTTTTTGCTTTTCATATGGTGAGGATATGGTATGTGATACTTATTAGGATTTGTTTCTTTTTCTGACAGACTTTAAGTTAACATGATCGCATTGCATGTAAACTAGAAATCATTGATCAAAACTGTCAGAGCCACATGAAAAGCAGTAAGAAATAAACATACTTCCAGGGATATAATAAAAAATTACATGCTATGACCTACATAACATATATTAGCTTCCAAGTAAATTATGACTAACGAAGACACTGGGGAAACTGGAAATCTACCATTCAGTATAAAACTGAGGGTATAAACATTGAAGGGGCAACAAAAAGCAAATATAAAATTCCCCAAAATATCAATGTAAATATTTATTTAATCTTATTTTCTGTTTCTGCTGATAGGAATTGAGAGGCAAATCTCCTGCTGCATGAATAAGTGAAGGAAATGATCTGTAGAGAACCACTAAATAACCTGGAGGTACCTTATGGAAAAATCTGAATACTGAGCACAGGGATTTTGCCTCTGTCAACAGCAGGAAGCCACTTTAGTTTCTAACAAACTGCAGAAGTGTTCTAATTTCCACAGTACACAGGTTGCTGTGTTAACCTAGCAGTGTTATCAGAGCACAAGAGAAAATACATTACTGTGTCAAGGGACAGTTCATTTGAATATGCTGAAATTTTATATATGTCAATACATGTGTAAATATTTCAAAAACATACCTAAAGTACAAAATGCCATTTTTGTGAGCACACATTATTTTGGGCGTTTAAGTTTAAAACCAAAAAATATGCATTTTAGCTGATGTATAATGTTAATTGAAATATTATTTTATTAACAGTCACTGCATTAATATGGCAGCATGTAAAAAAAGTTGCAGAATATTATATTACCGCCTTGTCATCAAGTATCAGGGTAGGTGGATATAATGTTAGCCACTCTACTGTGGTCCTGGCTACAGGCTTTGCCCTCACTACAGCTGTCCTGAAGTGCTGCCTAGACTTGAGCAGAATTTCACACATTAAAAGCAGTATAAATCTTATTAATACTGAGAATCATAATGATACTTTTATTATACTTTATACAAGTGATATCATTCATATAGGTCCCTTGAAGCTTGAACACACAGAGAAGTCCATTAGAAATTTTCATGTTTAGTCTGCTACTGTATCCTTGATAGTCCTGCTGTGGTGGTATATAAAGTATTTGCTTTTAATTATCAACTGCTTACTAAAGACTGCCTAATTCTGCAAAGAGACAGATTTAATGGCTGCATTAAGAACAAGTTGACTAAGCTCCCCACTCCCTCTTGGAATGAACACGGAGCAATATTTAAGCATAGGCGCAGCAGCCCATGTTAATACTGCAGCTCTGCTGCAGCATGGCCCTTCGAGATAGCTGGTGGAGAGTTGGTAATGGCACAAGGTTTCACATATGGTAGTCCCCAGCTGTTAACTCATCTTCTCTGTTTTACACAAAATGATATTTTCAATGACTTCTGAGTCAAATCCAGGCTCTATGCTTCCAATACAGTATCTGTAACAGCAGTGTGTAGGCTATTATGTCTAGAAGAATGGAGTTCCAGGTCTTTTTGATTGTCATACTTGCTTCGGATTTAATTTAGAAAACCTGGCTGTCAACATCATATTATTTTCCCTTTTTAAAATTATTAAAATTTAGCAGAATATATATTTGAATCCATCAGATCTATTCAGAACTCAACAGACTCACCAAATTCTTAGCAAAAGCATTCTTCCATGCCCAAAAGAAATATACTTGCTGTAGATGTACATAAACCAATACAAATGAAATCTTTAATTCCCTTCAGTCCACCTTTATGAAGTAAGCCTATAGATCTTTGAAAAATACGGAGAAAAATCCATGGATTTATCAGAATTTTCTAAAACTGAGAACTGATGCAACTATATATTATTTTCTTTCCACACCATTTAGCTACATTAAGTTAATTATTTTTTGCCTAAACAAAGGTCTTAAAACTTAGATGAAAGTCGATAAGAATTAATCTCTTCCTAGAAATGATTGTGTGAATATATAAGCATTGACTTGAGTGTTCTTACTTATCATGAATGAATATTCACAAGAATTGAATGTAAAAAAAATGTATAATAACTATAGAAGAAAGACTAAGATGAAGAATCTTAACATTTTGTGTCTAAACTATATC
This sequence comes from Limosa lapponica baueri, assembly GCA_002844005.1. Taxonomy (NCBI): domain Eukaryota; kingdom Metazoa; phylum Chordata; class Aves; order Charadriiformes; family Scolopacidae; genus Limosa; species Limosa lapponica. Next base: position 2,724,428 of record KZ505648.1, on the reverse strand, counting down.
CTTACTACTGACAACTGATCTATGTACAAAGAGAAGGGAATGGAAGATGCGATTACTGCATTTCTAACGCACTAGTATTCTGGAAGGAAGATCTGGTTCTACTGAGTTACAAACTGAATCACCCTTGTCATCTGAATTTTCTTTCTAGAAAATAAATATTGTCAGCTCCAATTAGTGCTTGATTGTCAGAAAGGAGTTTGTTCGCTGCTGAACATCACATTGGCTGCCCAGCTTTCTAGTGAATTTGCAGCCTTGAATTAGTCCCTGAGGGTCCCCTTTGGGAGTACAGAGTTAGCCACCCGAGGCAAAGAAGTCTTGTTAAATAATAATAATAGTTAGTTAAGCAGTGAACTCTATAAACTAGTCAGGAGGAAAATGTAAAGAAAGAGGTGAGACTGGCCACCTCAGCAGCAAAGAAACTGTCTTGCTCTTTTTTATCATTCTTAGGATTTTTTTCTCAAGATAAGTACTTAGAGCTTTTTCTTTTTTCTGTCTATGGGAGGGGTCAAAATTGATTTTTGCATACACCTCTGATAAACCTTGAGCCAGCTTTGAGACAAAAAGAACTTATAAAATGTGAAGGGGGCAAAAGTAAAATAAACTTTACAGAAAGATGTTGCCTTTCTTCATGTTATAAGTACTCAGGGGAAGAGGATGAATAAGTAGTCTTAAAAAAAGCTAGTATTATGGCATGTAAGCAGAAGGATGGACTGCAAAAATCTTTTTCTGACTAAAATGGTGTAAAAAGGCTGATGTAAAAGCTCATAAGGTAGTACATTGATTTTATAAGTTACTATTTTGTTTTGTAGTTTCCGTTTTCAGCTTTCCTTTATTTCAGGCAGAGTAATAAAGGAAATAGATATATATAAAAGAAATTCCTTGTCTGACCATGGGATATCTGCTTCCAATTATGCCTTATCACAAGGGACTTCTCTTTCTGTTTAAAGCAAATTATTAGATAGATGCAAAAAGAAAAGATCATGTTGCTGTGTTTTAGTTTTGCTGAATCAGTCCATGATTCAGAGAGGCTTTGTTCCAAAAAGCTTTTCTATTTGAATATCACAGAATCACAGAATACACATTTTAAAACCAAGAAAGACAGGGGTGCTTATGTTTTTCTACAAAAAACCCTCCAAATTTATCCTGTTAGTCAAAAAAATACCTCTTCATCAAAATGAATATTTAGATGTAAGAATTTAACTAAGGTACTCCAAACAAATGTATAGAATGATTGATTTATATTTTTAATGTTATTTCATGCTTTCCTTGGTGCTAGGGTTTTTGTCTTCTTCTTCTTCTTCTTCTCTATTGTGTAGTAACTTTGTTAAGAGGAGTACACTGGTTACTCGAAAGTATCATTATCTGGAAAAGGTTGCAAGATGCCTTCATAAGAACTCTACATTTTGGTAACATATAATTAAGCTGATTGGAAGTATTGTTGCCAAATACAAGCTCTCTGAGATGCAGCTTCATGGCTTGTTAAATTTCTTCCTGAAAAAAGTGCTTTTGGATAAAGTGAATTATTTTCTAATAATTTCCCTGAGGAGGTGTGGGAGAATGTAAAAGGAAAAGGTAAAAATGTTTTTTATACCTGAAGTAGAAAAATATGGTTTGATTTAACTTTTTTTCTTTAAATAATAAGTACTAGAATAAAGCAGCAGTCCGAAAATAAACAATAGCGTTTGAGCAGCCACATCATCTCAGCACAAAGCACAGAGAGCTGTGTCTATGTGTGACTTAATTAAGCAACTTAGCTTCTCTTTAGCATGTACAGTAGGAAGACATTATTCATCTCGACCAGTACTGAAAGGCTGCTAGGTCTTGGGTAGATGTTTCAAGAAAATCATAGCAGTCAGTGCTCAGGCAAGTCAGTTCAATCCTCCCCAGACAAGATTAAGCAAAGTCGCTTTCTGTCATTTACATATGTTGCTGCTTTTTTCTCATTAAAAATGGATCTTCGAGAGAGAAGGATGTAAAGGTAAAATTATCCACTTTGATATGTCCCATGATCACATGAAATATCTTGGATCCATGCTAAATACAGCTTTGGTGTTCCCCAAAATTACTTTGTGCTCACTGATACTTTTATTGTGATTTCAACAGGGATTTTCGATCCCAGGTGACACGATTGTTCATTGTGTCTGTGGAGTTTGAAATAGTCATGGCATCCACTCTTAAAGTTGACTGTGTTTCACTGGAGAGATGGTAAAGTTCAGTCCTGGCTTTTTAATTGTTGTTGTTCACACAATCAAGTTATGTTCATATATCATATTTATTATCATCATTTATAAGCTGATTAGATAGTGTATCTTTTAATTTTGCATTAGTAGTATTTCTTTGTCTTTCTGTGAAGAACCATATATGTAGATAGTTGTAAAACCTTCTGCCTGGCCTGCCTAATATAAATGGCCATGGAAGTGATTTCTGAATCTGAAAGGCTAAACTGTTTATACTACATCATTCTTAATAATACTGTATTTATCTTTATTGTCTCTATATCTACAACAGTGTGTTAATTCCAGTTCTTTTAATGGGACTATCAATTTGGAGGTTTCGTGGATAGGATTCATAGGATTGACTTGGTGAATTCATCCCATTGATGACCTAGGACCAAAATGATCTGCTATAATGTACATGTTTCTGGAGCATAACTATCTATGGGAGCAGGAAGCACTAGAGAAATAAGATCTGCTTCTTGCATTGAATTTCCCCTGATGATTATGCCACAGTCCAGCCCATTTTCGCTACCACTGGTAAAAGTATGAAGTTGAGGACTATTGAACACTTTTAATTTCCCCAGTGTACCCTAACGGCTGAAGCATCTCTTCTAAATAACTTTGTCAATACCTGGAATGGAGTGGTTCATATTCACTGATTGTATTAGTAATCTCTAGTGGGATGATTTGACATCATCTATGGCAAAAATGGAGTAATAAGGGGATGTAGTAGATTGAGCCCTGTTTTTCTGTGGAGTTAATCACTTAGGAACAGTTTAGATGCTTATTCAAAACATGTTAATCAACATCCCTTTCGTATGAACACAGTGTAGGCTGTGAAATGATGATCAGCTCTTCATTAAAAGGACTGAGTAAAGGTGGTTCAGTAGTTAAGCATTAGACCAATGTCAAGCGTTGGCCCTGCAAATCATGTGGTAATGTTTATTCTTTGATTAGATTATATTTTAACCACAAACATATTTTGTTGACCCTAGATAGCACATAGGCATATTAAGAGTAAAAAGTTGTTAAAAAACACATTTGTGTTTGTGCTAGTGTTAGCATGTTGGGTTTTTTTCTCCTACAGAAGCTGTTGCCTAAGTTTTTGCGCATAAAACATCAATCAATATTTTTATTTGAAAGAGCATATGTGGGTTTTCCCTTTGGCTTTGTCTCCTCTGTTCTGAAAGTTAGGTATTTGGTTCTTTTAACAGGTGGCTCATAACAGAACAGGATTAATATATTGAGGAAAAATTCAAACCAGGCATGAAAAGATAATATAATTTTTTTCTAAGATTGTTCTAGGTGTTATGAAACTAAACTGTTAGGAGGACATGTTCAAATTTTGCTATGTGCATTTTCCGTGAAAATCATTATATATGGAGGCACATAACCTGAAACATATTTATCTGCCTTAGTTATCAAAGAAAGTATTGATAGTCTAATTGAGGCATAGGAAATAGTTACAAATTGTCATAACAATGAAACAAAAGGCTCCAGGAAGGAGACTGAATGATTGCAGTTAAAAATCATTGAAGTGTGTTGAACATTAACAGGATAAAATCACAAGTGTTCTTCATTGGGAGAATAATTTACTAACAAGTTAAAACTGATGAAGTGCCAGCGATGTTGGTTGTTGGTCCTGTAATGTTTCCTGCAATCCAGGAATCCACATTTTTCAGTCAGGTCTTTTTGTACTGAACAGAAATGTAAAATTAAAGTCCTGCAGCAACATAAACATCTGTATTTTGTGTCCCAGTATACATATACTTTAAGAGAAGAATAAACTGTTATTATTTCCATTACATTACTGGTGGGAGACTGGTTCAGGAAAAATGAGTCTTAAGGAAAATCAAACTATCCAAGTTAGGAATTGCTTTCTGCTTTCCTGTTTTCTGATAGCATGAAGAATCTCAGTTTTCCTTGGGGATAGGTGTTACACATAGGAAATCCAGCTCATGCACAAGTTGTTGAATGATTTCTGCAATAAGATCTATTCTGAATAGACTTTTATCACATCAGAGAAAACCTTCAACTTCACAGATCAGGCACACTAAAAAGCTCTTGATAAATTGTTTTTTCTGTATTGTAAATGATAACTTTCTCAGTGTTTGGAAAACTGTAGTGATCTACATCAAATTTAACATTTATCTAAAATCACCTGGCAAAAAAGTGAAAAATCCACCAAAACATCCTCTTCATTGAAATACAAACACTAGCTGGTTTGGAAAGCAAAAGCTCAGAAAATGGTGATTGCATTCATCATACTTTGATTTGCATTTACATAAATGATCATGAACCTGGAGTTGCTCTACATAACTTATCCAGAGCAGGTGCTAGCGGTCTCCGCTGGCATAGCAATATGACATATAAAACACTTAACAATATGCATTCATTTTCCTTTCATGAAGCAGCCAGTTGTCTATACTGTACTTGGAAACTTTTTATCTCCCTCTTTAAGGTAAAGATGCCCTTTCCCTTGTCTGAAATGAGCTGGCATGTAATTTGTTATTCTGCCTGTTAACCCAGGAGGCAGTCAATTTCTGTCATTTCAAATATATCTGAAACCAATGAAGCATGAATGGGGTTTCTGTAGTTAGCTGGTGGCAGTTCTGCATTGCAGATTTATGCTGGAGTTTACTTCTGAAATACTGATCCTGCCCAAATGATTTTACAGTAATTGCTACACCTCTTCATGTACATTTCTTATATTCAATTTATTGCAAAACCATAGTAGTTATATTAATTACAATTTAGTGGTCAGTTTATTTGATTTACATACACTCTCTTTTTTGCCTCCCATTCTTCATCATATTACAAATAAATCTAGCATTACAGACTATATGCTTTTGTCAAAGCATGTGTTCTCATGCTTAGCACAAAATATTTACGTAGTAATCTTACAACAGCGGATGTGCCATTTGGCTCTCTACTGTAAAATAACATCACCATTTAAAAATACAGAAATGTAAAAGATGCAGAAGAGAAGGATCACTGAAAGGTAGTGGAAGCTGTTGTGGCTGGGAAGAGGCATAAGGAAAAAGTGAACTCAATGATTTTGTGAAAAACGTTTGTTATGACATGGGTTACTTGGGCATTTGAGAAGAGCATATCAATGTGGAGAGACCATATAAGATGCTGTGGCAATCATATTTGCAGTGGGATTAAAAAAACAATCCCTAATTAATTTTCTTTTGGGAGAAATTAAGTGGGTCTTTTTTTTTCTATAATTCCACCTAATTCTATAACTCCAGCTTGAAAATTGATTTCTATGGGAAGATTCCACGATCCTTTACATACCAAACTAGAAAAGTGGGAGGTGTTAATTTTTTGTGAAGTGCTCACAGATCAGTTTGTGACATGAACTGTGCTATTAAGTCAAACCAAAGTACTTTGATCAATTTGCCAGAAAGCATTCAACCACCACAGACAGAGTATAATACAGCCTCAGTTCAGTGAAATATTTGGGGAATTTTTTTATAATACTTGTGATTAAAGTGATATTTTCACAAAACTTTTAGCTATTGTCAACAATTTAAGTGGAAAATTTCCTTCTTCAAGGCATATCATTCTATAATGATTTCTGGCAAGTACCAGAGGTAACCTCTTCTTTAAAGAAATTGGGGCATATATAACTGCAATGACAAAGAAATTACCTTCACAGTCATGCACTCAACAGTTTCAACAAGGCTGCATATTTCAGGCTGTCAGTAATAAGTCCTGAAGCATCACAAAATAACCAGTTTGAATGTAGTCCAGGTCATCAGTGATGAAAAGTTATTACTGTCAGATAGTTGCTTGATCGCCTATGTGAACTGAGTTGATGGGATTGATCTAACAGCTAGTGGGCAGTGCCGAAATACACTGCCATTACTATGGAGTATTTCTTAAGAAAAAAGATAAAGAATCTCAGGGGACAGAATGAGAGGACTCGGGGCAAGAGAGTGGGGAAGACCTTGGAACAGCTTAACAGAGATGTGGAAAAGCAACATGCACTCTGAGTAAAGTCATCACACGGTGATTACTTTGGGTTTTGGGTATATGACTGTGGTTAAGTGCCACAAACAGAAATATCTTGTTGGGAGAAGAGCTCAACAGGAGACAGACAATCCAAGTCTGTGCCTGATCTAGGAACCATCCAACCCAATTAGTTTTCTGGATTTAAAGGACAGATCCTGCTCTAACACTTCTCCATGATGCTAAATGCACACAAACTCCAGTGACATCAAGATATAATGAATTAAATCATGGCATCATCTATCACCAAATCTCTAACAGGAAGGGAAGGTTCCCTTTGTCCAATGAAAGAAGGGAACCAATATGTATGTCTGCACGCATCATTGGGAGGTAGAATGTAATAAAAAGTCTCACTGTAAACGTGACACATTTTTTCAATTATGGGAGGGTAGCCTTAAAGGCTGTTATTGATAGTATTCTGCAGATTATTATATTAGACCCAGGTGCTTTCTAATGTGAAGTGTCCTTTGCATATGTACAATTCAGTAAAAACACCCTTGAATCAATAATAATTTCAGAACTCTCTGAAATATATTTGCTGATTTCATTCCAAAGCTTTCCTTGGAATATAGATTTATTACATTATACCATGGACAATTAAACATAGGATGACAGGCTTGTCCCCTCATCTATTCATATCATCTAACTGGAAATGTTTTCTTAGCTAATTGCCTAAGGAAGACAAGCAACAATTGTCAGTCTTACAAGGTTTATGTGTTTTTTGTTTTCACATGTGACTAAAAGTGCTCTGAGCTTCTTTGTTTAGGTAACCGATTTCTTTCTTTATATCTCTAATCTATAATCAGCAGTTAGTAAACATCAAATATAGAGGCTTTCAATTTGTATTCACTTCAATGAAAAGTAAATGCAAAATGCTTCTAGGGCAGAATATATGAGTTACTTTGTCTAAAAGTAAATAATTAGCCAAGGATAACAAAAAATCAAGCCTTTGCAATTGCAGTTTTAAAAACTTAACATAGCTGGGTCAAATACCAGAAAATAGTTTTTAAAAAAACCCAAACATTTAACATAGTCGCTAGAAGAAGTAAAGTTCAGTTGATAGTCACAAGACTACGAAGTATTTTTACCTCTGGCTGCTACTGGCTTCAGCTTTGTATGAGGATGTAAGCAAGATGACTTGAGTGGCAGCAAGCCATCAAGGCTTTTCCCACAGTCCATGCAGTGGGAAGACAAGTTCTCTTGCAATTGTCACTATAGCCATGGAAAAGACCTAAGAGCTTCTTCACCAAAAACCATATTCCTACATGTACATGAACCAATGGAAGGTGAGGACCCACACCTGGAGGCTGGATGAGTAGGGAGAAAAGGAAAGCAGAGACATATTCTTACTCATCTAACCTGTGAGTTAAGACCCAGGTATCACTCAGGAAGACTGTCATTGCAGATACTCTGAAAAGCTTGAAAGGCTGTAAATATTCAGACAAAAGACAGGGTTTTCAGGAAAAAAAATTAATTATTTCAACCAGGTTGTAGTTCATATAACTCTCCAATGAATCCCAGACATATTTCCAATGCAATTTTACCTGGATTACTGGTAGATTACCTTCTGGCTGTGATTTTGGGCTTCTAAACAGACTCATGAGCAGACCGACCTTGAAACCGGACTATGAGTTTGTGAATCTTAGGGGGACCTGCCAGGTGGACTGTCCTTGGAAAATCCGGACATGAAGGGTTTCCAGGGCCTATAATTCCAAGACAGCAAATGATAACAGGACTTCAAGGCTTCTCCTCTTCCTATTGGAAGCCTCAGAGCCCCACAGTCGGAGTCTCTAATCAGACTGCTATACCCAGGGATTTAAGGCAGCTGCTCAGTGGTATTGATATTTTTATCAATTTAACTGAACAACCAAAGTAACAATGAAAGGAAAGCCTGATTGGTTGGACTTCTGTAATGGTAGTTCTGCTCAAAATTTATTTTTTTCAAAAGATTTCATTTTCTGAGTTCAGCTAAAATTGCATTAAAAAAAACCAAACCTAAGAAGTACTGGAAAACCTCATTATTTAACTCTAACCAAAGACCTCATATAAATTTTGAAGGGAAGGGCTACTGTAAACCATAATTCTTTCCTTCAGAGAAGTGCTGTTTGCTCTCCACAGTTCCCTCATTAGCCCTACACGCTGCTCAAAATGTTTAAAATTGGACTCATGGTGATTCCAGCTGTTCCTTCTTTCCTGAGACGCAGGCTGAATGTTGGAGGCAGTGAAGCAGGAGTATGATTGTCCCTGTCCACTGCATGTGAAAGCCTTGATCATTCTCCACTCTCCATGCACGAGCACTAGAGCCACATACTGAATTGTCTTTTCCAAACTTCATGAAGACTCATATTTTGCAACTGCAAAATGGAGGCAGATGGAGGAAGATGGAGGTAGACTGAAGGTAGATGCAACTGCAACCTGGATAACAAACCTGTGCAGGCTCTTCTGTATTTCATGACAAGTAGCACATGCTATTGTAGGAGTGCAAATGGTGAAGAGTTGGATATAGCTATTAACTTAGCTGGCCGGTACAGTTATCGTTGGGAGTGTCAGAAGAGGGTTTTACATTCTGCCAGTGTGTGGCTAATTTTTTTAAAAAGCGGTATTTGGTACTATCACCCACAGATTCTCTGCCTGCCTTTCAACAACTTTACTTTTTTGACACTCTGTAATCTGTCAACAGCACTTTCTGTAGTCTGTCAAAAGCACTTTTTACTACAATTTTGGGGTACTTCCAGCTTTGCAATACCGTTTCCTTCACTCTCTTGATTATATGATTTTTATAGGTTGCTTTTTAAAAAAAACTTTTGTGCTTTTAAACCTATGAAATGCTGGCCTTGTCAGATTTGGGGAATAATAGAAAATCAAATTTGGAATTTCTGAAGTTATTTTCAGGTACTTAAACCAAAAATGTCTACTCTGTTGTGCATTGCATGCTGTGAGGATGCATGGGAGCTCCCAGTAGTTCTGTATCTTGCCTCCTTGCAGAAGAAGAGTTATTCTATATATATATAAAGTACTAATTTTCAGCACACCCAGACACAAAAAGAAGACCCTGTCCTCTTCTCTTGACAGCAGGAATTTAGAAACTAGAATATGGCACAGAAATTCTACTGAAATGTAGCAAGCATGCAGTGCTGACCTTTTTCTTTTAAAATGAAATGGTAGCGTTGCCCTGTTAGCAAGAGGCGACCTATGATTTTTATGCATGTGTAGAAGAGATATATAGGAAGAACTTTCAAAGGAAAAGCAAGATCTGGCAAATTCCTAGGTTGCAGTTACTTTTGAAATTGAGCAATAAATTATTAAAATTTGATGCATTGTTGCTCAGAGATTAATACATATTTGTTCTAAGGAAAAAAGAATATGCCCTGTAGTCTACCCTTTAAATAAAACTTCAGAAACCTTGATAGATTATAAACTCCAGGAACAACTGATGACTTAGAAGAATCTTCCCTTATGATTGTAGCAATCAGCTATGGTTGTGAAACATTTACAGGACTTAGAGAGGTATCTTTCAGTGCTCTGTTCAGTCCATTATTAAATGTTGGATTTGCTCCTTTTCCCAGCAGTAAAGTTCCTATAAACAGGAGACAAATCAAGCTAAAGAGTGCATTTGCCAAGTTTAAAAGTTCTAGGAAAAAAAAAGAGAACACTTTGTAACATCAAGACTAAGTGTGTCCATAAAAATAGGAATCCAAAAATGTACATCTGGTCACTGTTCAAAGAAATGCAGTCGTATTTGCTATTTCACCCAAGCAGTGCTCAGTTACCTGCCAGAGAGCGAAAGGAAAGAAGAGCAAAGGTAACTTCAGTACTTTCTGGAATCTCCTTAAAACCTTTGTTGTCCTAATCCCAAGCTGTATGAAGATTTTGTTCATCTCCACTCTTAAAGATCTCTTGGGGTCATTCTGATAGTCAGTTATGAGTGAGGTGCAAGGGTGTTTAGAGTGATAAATGAGTATTTTGAGGAATAACTTTAATTTGAAGTTACACGTGCTGAATTTGGGCCTTATTACTCAAAACCTAGGAATTAGCAGCTCTCGTGATTATAAAATTTGTTGATGTTGCAGACACAGAGTAACAACAACAGTAAAAACTTTCTGAACAGCCCTTCAGGCCAGAGATAAGACAAAACACTTCATATTTAAGGACTATAAGTGTAAATACTGGGAATAGTTTTGTAACACCCAAGCTATTTTAGACGAACTAAATCTTTGTCATGACAGTGGATTACTACCAGCAACCAACTCACACAAATCTCTATTAATGTATCATACTGCCCTCTGCCAACACTTTTTTATAGTATCATGTTACATCTATTGCTGCAATGCAATCTAATACAAATTCAGATATTAATTATTTCATTTTACTTGTGTGTAAGATGACATTCAGTGGTGATATGTTATTCTGTGCATACAGCTCTGAACCATCCTTAAGCGAAGAATAAATTGCTGAATGAGAAAACACCCTTGCAGGGTTCAAAGGTCATTTATGTTTTTGCTTCTCCAGCATTAAATAGTTTTAAATGGCTTATTAACTCCTGAAAAGCTCAGCTGGAAGACAGTTCATATACATATATATTTGCTGACGATTTATGAAAGGAACATGAGGGAGAATAACTTTGTTTCATTACCATATAACCTCCTTAAGATAGAGCTCTCAGTGCCTTTATAGCAGTAACTGTGATTAATTACAGCTATTGAGAAGATCAATCCGACAGTTAAAATAACGTTTGTTTTCTATCCTTTAGTATTTCCCTATGAAGAAGTCATCCCAGATATCAGAGCAATGCCATGTATGCATATTCTACTCTCCCCTGAGCAAATGAATGTGAAGGCCCACTTCACAACTCTTTTATGACTTTTATTCCCTTAATCCTTAAAAAAGCTCAACAACATGAAAAGTATTGGTAGGTTTCAATTTTCTGTGAAATTCACATATTTATCCTAAATAGATTTAGAATTAGTCCCGGCAAATTGTGACTGCTTTTTTCAAGTGTTACTCATTCCTTTGAACACAAACGATAACAAGTTAAAACCAAATAAAAGCAAACAACAAGCTAAGAAGGACAATTAGATTAATTTCACAGTGAGTTGAAAAGATTGAATCTTCTGGGGAAATTTTGCAAAGTGTAAGTACCCACAGGTCTGCAGATCTATTGCTGGAAGTCCCTGTCTTGAAAGTAATTCCAGCTACATCTTTAATGTCAGTTCATCAAGAAGAATTTCTCTCTTTATGCTGTGACGGAGCCAAATAACTCTTTTACAACGGCGAAATGTCAGAAGAGAAAATAATGCTGTGACAACTTCTTCTGGCGTAGAAGAATATCAATTTTACTAATTTTACTCCTGGCTTGTTTATGCAGCTTTTCACCCAGCGTGTTTTTGAAGACTCATAATGCATCCAAATTTTGTCCTGCACCTTGGGTGGGAATTCTGATCACACAACTCAGGACTGATACCCACAAGTTACCAAGGAGGAGATGATGATACCAGTCTCCTCTTGGGGTGAAGCAATTGGATGTTCTTTCTTATGTTGCAACTGCAGTGTAGCACAGGGTAAGATAAAATGGGCACAATGTTGATGCATGGGTTAAATGGATATGCATTTTAGTCATCTGTATTTCAGTGTTTCTCCTCTGATGTGAGTCTTCCTTGAAGGTAAAGAATTTGCTAGACATAAATGTTGCCTTCTGCAAAGCTCAGGGCTAATAGCAGATTACAGGTTAAACATACTGTAATTGCAGATCATTTGGCATCAATCTGAGCAGCAGGCAAACCATGAAATTTTCAGGTGAAAGACAGCTGGCAGGAAATAGATTTGGAAAGGATTTCCACAGCCCCAAAAGATCAGAGCATTTGTAATTTTGTCATCTGGCATTTGAAAATCCAAAATCTGGCAGAGCCTTCATTTGTGATTTTAGTGAAAAGTTTGAAATTCCTCGAACAAGCAACATTAGAAACAAATCTTTTTCTTATTTTTCTTCTTTTTTTCCAAGTGGATCATAAAAAAATCTCAATTTTTTTTTAAACTTAATTCTTTAAAATATGAATAAATAAAAACACAGGCACGTACTTTTATGGTCTCAAAAGGAGATTTCTAAATGACAGGTATTCTAAAGAGGATCTTTAGTCAGTGAAAGTAGGTTTTTTTTTCCAGATTAAATACACACTACACCCTTCTTCCTACTAGATCTTCAGAATGTGGGGACATTATTCAGTAAAGCACTGAGAGTTGGACTAAACCTTAATGAGACTTTAAATGAGTGTTAAGTTCTTTTGTGGGTGGAGATCAAAATAGTCAGAGCTTGAATTTCTGTTTTAGGATTTGCCTGTTCCTGCTATTTCTTGTGACTTGATCCTTGTATGCCCAAAGTATGCTACATACTTTGGCTCTTCTGTGCTAAATCTTTTCATTCAGAGTACAAGGATTTAATGGAAATTTAAGTGTAATATAGCCAGAGTGCTCAGCAATTTGAAGGATCAAGCCTTTTTCATATAGCTGTACTTCTCCTTATTAGACCACTAGCATTTCTTTTCTTTCCTTTTCTTTGAATAGTAATGTTCTGGAAGAATGATGCAAAAAATTGAACGATTGTTAGCCAAATCTCTTCTAACTGATGCCTACCTCTGAAAAATTTTCTTTTATAATTCACAAAAAGCAGAATGTGGGATTTTAATGTTTTCTTTTTTTTTCTTCTGAGTTTCCCAAACCACTTATTTGTGTTTTAACATCAAACAATTCAACCTTTTCTTCCTTCTAAGAGCTGCAAGCTCAAATGCTTTTAAAGTCATCAAACCAGAAACTTTTGTTTTTCATTGAATCATTCTTCAGAATCACAGTCCTAGAACCACGAGACAACGTTTATCCATTACTTATTTGTCAAATAATATATCATAACTCTCAAGAGAAGTTAGCAACACTGAGGATTGCAAAAGATTGTGAAAATATTGATAAGGTGATGGTAAATCCATGATTTCCTTTAGACAAAGAAACATAAAGAATTGCACTTACAAAAAGTCTGATAAGCATCAAACAGGAGCAGACGCATGTGGCTGAGTTACTCAATGTGCATGTGAGGTACAAATTGTTGTACAACCCTTCTCTTCACATACATAGATTCTGCTCAACTATCTTATGATAGCTGAGCAGAATCTAGCTCCAGCCCATGGGATGTACAATGCAGTAGCTATATAGTACAGAACTAAAGGGTGGGTTGAAGGATGATGGAGCTGGACTCTTTTCAGTGGTTTCCAGTGACAGGATGAGGGGCAACGGGCACAAGCTGGAACATAGCAAGTTCCATTCAAATATGAGGAAAAACTTCTTTACGGTGAGGGTGACAGAGCACTGGAACAGGCTGCCCAGGGAGGTCGTGGAGTCCCCTTCTCTGGAGATTTTCAAGACCCACCTGGATGCAGTCCTGAGTAATGTGCTCTAGGCAATCGTGCTTTAGCAGGGGAGTTGGACTAGATGATCTCTAGAGGTCCCTTCCAACTCTGACAATTCCATGATTCCATGATTCCATGAATTCAAGACAGAGAGCCTCATCATCTTCAGCTTGCAATAAGGCCACAGTCACTGCTGTGAGAGTAGATTGACATCACCAACATGAAGTTTTGTGTTTGGAGACCAGTGGAAATTCTGGTGATTGTGGAGTTGCCCAATGATATTCAGGATCTCAATAATGTCAAAATGATGAATCGAGGCATTCAGAGAGTTGTGTAGATACCCAGTATCTTTGCAGATCTAGATATGGAGTGCACACTCTTAAATAAACAAGTGACTGGTTGGACAACTACCAGCTTCATGAAAGCTGACTGGAAATTTTTAACTTTGACAGTCATACATAAACCATTGACATTGCCCTTTTTGTGGCTTCTCTATAGGTCAGCAGTGAGAACAGGGATACATGTATGACTCAAAAGGGGTGTTATGGGAAGAGCAGCTCTTTTAGAACAAGAACCCACATACAAAATACAGTCATGTTTGAAGAGCAAATAAAATTGTTAACAATGACATTAATCCAAATAATCTGTGGATGGAAGTTATGAAATGAAAACTTTTAAGGCAAGAGTAGTTTGAGGAATATGGAATTTGATTTAAGGTATTTTAATGAAACTTTCTAGGGAATAATTTGTTAATTTGTAGTGATAAGGTGACTGATTTTTTTTGCTATTGGACAAAACCAGCACTACAATTCTTTTTAATAGGTTTTTTGAAACATCTGTTATGATACCAAAACAGGTACTTAATCTTAAATGACACGGTATTTTCCATTTAGAATGCAGTTTGCAAAATGAATACTAATCTCTCAATAAAGAATATGTCACCTTTACCTTATTTATTGCAGACATATTGTCAATGATGTTATCAGCCATGCTGAATCACTGCAACAAAATATGGGACATAACAATTGTTGGTTGTGTGAAGTAATCAAAGTATATTCCTTTGGATTATTACAACATGTTGAAGTAAACATTAACTCCAAAACCTATATTTATCTATTTATAGATTGGTGGAAATAGAAAACCTCTGTCTTATTATTCATTTGTACAGTTTACTGAAGACCCTTACACAGACTGATTTTTTGTAATTGTTCACCTATTCAGTGCATTATAGAGGATTGAAAATTTTCCTGAAAATAAAGAGTGTTAGCAGTTATTTATTGGGAGACTATTTGGTTTGTGAAGAAAGTCTGTAACAAAAGTAAAGATGCCTAAAATGGCTCCATATGGAGTTAACAAAAGTCCAGCTGGTTTTACTAGCTTATGCCCAGCATCAGTAGTCCTGAATTTTTTTGTGCTTATGTTAAAAGCAATTTGCAGAGCATAGTGGAAAAATACCTTACCTGAGTACTGGGGGTATGGTTAGTCTGAAAGTAAAATGAATTTTATACTCCAATCTAATTTGTTTTCCAATATTCAGGGAATCTCTGTCTTCTATTATATCCCTTATTGATGAGGTGATTGTTCTGAACTAAAATCCTAGGCATCTCTTTGATTATAATGGAAAACTTTGGCGTTCCAAATACCCTCTCTGACGTCCTGGATCAGAGCTTTTTGTGTCTTCAGCAAATATTTATATGAAGCCTTAACATACTGGGTTACTGTTTTATCAGACCATCTCATCCACCTTACAGGGTGGGAAACGTTGCATCCAATACTTGCATCTAATTCCTGGGGCTTTGGGAATAGGAACTTTTACAGCAAATGAGTGACACCCAGATGTAATTCCTCTTATGTTCAGCTTTTATATGCAATTCCATACAAGGAATAGGCACAGGCTACTGAGTCTGTGATTAATTTGATATTCCAAGATTTGAAATACTCAACGCTAGAGCCCACTGAGAGTGGGAAGCAGCTGAAGTGGATGAAGATGGCTGTCATCAAGTTCAGCACTATGCTTATTCCTCCAACATTATAATAAACATGAGATTTGTGCAAACTCACTCAGAGCAGTAACATTTTGCAGGTAACAGTGTCAAAGGAGGAGTTACCTTTGCAAGACATCTGTGCCTAAAATTTCTTCTGGTCTTTATCACAAAGATTCAAAATCCGCATTGGGTGAGTGAATGAGTCTTTTTAGGGGTAAAGAATTCACACAGGGTCATTTTGATCCCAGAACCCCCTTTCAGGGATTCATAGACATAGACTTGCTCATGAAGTGCATACATAAACTAGGTTTTAGTATTCAGGGGATGATCGATTTACAGTCTGATTGTTAGGGTCTTTTTCCTGTGATCCTGGATTCTCCTAGTTAAAGCCAAGGCAGAGAAAAAAGTATAAAATTTGTTAATAAAGGTTTTGTAACACTGTCCTTACTCTCCTTTTGTTGTACTATGTGTGAAATATCTAATATATAAATACTTCTGAAAATATCTCCTTCTCAAAGAGAAAAAATGTGGTGTTTGAAAGTAGTCCTAAAGGACAGGAAGAAATAAGAAAGGGCAAGAACACCTTTTCATACATATGTATATATATATATATGTGTTTGTGTATACATATTGTGCATGTCAATTTTGCTTTGTGCAAAGTATTCTTATTGGATTATAAATATATATGTGCAAGTATATATATGTGAATGTATATAGAAAGACCAGAAGTCCTGCAGTGTGTTGCATATGTCTTTGCTATTGCAAAGTGACTGGTACATTATATTTATTAAAAATCAATACACCTTTTACAGATACATCCTCTAGACATTGCTGTCTTAATGTTCTACCTCTAAAGAATGAGAGACTCACCAATTCAGCCAAAATAAAATTTTCTAGCTTGAACTCTTGCACTCAATTTGTTTTTAATGACGTCATCCATAACAGTAACAGTTATGGTGGCAGTTTCTTTAAAAGAAAAAAGAAAAGAAAAAAAGCCTTTTTTTGAGATTTAAGGTAAAGAGAAGATTAGACAAGTGCAGGAGTAGCGCACACAAGCTTATTTTGCTTATTTCATTTCTAAGCAGCTGGAGTCATTGCAGTTTGATATGGCATACCTATATGAAGTACCCAGAACAGATATAATGCTGACTGTTGCACAGACTAGATCAGTGATTATAAGAAGTAGGTGAATGGGAATGAAAACAGAGTCTGACAAAACCTGTAGTGTTCATTCTCTCACTCAGGTCTATTATTTAAAGGCATGTATATAGAAAGATCTATGCTTTCCTGCCCTTGCTCTGCTTTGGTCATGTGAAAATCCCTTCTGGTCTGGAAGCCACATGGGGCAGGTCTACATACGTGGGATCTTGCCCTGTGAGAGGTACACATCCAGAAACATTGGGGAGCATTATGCAGAGAGACCTCCACTTTCTCACTGGGAGAAGAGAGTTTCTGGGGCACTGTGCCTGTGTCCACCAGGGCTTTGACATCAGAGATATACAGCTTGTTTGATCAAATATTAGTGCTGCATAAAGGGAGCAATGCTGCTTTCAGACCTTAGACATTTGTGCAGTGGATCCAGTTCAGAACTCATTTTTGGATGAGACTGTAACACCTCCTATATTGCATCAGAATATTTACTACAACCTCACAAAATGGCCGGTAGCAGACACCTGAAGACAAGTGTAAGAACAAAGTAAATGTACAGAGATACTTTCCCAAAACACTCCAATTTCCAGCAGTTTGTATGTCAAATACTTCCTCTGATGGATTTTTCTTCAATCATTATTTCCTATTTTTTTTAAAAATTATGTAACTCAGCATCGAAGATATTTTGGGGCAAAGACTTTCTTAGCTTATCTATATATTAAATTCAGATATCTGTATATTAAATTCAGACACAGCAATACGTTAAAGCTGTCAAGTTTTGAATGGCATTTGGTTATCAACTTAAAGCCAAGGCAGACAAATTCTTAGGGTTCTGTTATAAAGACAATTCCTTACAGCAGGAATTGCAAGCTCTTAAAATACACCAGCTTGATAGGTTGACTGTCTCTTGTTAATTCTGGGAATGAATATTCCACATGCAATTGGGTTATTAGTTCACCTGTCCCAGTCTACCCATCCTCTTCAGTTTGTTATTTGTAAAAAAAAGTTTCCTAGCACAACAGGAGTCTGGTTGGCAAATGAGGCTCTTACATACCATCACAAACTGAGTAATAAAAGGCTGGCTGAGTAATCGCTCCCAAGCTTCTGTGCTGAAACACCTAGTATGTCCTTTGTCAGGTTGGAAGTTGGATTGGATGACTTGAACCTAAAGAAGTAGTTGGAAGAAGATAAATTTTAAATATTATTGCCAATTCTCAAAGGTTTCCCTACTGCTATGTACCAACAGAGCACTCTAACTTCTAAATTTTCTAGTCAGCCTCTGCTTTTCATGTCATAATGTTAACTATCTCTAGAAAGGCAGTAAGGTCATAGTATCTGTGCAAAATTATTGAAGACTGAGGACATAAAAGAATTCAAACAGAAGACACATTGAAGGAAAACAGCTGAGAAAAGATTGGAAATATCATTCCGCACAACCCTTTTGAAATGTATTTACAACATCACTATGAGTATTTTTATTTGTATTGCTATTGTAAAGATGGGGAAAATACTGTCTTGGGAGTTTTCAGTGCCGAAAACTGAAGCTTGTTTCATTCTTTGTCCTGACTGGAAATTTCCATTGTCATGAAATAGGAGTACAAAGGCAGCGAAAAGTCATCTACTGTGTTGACCCAATAAAGAAATACACATTTGGGTCCATGAGCAGCTGACAACGAAAAACACCAACAAAAACTCTCCTCCAATCTACTGACTCTTAATAAAATGTACAGCAAAATAAACTTTTGTGCCAGAGGGTTCTTTCCAGTATTCTAAGCATCTAAGCATGCTGTTTAGTTAAGTTCAAATGATCTGAATTATTGAATATGACAGAGAAAACCATCCTCATCTTAAAAAGAGCTGCACACTCCTAGGGGCTGTCAAATTCAGGGAACAGAAGTAGTGCCAGATCATTCTGGTGCCATCCCACTGATGCCAACAGACTTCCATCAGCATAGCTGACAGCAGAATTTAACTCTTCATTTTTATGTAAAAGAAGCCTTTATGGTAGCATTAAGAAGCGAGGCCACTGCATGCTGAAATTAAAAATGTCAGTCCCCTAAGATCTGACTGTAGACAAAGGAATAATATATGTATATAAAAGAAAAGCCATAAGTTTAGGATTTAGCTTCTTTCAGACATTTAAAAAACATTATGTCATCTAACAAAATACTTGCATTGTAATAAAAACATAGGAAATCCCTTAAGGCAAAAATAAAATTAAAAAAAAAAAAAAAGACATTTCTGGGTGTAGCTTTCACATACATAGAAAATATCCTGGATAGGTACAGAGTTTAGCATGTTAGGAAATCTTCATTGTACTGAGTGATCATTAGAGTAGCTTGATTCGACTGACACTGTATTTAGTCACAGACACTATATCCTCAGCTGAGAATAGAGACCTGTAACACTAGTTACTAAATAAATGTTTAGCAGGAGAAACCTTTTCATCCATCCCCCTTGGAGAGTTTGCAGCCTAGACAGAGAAGACAAACAGGACCACACAGGAGATCTGTCTCAGACGGGTTTTACAGTCACCGTATGGTGATTGTGATCCCAATTGCAGATCCATTGCAGAAAATTCAAGCACACGTGGTGACATTCTTCCCTGGCATTATCAGGGTTTTCTCTGGGATTAATTTGGTCTCTTTAAACTGATATTTTCTGGGAATAATTCCCATGCGGAGCTTGGCATTCAGGAAATTCCAGGGTTCACTCCCAGCAGTCAGGCTGAGCATAGCCATCCTGTTTGGAAAGAGAAAGCAGTTCACTAGTATATGCAGTGACCACTCCTTCTAAATTTGTTCCTGATGCTTCAGAATGTTTCTGATGAAGTCTATTTTTTTAAATGTTTGTACAAGTGTCTAGTTTCCATTTAATCCATTTCTGCATTAAGGACCTAAGGGACATCAATAAAATGCAAAGTGAAGACATCAGGTAGACAGGACCATCACAGTTCATTCTTGGGATCTGACCTGCAGATATCCCAATTTTTGATCTTTCCAGTCCTTAACATCAAGCACGTGATCCATCTTCATATTACAATCAAAATACATAATTTCGTGACATCAAAGGCTATGTACCCAACAGAGATAAAGGTGACTTCATTTTTTAATTTTTTTTTTAATAAAAAAAAATGGATTTGGGTTCATGATCCTGAAATTGTTCATAAATTTGACATTTAGGTAATATACATCTATCTGTCTGCTGGGTGGGGAGTAGAGAAGAACTAGTCAGGTCAAACATTTTTTAACATTGTTATCACCAGAGATCCATGGAAGTCTAAAGTTTTGATTCCTAGATCCCAATGAAATAAAGCACAGTTTAGGCGATATAATTTTCAGTGAAAGAGTGGTAACACTGATGTGTTTACTCTTACCTTTCACCAAAGAAGATGCCTAAAACAACTGTTTTCCTGATGTAGATATCTAACTGAAGTATACGTGTTGAGCTTTCTTGTTCGAAGTTAACAAATAACAAAGGTGAAGAACAACCTGGAATTGGATGCTCTGATTCCCATAGTATAAATATGACTAAAACTTTTGGTCTAGATTCTGGATTTTATTCATTTATTTATGTATCTTTTAAACATAGCATAACACTGCTGCAACCATGAGCTTCACTGAGACATAACATCAAGATATTGGTTATTTGTAGTTATTAAAAATGCTATACCAGTCTCAAATAAGAATAATTTCTGAGTTTTGTCAATAAAAAAAAATGCAGCATTATCAATTATACTCTAAACACACTGTAACCTATGGATAGAATTTCTGCTTGATGCCTGTTCCTAACAGTTGTTCAGCCTTGCTATGCATTTTTAGACAGTATCTGAATCCTACTCCAGGGTGGCCTCCAAGAAAAACAAACAAAAAACTTGGTGAGCTTTCGTCTGTTGATATACAATTTACCTAATAAATGAACATTTTTTGTAGATTAATGAATTCATGTTTGCAAAGTACCATCAGATATCTGGCTATTTATCAATTTAGTCTGAGGAGTGAAGAGGAATATTGTATTCAGTAATGTTAAAACGGTTTAGAACATGTCTAAACAGAAAAATAAATATCTTATCCAAACGTACCAAGTACTCAAGCCAAGGAACTGAATCATACTGTTAATAATCTTGAGTAGGAAAAAACTGCTAAATATGAAACTGATTCCTCTTTCTTATTTTAAATTTTTATCCCATAGATTCAGTTACTAACAAAATAAGAGTGTATGAATGCTGTACTGAAAATCTACTTTAGGATGCATCTTCACCACATTATGAATCTTCTAGGTTTTCCATGACAGAAAGATCTAAGTATAATCAATCCTCTCTACATGATCAGGGCCAAAGGGATGCATCTATAATTTTTCACTCGAGTCCACCTGATTTTCATTTTTCTAAGAAAGGATAGTGTAAGGACTCTGATTGTGCAACGTGTTCTTTCTTCTTTTGTTATTATTGGCAAAAATCCTCAAGCTGATCTTTCAGAAGATAATTATCCATTGCCCTGAAGAGTTAGTCCCTGTTAATTATTGTAAATGTCAACTGTGTTTGAAGTGGATGTAGGAAGAATTTATTTTCCTCTTTCAAGGCAGTATTGTCTCCTCTGCTTCACTTAATATAGAATGCAGGAGCTGCTAAGCTCACTGCAAAAGCAGAAGGTGTTTGAATGATTTTACAGATAGTGTGACACATTGACATAGCTGTGAATGAATGTAGAGTCACTGATTGCAATACAGGTATATTGAGATATTACCTAGACCCATAGATATCCAGAACTATTGTTGATGAAATAAATAAACAAAACAAAACCAAAAACCAAAAACCCAAACCAAACAAAACAAAACCAAAAACAAACCCCAAAAACCCCAAAATAAAAAAGTTAAAATATTTTAAAGAACAAATTATAAGTGGGAAAATGTATGAAAACACTTCCTTGCCTGATGCATTCAGTTGTACCAGAGACTGAAAATGTGTTTTGTAAATTACAGCAAATATTTTTCAATGAGATATAAAAAAAACCCCAAACAAACCACAACTCAAAAGCTGGACGTACACTAGATAGAAACTATTATGATTGTTATCTTTTTATGAAAGATATGAAAATATACTAGATTTAAAGATTACTTTAAACATAACCAAATTTTCTTCAATATTTCATTGGGAATTTTTTTTTTAATCACACTGTCAAAGAGAATGGAAGTCCTGAGTCAAAGGGGTTTTTTGATATTTAGGGTGGTGAATTATTTTGGAAAAGAAGCAGTTAGTATCTGGTGTAACAATTGAAGGCAAACTTAGTTCTCAAACACATCATTTGACTAAGCAAAATTTCTTTCTTATATATGTACTTCTTAGATGTGGTTGAAATGCTGAATTACCTACTTCAAGAAAATTTCAGCAACTGTTTTAATTAAGAATGAGAACATATTTCCAAAATTAATTGCAGAAATGAAAAATCTGAAAAAAAAGATATTACTTAAGAAATAATACTTAGAAAGCAGTGCTACTGAGAAAATATGTAGTTTGGTTTTGGATCCGATTTCATGCTTTTCACTCTTCTTATATTGTATATGATTAATCTTTTGTTATTATGCTACACTATAAAAATCCATATTGTTATGACCATATTTATTTTTAATCACTGTAAGAACGCTATTGCTCTGTTAGGTTGGGTGCAAACCTCTTTAGTAAATCAAAATGTCTCTACTTTCTTGCAATAGAACAGTTTTGCTTTTATATCAATGTTGCCCTATCTACTCTAATGACTTAATCCAAAACCCTTTCTAATTTTCCTGGAGATTCCTTCTTTCAGATTGTAAATTCAGTGCACAAAGAATAAATTTACAAGTATTGCTTTTATGGGGAAAATTGTTCTCATGTTCACAATAACAGTAATTATGCTTTAGCCTCTGTTACATTAAACAACCTTCATTTATATTTCATGACCCTGCTGTCCTCTAAACTGACTAGTTCCATCCAAATTAAGGATGGTGTTGAGTATACATCTACAACCTGAAGGGAACTATGAGTATGCCAAAGGTTTCCTAAGCAGATGCCTATGTCCTTTACAGAGCTGAGAGTTCTGCTTCCCATGGCAAAGAAATGTTAGGGGCAGTTCTATTTGTTCGTCTGCCCACTCTGATTTTATTTAAAATATTAGCAACAAATATTGCTCTCTATGTGCACCTTGAAACCACAAGAAGTACATGGAAAAACTCACCCACTGATCCAATGAATTGAATCTTTCATCCTGAGAGCCAACATAATTGAATTGGCTGCTATGGTGAGCTGTTTTCAATTATTGCCTCAGAATTTATAGGCTTGTCTTCTGCTAGGGACCTTGAGACTTAGACAGGGAATTCTATCAGTGACTCCCTTTAAAGAAACTATTGCAGTAGGCAGCCTTAGTTACATTTTAATAATTAATATAATTGTAGTTAAAAGAATACTTTGGCCTATTGCCATTCCTGAGCAGCAGCTGAAGAAGCAGTCAGGTGGGATACTCCACAGAACCTAAAATGATGGTAGATAACTATGTTTATAACTAGTGACTGATATCCCTGATAAATAAAGTCCATTAAGTCTCGAAAGTTACTCTTTCCTGTTTCTACGGCTAGGTTCCTCAAGATGCAATCTGCTTTTTGCTTCTAGTGGTAATAAAGCATTACCAATGGATGGTGGGTTAGCAAGGGGGAAGAAAAAAAAAACAAACCAAGAGAAAAGTCATGGCAGGGAAATTTCAGGAAATTTCTGGCAAGTATACACAATGTAGAGCTGGACTTTGCACAAATAATGGGCCTTTGACTTTGCTACATCCACAGGAATCCTGCAAAATACCCCTGCTAGTCTTTGAGGACAAATTTTTGCAGTGATAACTGTGGAACTGACAGGAACTCAGCACAAGTCAGTACCCGAATGCAATTCAAGGGCAAGGAGCTTTTGTAGCCTCAGTTGCACAATCCTCTGTCTACAATATTTTTGGGATTTAAGCCAGCTAATCTAAAGCTAGCCTGGGTATCCTGCAAACCTCAGGCACACACACGATCACAAGACAGATAGACTTTTCACAGAAACCACCTGTTCTGTCCTTTTGTTGTTGATGGCAAGGTTGGAGGAGAAATCCATTCTGCACATCCAGAGCAGGCTGTGACCTTCACTGAGAAGAGAAGTTATGAGGGAAGCAGGGTATGAAATTGGAGTTACCTGCTGTAATTTTGCAAAATTAAAATGAGATGTGCAGACAGTGTTCCTAGCCAGCTTCTTGCAGATCAAAGATAGGCTGCTCTGTTCCAGCAGCTAACAGGCATGTTGGTAATGAAACAGACTCACAAGCTGACATTGCCTTCCCTGTAAAACGCCATCCTCTTGCAAAGCTGTTGCCCTTGATAAAAAGGGATCAGAGGGTCATACTCTTCTCTCTGCTGTAACTTTATTGCACAGGCAAATTCTCAGGCAAAATTTATTAGGGGGGTTGCTCTCTCTAGCATCCATCTCCTGCCAAATGTCCATTTTGATATGCCACTTGAGTTGGCACATGTCGAAGTCAGGATTGCTTTCATTTTTTTTCCCTTTTTTTTTTCGGTTGATGTACACTGTGCTCTTTTGACTACTTCATAAACTTACTTTTAAATGCTGTTTTTTAATCTTGCTGACTCTTTTGACTTCTGCTAGCCTACCCCTTGCTAGCATCTCGACACTCAGAGATAGTGTGACGTCCAGTGATGTGAAAGCAACTAAAAGGGCAATGCCCTGTGCTTGTCAGATTACTACTATGGACCTTGCTTAAACCATGTGCATAATGTAGTATATTCCCACTCTAAATCCTATAAGGACTAAAAAGTGCAAGTGACGTTACACCAAATTTTCAATAAAGATGTCCTTGTGAATTTGATTACGTTCTGTCTAAATACATAAGAAGTCAACAGGCAGGCCCAGGGTAGTTTTTGGCATTCTTTGCACTCCTTGCTGACCTGCTGTAATCTGATTTTGATCCTGTGCACTGCTGTGAGGAAAGTGAGGACTGTTTAGAAGTGTTCAACAATATTGATCAATTAGAAATGATGAATTTGTAGTGTGTGATGGTACAAATCCATGTGGTGTTAAAACTTTGTGTAGCTAATGGGGTAAATTTATGTGGGTTAGCCAGCTGAGTCTTCCATTGTTCTGCCAACAGTATGCAATTAATTCTGTATGAACAGGTTATACTGATTTCTGAGTTGCCACATGAAGATTTATTCTTAAATTAGACATTATATAGACTTTAGTTCTCCCTCTGCTTTACACAAACATACGCACAGGTTTTTCATCTATATATCTATAGCCAAAAATGTTACTTCAATATATCATATGGCAATAATCTATAATTAATATGAAAATGGTAGCAAAAGTCACACTAGATAATTTTTTCTTTTGCTGAGAGCAAGTAATAAATTTTCATTTCTGGTTTGCTGTTGGTGCAAAACCAATCCAAATTAGTGATGACAAGGAATCATTAGTAGCGTACATATAATTAGAAATTAGTATCTGTAAGCTTATTCTTTAATTGCTAGAACAGTCCATAAGGAGGCTGTCTTGAAGAAACATATGTGATCCTACAGCTGGTGGGGCCTTACACAACTCATCTAACTTAGGAATGTATGTTCACAAAACATCAAAGGCATTTAACTTGGTTTAATTCCAGCTACAGATAGGAACTGCGAAGTCATCAATGCCATGGCTGTCATTCAACAAAAGTTTTTCCTTGCAGTCTGTAGTTTTGCTTGTGAACGAACCTGAAAGTATCTCATCTTCACAGTGTTTTTGAATCCTCCTTAATCCCTGCCTACAATCCCAGCTGGCTATCCCTCCTCTTACCTCACCTGCAGAACCTGATCCAGGAAGCAGCCTTCAAGGACACCCAACGCACAGGACCTTGCCACAACCAGGCTCCACTGCAGCAGCAGTGGTTACATGAGGAAAACATTGCTGAGGGCTCAAAAAATTCATATCTAGTTTTCTCCTCACCTGTAGGGACAAATCACACATCACAGATGAATGCTGCAACCAATCAGATATGATAAGTGGATGGTGAGAGCAATATTTATCGCTTATCTTCTGAGCACTGATGCTTTTCAAGCAATTACAACTCACATCCTTCCTCAGCCAGGCATGTGCCCTAACCACTAGACAGAGTCATGATTCTTTTTGCTCCTTCCCTGTAGCCTGATGAATCTTTAATTCTTTCATTAAAACTGGATCAGCTTCAGAAAGACTTGCCGCAGCTTCCCATTTTGGTGTCCAGATTTATTGCCATTGATCTATTGCTAGCAGCTTTTTACTACTTTTAGCTTGCTTCCTTAAAAGATTTTGCTGACATGATTGTGATGGCTGTTCATTTGCCAGTCTTTCCTTAGATACTAATGTTTAGATCTGTTGACCAATTTCACCAAGCTTGAAAGCAGGATAGAAGTTTTGTAGATAATTGAGTACTGACAAGCAGTGTAAGGATGGACAGGTGGATAGACAGAACAAGATTAATTAATTTGGTCAAAGGAAGAGGAGGTAGAACTCAAATGTTAGCGTTTTTGCTTAGCAGTAACGGGATTGCTTCATGTTGCAACCAGGCTACAGCTATCCTTTTGCTGCCTATTATGCAACGATATGACACTTGGTGGTGGGGAGAGTAACACAGTGAATTTCAAATTGCAGCAGTTCAGAAAAAGAAGGTCTGTTTCTTTTGATGAAAGAAACTCCCTTTTCCTTCAGAATAGCATGTCAGAGGAAGTTAAATGAGATGTTCTTGGTTCTCGCCTGTCTGCTACTTTTGTCTTGTTCTTACAATGTTTATAAAGTCATGACAATTTAATTATTTAAGATCGTTGATAACAATAGTGATTCAGTAAATTTTATTATCACTATGACTTGTTAACACAAAAGAAAATACCAAGCTGGATTATCATATCTTTGTTTATCAGCACTTCCATACTCCTTGGGAAAAAAAAAATATTGGAAAGGATACAGAGGACTGGGAAACATTACGTATTTATAATAGGAAGTACCCTAAGTAATATTTTGAAAAAAAAAGTAAAATATTCAAGGTTAACATTTGATCCCTGGAGTAGAACTAAAGAGAAAGGAAGAATGGAAGGCAGGCAGGAAGGTAAACATTGCATTAATAGGGAAATAAAATGCTGTACTGGGGGCAATATTAAACTTCCTTCAGTTGAACTGTGTTGAGGTATCTTATTGAGATTTTCTTCTCTTGGTAGCACTGTCATTTGCGATGAGCACTCAGTACCTTAGGAGATCTTTCCAGGATGGGGAAAAAGTGCTCAAATAGCTGATCTTGGGAGGAAATATCAATTATCTCTGTACAAATTTTGGTCACATTTTCCTAAATTTCTTGAAATGTACAGTGATTTAATTTTCTCTTCTCTGTTTGTATATCACCTAAGGAGATGGGATTTGACATCTCATTTTCTCCATACCAATGGTCAACCCATTAGATTCTTCATTTCAATTAGCGTAGTTTTCCTTTACTCCTCCAGGTATGCTATATGGTGGATTTTACCCGTTTTCATTTATCAAGTGCCATAGCTATCTTGCCTTTCTGATTCTTAAGTTATCCTAAATACATCTTAACCCTGCTCCAAAATTAATTTCATTTAATCATTAACCAAATTTGGAGTGAGAGGACCAATCAGTCATTTCAAATGTGAGCTTATTTATAACTTGCTGGTTCAGTCACTTGGAAAGGTGGATGAAGCCTGGTGTGGTTCTCTCCTCTGAGTCTCAGTGATGCTGTGCTGTTTGTTAATGCACTGACTGGAACAGGCATGGAGTATAATTGATCTAGTT
The DNA here is from genome assembly GCA_002844005.1 of Limosa lapponica baueri. Classification (NCBI taxonomy): domain Eukaryota; kingdom Metazoa; phylum Chordata; class Aves; order Charadriiformes; family Scolopacidae; genus Limosa; species Limosa lapponica. The sequence continues at coordinate 2,696,845 of KZ505648.1, read as the reverse complement.
TAAAAATATGATAACCTAGAAAGCAAACTACTCTATTGCTTTAAATCAAAATTCACTTTTAGTGAATGCAAAAGGCTGTTTGAGATATTCAGTAGTTGAAACAAAGAACAAAAACAGCTAAGGAAGATCAGAATTCTCCTTGAAGAGTAAGTTCTTACAAATATCCTTTGCATTCATTGATTTTTATAATATATAGGATCCATACTGTAACCCTGCCATTTGGTAACATGAAAATGAGCCTTGCCTTTATTTGGGAAGTAAAAAACACCCCAGTATAAATATTTCATCCCAGTAGGAGTCTTCATTTTGAAACTAAAAGGAATAAATGTTCCTGACATTTGTCATTAACTTTGTCTCATGTTTCCATAGTAATGATGTCAACAGTGAGCCATAATGTCTGCAGATGATTTCATCCATATCATCTCAACTCAGAGAATTAAACAGAAAAAAAAACCAAAATCTTTGAAGAGACCAGGAAATAATTTTAAGTGAATTTATTTAACATACTACAGGCTGGAATTTTCAGCTCCTGCAGGACAATTTACTTCCTAGATAAACCAGAAACTTCTTTACAATCAGGATAAACTCGTCCCTTCTCATGTTGGCCCAACTATTCAGAACAATATGTGGGTTCACTTTCTTCCTTAGAGGAATATAATATGATTCAGTATGAGGATATTTTCCTAACATTCCAAAATCTGATGTATATCAAATAAAAGAAGGCAATACACTATAGTGAATGAAAGAAATAGTAACTACATTTTGAAAAGAGTAAAATTGAGTCTATGCAATCTAATAGACAATATCAAAAAAAGTAGGTGTTTCTTAGACTGACTCTTCTGTGTAAGAAAGAACATAGATGAATAGGGTTATTCTGTTAGCCTACTGATAGAGGACTGGATTTTCTTTTTTTTTCTTTTTTCAAACACTGGTTCAAACTTCATTATCCACCCAAGTAATTCTTATATCTTCAATTAGGTTTTTTACTGAATTTTCAGGGACTTCCACCATCTGGGAACAATGTCTAGCTAGGACATAACATTGTTTCTTTTTTACACATCTCAAGCAGACAATTAAAATGTAGTTATGCACATAAAAGCAGAGGTAGGGAAGTGTGAATTCTCTGCTGAAAGGGAAATCCATCTATCTATATCAGGAGAAAACATATAGGACTAAAAAATATTTATTGGGGAAGAAATAGACCAAAGTCCTTTTCTGATCAAAAGTTTGTCAAAGATCTTTGGACACCAGAGCTGGAAAATAGCAGTGAGTTGGGAAATCTATGACTTATAAACTGACAACGACGAAAGGAAACTGTGAAAAGCGAAATCAAAGCTGCATCACTTCCCATTTTTTTATGCTGCTGAAGGAAGCCTAGTTCATTGTCAATATAAAATAGCTAACTAAATGCATGGCGTATTAAATTTGTTTTATTTTGTAAAAGAGCGAGACAAGCAGAAGGGACAGACCAGGAAGGCTCAAAGCCTTCTCTGGGAGTACTGAGAGCAGCTGCTATACAAGCAACACCTCCCGTTATGCCTCCTGGCTCCCTTTGATTTCTTGGGAACTTCAAGAAACATCAGCTACTGCTCTTGCCACTTAATGATAAGCCTATCAATATTAGCTTATCTCTTTAGGGGAGGAAGAAACTCTAGCACATATTTCTTTTTCAGAGCCAGTGGTTACAGATGTAACACCAGAGTGTGAACCAGCAAGGGGGCAATTATGCCTGGTGGAGGACGGATGCTGAGCCATGGAATGAGATGGTAATTGTAATTTCATAGAGCAAGTAGGTTATGAGAGGGTAATTAAGGGAAGAAGCAAAAGAAAGTGTATCATGGAATCCAGAGAAGTAGGGAAAAAAATTTTTTTTTTTTTTTAATTTTTTGCCTGTACAATCAGCTAGACCATGCCATAGGGGTTATTTTGGCATTAAGTCTTTGAATATTAAGAAAAGATCAAAGAGAGCATCCTGAAAGGTACATTAGAGAAAAGTAACACTGAGAAATATTAACAAGATTATGGGTATGTAGGTCTGACTTCTATAGTAGACAAATAGCTTAAATTGCCAATTGGGTAAATTGTTAAACTGCATTTAAAAGAATAGAATTAATAGTCATTAGTAAACTATGAAACAGTGGAAAAGAGTTAAAAAAGATTTTGTGTATTTCTCACACCTCCATCAGTATTCAACCAGTATTCAAAAAAAACAAAAACAAAACACCAAAACCCCTCAAACAAACAAACAAACAAAATTCAAAACAAAAGCTATTGAGGTTTCTATAGTACAGCTGGAATTTAAAAACAAACAAACAAACAAACAAGCACAAACTACTTGAGGGTGTCCAAAAAAAAGGGTGTCAGGAATAAAAAAAAAAAAGAAGAACTGTTTCAAGATTTGAGAAAAAAAGTCCAGTTTTCACAGTTCTCACCAAAGGAATCTGTGCAAGACCTGCATTTTTTGAAATATTCATAAATGATCCACAAAAGGGAACAAGTAGCAAAGTGAAAAAAAATTGCAGATAACAGAGAATGATTCAGGACATTCCAAACTGAAAGACATTGTGAAAAGTTGCAGAGGGTTTTCATGATGCTGAGTGAAAAGCAGATACAATCACAGATGGAAGACAATTCTTGTTAAATGCAAAGCAATACTCACAGGAGAGAAATTCTCACTGTAAATAAATAGAGGCAACCTCTAAATTAGCTTTTGCTAGTCTGGAAGGGGATCTAAAAGTCACTGTTACTGGTCTCTTCAGAAATTCTGCTCAGTAATAAAGAGCTGCCTGTCATAAAGGCAAATAGAGCATTGCTGTTAAAAACAGTAGAGAATAAAGCATGTAAAACATTAAGCCAAAGGAAAAAAAAAATTAATGTTCCTGTATCTTTGTGCCTATATAGAAATCCTTTTTCCCATCTGAAAAAGGAGACAGAATGAAAAAAGACGGGTAAGAGCAAAGTCATGAAGAGCCATTTCTATAAAGAACCAGCAAGTAATTTAGGACTTTTCAGATGAGAAAAGTGAGGGAGAGTATTATAGAGGCATGTAAAATCATGAGCTGCATGGAGAAAAAGAATGAGGAACGGTCAGGAGAAAGTTCTTTCGTTATTCACTCTAAGAAACAGAAAAACAAATTATCTGGTCTGAAACTAACAAAATGAAGCACTTTTTCATCCAATATATGATTACACTGTGGAATTCAATGCCATAGGATTTTCAGGAGGTCAGACACATAAATGGGTTCAAAAACAGACACATTTGTGGAAGAAAGTTCCCTTGGCAGCTATTAAACACAATGCTATAAGTCCATCCTGCAGCACAACTTACAACAGATGAGAGAAGGTGAGAAGGCTTGAGGACATACTACTCTGAACACTGCTTTGGTGTTTGAGCCGGTATTTTATGTATCAGCTTAGGACCACAAGCATAAACGCATAGCCATTTGCAAAACTTTCAGGTCTTTCACCACTTGTAAAGTTGACTTAGATGCTGGTATCGCAGAATTTCTGGAATACTGGCCTGCATCTTTAAAGTAACTGCCCTCTGCACAATTATTCATGGTTTGTTTATTTACTTATTTAAGGTGTGTGAAAACAGCCTTTAATTGGCAAAGAGATACAACAGATGCTTGTCAAATCCATTAAACTCCATGCACCAAATTCTGCTTCTCAACATGGTGCCAACGGCCTGGAACTGAAAGCAAACCATTTTGCCTTGTTATTTTCTTTCTATTTCAATTAACTGATTAGATGTGCTAAACACTAGAAAGCTCTCCAGGCAAAAGGTATATTCTGGTTTCTGCTGCTATCTAATTTATCTGTCCAAGTATCTACTTATAGGTTTTATTTCATGCACATCTGAAAAGCTTTAAAAATGATAGTAGTAGGTATTGCTACTTTCCCTGACGTACCTTTCTGACTGCTTGGGTAGACATTAATCCTGTGTTTCATCACAGTCAGACTGAAGGTAAGTTGACAAAGGAAGTTCTCCATATATTTTGCAATATAAAAATGCAATGCCTAGTGCCTTGTATCCCTCATAAGTACTTGTAAACCATGATTTAATACCCTCTTAACTGCCTTTCACTAGTCTAAAAGTGTTCAGCTCTTTAATCCCTTCCTTGTAAGAGTCGTCCTATTTGGAGGAAGATGGGACATCGTTTAGATAAGCCTCCAAATGCTCACGATGTTGTCTCAGCAAACTTTTTATTAGTCTTTGGAAACTTGCCAAACTCCAATTTAAAGTAAAGGGCACCAGATTGAGCTGACGAGGGTAGAGAAGTGAATTAAAAAGGCTAAATCAGCTGCAACTGCAAACGTAGGTCTGACCCAGGATTTAGCTTTGGCAAGGCCCTCCAAATAGACTTCCCTTAAACAGGCTAAGGAGGAATGGTTTATTTTAACATGTCCAAGTGATAAAATACCTAAACACTGGGGTTAGTTATTGTATTTACCGGGCACAGAGGAACACTGATTTAGTAGATCTGGCACAGAGCATTTTGTATGTGATACGCTATAGTCACACACTTTAGTACTTTCTACACTGTAGTCAATTTTGCATACAACAAATGTTCCCTATCAGTTCTCATTTCTGTTCTTCGCCCTCACTCCCACCCCCTGCCGTTCCAGGAATAAATGTTCTGTTACTTCTTTAGCAAGCTAAAGCAGATTTCTCATTTTGTGTGTGTGTGGTTTTTGTTGTTGTTGTTGTTTGTTTTGTTTGTTTGCTTGTTTTTTTTTAATTTTGGCTAGTGTAAGCAGGAATGCTGCAAAATATTATATTCGTCCTAAATCTGCTTTCTTAGTATTTAAATTTGCAGCAAATCAACCCTTGGCTTCAGACTACCTCATAAAGCCTTAAACACATACACAGCTGGCTATATAAAACCATAAACTCCATGTTTTCTAACAGCAAAGGTCTTGGCTAACCTCCTTTTCAACTTAATTCCAAAGTGCCTATTAATTTAGACGATTCAGATCTGTAGCTTTCCGTTCTCCTTGGAAATAGTATAACTGTTTTCTAAATTGTAGCCAAATCACTTTCATGTGGCACCTATGGTTCTTGTCACCAGCACTAGGAATTGGTGTTCCAAGGAAGAAATCCCAAATACTACTGAAATGAATGGGTCTGATCCTGTTCTATGTAAAGGAAAGGGGAATTTGGTTCCAACACAGCAAATCAGAGGTGCTCAGAAGATCAAGAGCATTGAGTTTTGGCCTTTAATTTGGTGTGACCTTCTCTCACTTCTTTCAGCTGTTCTGTAAATTGAATCTCAGCTGGTAATTGCTGAATGGCTCAGTCTTTTTATTTTTATTTTTCTCTCTTTCTCATTTCACAAACGGAATTGATTGTTGCCAAATGCCGCAGAGCTGCTTGGAGTAAGAGTCCTGGCATTAACAAACCTGGCAGTCCTGTTAGATTTGTTTTGTTTCCCTTGTAATCTCTGTACCCAATACCAAATGCACAATTTACCAATCCAGAAAGCTTCAAAAAACTGAAACGAAAAATAGCCGAAAATGAAATGGTTTGATTTCCTCAACTTGATATAAAATTTTTCATTCTGACCTATTCACTCATTTTTCCTTTTTTTTTCTAGATGGTTTTACTACCTGTGTTGCCTATGCTCTACCTTCTCCATGCATCTTTCATGTGTCATCAATTACACACTGTGTGCAGGGAGGCTTTGGCATACTGTCTCTCTTTGCTGTGCCTACAAGTCTGTCCCAGGATAGGAAGGACACGTGAAACTAATGGGTCAAGGTGAGATTTTAGCTTCTCTGACACCTCATTTCAAAAAGACCTTGCTCTGAGATGAAAGGACTGGCAGCTACCAGGGCCTGATGTTCCCCAGTGGAACTGCTGCAGGGGAAAACAGTGAGGATGAAAGACTTGGCTGGACAAATCACAATGCCTGCAGATTTCATTGCACAGCCTGGATAACATTTGAAATTTGTCCTTCTTACAGAGGTGTCGTATGTTTTAATTGTGTCAAAAGCACAATTCAATTATTGCTTCATTAAACAATCTGTTTTGAATAGGTTTGTATCTTACTGGGTCATTTCATTATGTAAATGTACATAATTTTTCTCCAGAAGGAAAATAAAACAACAAAAAACAAAAAAAAGGTAAGGATTTTGAATTAAAACATTAGAAAATTTGGGGCTAATTGTGAATTGAATGGCCATTTCTATTTATCTGGATGTGTATTCAACTCCGTGGACATCTGTGCAAGATCTCTGCCAATCTAGGGTTTAGCAAGGTTAACATCCCTTCAGGCCAACATTATCTCAGTCTGACAGCCCTTTTTATCCCTTAAAACTACTACTACCTGTTAATAGACGCTTTCTCAAACAGAAAATAACAGCTTATTTTAATCCTGATTCAGGAAGAGTTAACTTTATACAGTCATTCAAGTTTCACTGGGATCTAATCACTCTCCTAAAAGTTATTCTGAGTAGAAATCCTGAGTTGTGGCCTTCATAAACATTTTATAAACTAAATGTAGTCACCCTATCTGTTCAATAACATGTCAAAGGAAATAGCAGCATTGAAATCTCAATGCTATTTTGCAGTTAAACAGTAAAACAAGTAAATAAATATCATGCATAGAGTTTATTTCAATTGCATTCCCTTTTCTTGACACTAATAATTCACATCTGATTTGGTTTTCAATAATATGTATTTGTAAGTATTTGTAATTTTCTCAGCACATTTCTGAATAAAGGCTATTCAATTCTTTCTGGTTCTGCTGCTGACAAGCTCTTTTCATTTGACTATTTTTCATTTAGCTTGTCCAACTAGGAATAGCTACGGTTAAAGCAAGCTGATATTTCACTGTTACAGACAGTAGCCATGATTCAGGAAACATGCCAGTAACTACTGGAAAATAGACCTCTGTGTGCTGAGGAACCAGAAATCCAAGGGATTCAAAGCAGTAACGCAAGCAAGATAGGGAGATCTAGGCAGTATTTTATGTCTTTCTGATCTGTGCATATCTCACTTTGTCAAGTTAACATTCAGAATATATCCTGCACCCGTGGCACTTCCTCACCCATTTCAACTCAGACTCCTTCCAGGCTCAGCTGCTATTGCTTCATATTAACTCCACTTTTTTTTTTTTCTCTCTTTTTTTTATTGTTTTCCTTTGCTTCTCCCTCCTCAAGGTAGCAAGAGCAATGATAGCAGGTAGAACTGGAGGTGGATAAGCTCATGTCCATTTTGGATATCTTGCTTACATGGGAGTTATTTTATGAATACAGATACTTTATTTAATGCTTGCTGTTCTCATAGAGGAAGAAAGGAGAGGTGATGTCTCATGTTGGGGAAAGTTTGATTTCTGGTATAACTTCAATGGTATTCTTTGGCCCTTATGTACATACACCATATGTATTTAACTCAGTCTTGTGGCTGTTTCATGCTTTTATAACATTTTCTCATACTGCAGTAGTTGGCTAAATCCTATTCTGTCAGCTGTCTGAATGCTGATAGGCAGTAGTTTGAAATATAAAGAAGAACATAAGATAAGAAAGCAGTTTGCGAGTTACTAATTTTCTACACAATTAACCTGCAAAAGCTTCTAGACATTTGTAACACTACTTTTTAGCAACTATAATTAAGTAATGTTCAATGTAGATTGATTTCTTTCATTACTTGAACAGTCTAGCACTGGAGTATTATGCTTCAGTTAAACAACACTGAACTTCAGGTCTTGCTAGTGATTACAGCTGTTGTGCTTGTTTTAAAAATGAATTTAGTATTAAGTCTCCTTCTACTTTTAAATTGAAGCCCGGCTTCCTGTCTAGTATAACAGCTATCTCATTTGCTTAGAGACAGTTGCATGGGAAAGAGTATGTATGATAGATATAGACATATGTGTCCCTGAACATGCTTTACTGTACTGGTCTTGCCTCCAGTTCCTTAGACATGAAAGTAAATATATGTGGGGCAAAAAACAGTGGAGAAATTTACAGCCTGCAATAGAGGTAAAAGGAAGAGGTAATTAAAGAAAGAGTTTAGGAAAGACATCAGCTTTGATGGGTGATGTATGAAAGCATGAAAAATCTGCATGAAAAGACCTAGGTCTGATTGTCTTCCCATGGTTCCTTACTTTAAACTGCAATGTGCTGTTCTGACACTAAGAGAGTGATATTGGGCTGAACTTCATGTAAGTGTTTGGTGAAATGAGTTCTTAGTTCTGCAATGATTTCTGTTCTTTGATTCATGTACCCAGCTGAGGAAGCTAATAAATATGTAAAGGTGATTAGATTAAAAATGGCATTGAGAAGCAGTAAAACCTAGAGTTATATGAATAATTTCACACTCAATGCAAGGTTGTCAAATTTTATCAGCTACTTTTGTGTAAAATGAAAATGGCATTTTTTGACAAGTCAAGCAGCACACATAGGCTAAGAGGGCAATTTGTCCATCCTGTTGTGTAAATACACTTGGGAAGCAAAATGATGGGGAAAAAATACTGAACAGAATTTCATAGAAAGCTTAAATCCAGGGTAGAGTTCATCTCTATTATTGTTGTTTAAAAGCTATATGTATGAGTTCATGCTAGGAATTGGGTTCCCCCAGTGAATGGTCCATTACACACTAACAAAGATTTTTACATAGACTGATTAATTTCCCTCTGAGGGTTCTTCATATGTTTTCCAATGGTTATAAAGGAAATATAGGCTAACTAGCTCAGATTTACACATCTGACTTTTAGATGAATCTGGCTTAGATTGATTTCTCCCTTCACTCTTTAAAATCTGTTTCTGGATAACTCAGAATAATTATAACTGTCTTTGGACTCTGGCTAGGAAAGTATTTCTTGACAGAAAAAGAAAAAACAGTGTCACACTATTACTTTCTTAACTTGCTTTCTTGATGTGTGTTTCTGCTCCCCAGTTTATGGATGCTTTTGTAATATCATACTGCCATAAGCGTGATAAAGGCTGCTAAGGGGTTAGCTGCTGTGTTAAGGGCTATATCCCAGTTTGTATCCCTCTGTCCTAGGTTGTTTCATGGACCACATCACCATTATTTGTGTGGCACAGAATCCTGCTTTAATTTATCCTTTCAGCATCCTGGTGAGGAGAGAAAGATCTATTATTGCTGAAGATAATAGGAACTGATTTTAGGAACTGAAACACGTATCCTGAAAGGACATTGTTCTAAATCACTAAATATATCCCATTTTATGCAGGTGGCCTGTACTGTGCATGAACCATAGTCACGAGGTACCAGCTTAGAATTTCCCTAGAATGAATCTAAAATGGACATTAGTAAAGAGGTGTCTCAAACTGTCCGCAGCTCCGTGGTTGTAGGCTATAACCTGCACACAGCCCTTATCTACAGAAGCAGCAGGGCTAGGGCTACAGCCTCTCGTTTGCTTCATGAGTCATGGGAAGCTGCCTTACCCCATGCAAGACTCCCGATTGTGGGTGAACAGGCTCGTGGAAGAAGCAAGACCAGAGGAAGGAATAGGAGAAGCAGGAACACTGCCAGGTGACGACCCATAAACAGCGCCTAACGACCCTACTGATGGAGGGGAATTCCGCCCGCCAGCGCCTAACGACCCTACTGATGGAGGGGAATTCCGCCCGCCAGCGCCTAACGACCCTACTGATGGAGGGGAATTCCGCCCGCCAGCGCCTAACGACCCTACTGATGGAGAGGAATTCCGCCCGCCTAGCAGTTGGGGGTTGCAAGGGCGTGTCGGTCGGGAAAGAAGATACTCACTACTATATAAGCTGCGTGTTTGTCGTAATAAACGATTCTGGTTGCACCTGCGACTGAGGTCCGTGCCTTTATACGCTACAAATGGCGCCCAACGTGGGGCATAAATCAAGAGGCTGAAGATGTCCGGACCGGTAGCGTAGCCCGATCGAACCAGGGATTGCCTCGAGGACTGACTTCACTCCCGGCCCATCACCTCTCTGCAGGACAGAGGTGAGCGATCGGGAACCATAGGAAACACTCTGCCGAAAGAGCAGCAAATGAATCTCGAAGTGCTACAGTATATTTTAAAAACTCAGAAGCGATCCGTATCTACCCTGTCTTTAGTAACTTTCTCAGACTGGGTACGAATGCAATATGCTGTATTCGTGACTGAGTACCGTGATCTCACGACTGCTAAATAAAGCATTGGGTAACTTAACTGGCAATTGAAATCATATTGGTCTGAATGAGCTCGTCGGTGAGGGGCCTTGGGCTACTCCCGACGTGCAAGCCCAAACGGACAGTGTTTTGAGCAAGTAAAAGAAGGCTTCTTAACAAGGACAAAAACGGAGAGTAAAAAGCCATGTTCAAGAAGGAAGACTTGTTGAAATATGGAAGGGCAATATGCCAAAGAATTATGCTTTTGAAGGAAGCAGTGCATGCCAATTTTCAGTCCAAAGTAAAATGTCTGTAGCTGAGGTCTTAACTTCTGGAAGAAAGGGATTGTATGCTACATAATGCTTGTAAAACAAGCAAGTAATCTCTGCACATGCCTGTGTTAGAAATGAACAGACCATTCCCATTTTATAAATGAGCATGTTTAATTAGTTTGTTCAATTTCACTAGAAGGAGACCAGAAAAGGAGCAAGAATGGTATTGTAATAAGACCCTGTAGACTAAAAAAAAAACACCAAACAAATGCTGTCTATGTTCTGCAGCAGAGTAAACCTGAAATTATGTCATTTCTAAACCTGCCTCCTATATAGGTACCAAACCTTCACACGTGTGCCTGGATGCAGCCCAATTGCCTCTTTCAGAGCATGTGGGAACCAGAGTCAATCACGCTTGCTGACACAGTGTCCTGCCAGGCACAGGGAGCTGAGGCGGACACTAGGCAGAAAATGCCATTTTGAGATCTCTCTTAGACTGCTTCTTTGAACGGGATAGACATTGTTAATGGCTTGCCATAGAACTTTAATTCTATGGTCTAGACAACAATCAACACAAATAAGCAGATACTGTCATGTACTGAGCAGAAGATAATAAACTGTGGGAGTACAAGTTGTCTAGTTATTAGGGTAGTTTGAGTCATGCAGTATCTCTTCTTCCACAAGGTCTGTAAAACATTTGTAAACTCAGAGTTTTAGAGCAAACCCCAGTTGTTTAATTAGGACAGTGATGGCACATAGTACGTTGGCCAGGAGTTCTGCTCACTGCTCAGTATTCCTGCTCCAGGCAGGTACTCACTGTACTGTATAAAGTTGACTCACAGCATATTTCCCCATGTATGCCCACATTTCAGGTCCTGAATCTCCTTCAAAGTGACCATGTTGTTCCTTGTTACCTAGCTGTTGTCACAGCCTTGGCAACACAAGTGTTCCCATGTACCTTTGCAAAGACCTATGCAGTCTTTCATATGTTACTGTCGTAGAAGAAGCATTAACTCTATGACTTATGAGATACTGCATAGCAACAACCCAGTCTGGTCTAGCCCTAATTAATGGTACTAAATTTATGAACTGGCCTTACACTGATTTTATACTAAGAAAGATGTGGGACAGGCATCAGTCCATGTTGAGGGCTCTATGAAACCTCTACGATGGCAAAGTAGTTCAACTCTGTGTCTCCTTGGAGTGCAGTGGTTGGATACTTGTGTTGGTATTCTGACTTCTTCACATGGGCTTTCAAGTGAACTCTGCTAAGGATTCACCATTCGGTTGAAACTCTCAGTTGTTCATGATGATCACTAACAATTATAAACACAGTGTCTCCCACTGGCTATAAATGGCAATCAGCAATTATGTGGTGGTGGAAGCATATGATCCTTGAGATGTGGCATATTTATCCCTGAATTGCTGGTTCAGAAATACATGGTCACATTTCTGATCCTTTGTGATGATGTGACCTTATCTCTGCAGCAACAGCTTGGTAACTTTGCGAGTATCTGCGCCTGTCAAGTAATTCCCAGATACGGGGAATCTGATCAACCCAGGCCAATTTCATAAAACCAAGCCTCCTGTTAATAGAGATCACTGTGGATGCTAGCTACATCACAAAGTTTGTTCATGTATCTACTTTAACTGTGGTGTTGGTGTGTACTTTCTTCCTCTCTGGTCCATCATGCTGCCTGAAATCAGTTAAGTCCTTAAATCCTGCAGATGGGGTGTTTAAGTGGCAGGTCTGATATGGTGTGCTGTCTACACTAGGTTATAGTCTGAGGTTGTGAGAATTTAAAATTAGTCACTTGATTCTCTAGAGCATCTCTTGGAGAATTTGAGATGATCCAGAATCATCCACATTAAATTCAAGAGAATATTCCAAACTGGAAGGTATTTACAGTGGGTCATTTTGAGTCCCAAGCCCAAGGCTTAGAGGACCCTGAATATAACCTTAGAGCTGCTCTGATATTTGCTGAATAAATTGTGTGGGCACAAACCTTGCAGTCAGTATGAAAAGAACACCCCAGCAACCCAAAATACTTCTCTGCTGCCAATTTTGAAAGAATGTTTTCTTTTCCAAACACAGTGGTTTCACTTTTATTTCTTTGGTGGAAAACGTAAAGGCTATTTTTGTACTTCTGAAGAAAACAGCTTAGAGTTAACTGCCAATTCAAGTCCTTTAGGGCATTCATTTTGCCGGCAGCAGTTTAATAAAGAGCCTTGGCTTATCTTCTCTTCACCTCCACAGTGTATGCTGTTATTGCCAGTCCACAGATAAACTCAGCTTTGTCTCAGGAGGCTAGAGACTGCACGTGAAAAGGGAAGAAAAGACTCGTCTTTTTAAGACCCACATGTGATTAATCACTGGCTGATATTCCCTCCACTTCTTTATAGGTTTATTGCATAAGACTCCCGACTAATCCCCCTGAAGGGCTGTAATTTGTAACAAAGTTGAAGTGAACAATATTATTTTAAAGCAAAATAATGTAGCATAAAGAAACACAAGCCAGTAAATACACACAGGGCAGATCCCGTGGAAGGAAATAGATAAAAATTCAATTTGATGAGGTTAATTGTACTCCAAAGGGCTTTAAGTGCCTTAAAGAAAATCTGTTTCAGTTCCCTGTAGGTATGGATAATGCTTAATGGAGACCCATGGGTAATGGAATATGGCTGCTTTGTGGCTGTCTATGCTTCTCAGTGGCCTAGTCCGAGGTGTTGAAAAGTCCTAAAATAAATAAAAAAAAAAAATACTAAAATTCTCTACTTCTAAGGTATAAGTACTTTCCAGTGTCTACCTCTCATTTTTAAATAAAAGAAGAAAATGCCAGCTTATCAAATATACTATATTATTTTCATGACGTGCAAAACAACATCATAACTCATGACAGATCAAACAAAAATTTTAAATTATTTTAAATTATGTTTGTTACCTAAAAAAATCTTGTCATGAAAAAAATCTTTATCACCTGCCTGAGGGAAATCCAGAGATCTACTATGTTTTGCAAAAATCTGTTAGGTTTTGATTTGCCAAACTTTTAGCTCAGTAAAATGAGTTGCTCTCCAGAGGTCATGTCCTTGGGAGGAAACATGTTTGCTATAACTAGCATGTAGCTCAACATTAGCTAAGAGCAGATTTAAGTATTCATGGTTGCTTGTACATGACATAGGCATGCAAAGGAATATAGTTTGTGAAAATAGTTCATCTACCTTTGTGTGTTCAGATAGTCTAAAGATTTGCCTTAGACCATTGCCATACCTCTGCAGACATTCATAATAAGCTTTGGAAACTCTAATTGTGATTTCTGTCTTTAAAAGGATTAGCTTCTTTGGGGGAATATGGTGCATGGTGATTTAAGTCAAACCTACAAAGAAAACTATACCCAATATCACCTATGAAGTGGGTTTTGCTCTTTGTTGTTGCACAGCTTAATAGTCTTGTGATGCTGAACAAGAAATGAAACATCCCAGACATGTGGTCTATTTTATTGTTTTTCAAAGAATTCTGAATAAACAAGTACCTTTTTCTGTGTAACATCTGCTTTCAAATAAAACATCACACTGCTGTACTGGCATTTCTGAAAGGAGAAATTGGATTTGCTAGCATGATTATTTCCTTTACAGCTATTGGCCATGTCCTTTCCAGAACTAATAGTTGTACAAAAAAAGATTCTACCCGTCTAAGTACAGGTCGTGCATGCACACATACACATGTAGTTAGTGCACAAGTCCATTCATGGTTTCTGCCTTTAAAGCCATTGAAACAATGCTAACACAGCATAAACGTCAAGCTAAACAGATTTAGTTTTCCCTGCTTGACAGGCTTTTGGATTTTCTTGTAGAACATTTTACCTTACAACATACAAACAGAAGAACGGATCAGTTGTTCAAGCTTCTTGTTGACACAGACAATAGCAATTCATAGACTTAAAACTATATAGAGCTTTTGTGTATGGTTGGTTTGTTTGTTTTTTCCCAGACCTTACCATCCCTGATAGAAGAGTGTTTGAGATCCCTTCTAGTCTCACCCAATCTCTGTTTCAAATCTATTCATGTACATTTCTTGGGTCCACAATACTGTTCTGTTTTAATGATTCCTCTTTCTTCAAAACTTACTAACAACAGCTGTATTTCTTCTCAACCTTTATTTTAAAAGCATAAAGCAAAATTAAGTCTCTGGGACTTGTGATTACCCAGATTATGCATTTCCCAGTTTCCATTTATATTTAACAGTTTTGAATGTAGGTAACTCAAACTGTACGTAGTATTCCTAACAACATTTACCAATGCCTAGTACAAACAGTATTAGTGCTTTCCTATCACTGGTGAAGGTGTCTCACCAAACAGGCCTTCAAATTTCATGACATTGAAGACTTTAGACATCCTGTAATCACTTTGTATCTGGCCCATCTTCCTTTTCTATTACTTCCAACTGTGTGTGCACCTTATAGTAGAGGCTTTACCAAATCCATGCATTTTTGTTATGTACTATTACATTTCCTCTCATTCTCTAAAATAACCAATAATTTCCCACGAGGCATGGTTTCCAATGCCTTACTGGAATGAGACCCACATCTTTTACATCCTTATGTTATTCATGAGCTGGGCCCTCTTCCATAAGGCAGCAGATACCAGTAACTGCTGGTGTAGGATTCTAGTGTCTGTTAGCAAGATCAGTGAATAGATGTTTTTTCTCCTTGTTAGTTGGGCTGGATGCTAAATTGGGTCCTGCAGGATGTGTTAGAGGAAATGTTCCAAAAGACTGATCCTCAAAACAAGGATAGGATGTATTTGTTTCTAATATATATATTCTTCAAGGACACTGGGATACAAGGGAACTGAGACAAGGAATTTGAAAGCCTTTCTGTCTGCTGTAACTCCCTTCAAATGCACTTATTTATAACATGGAAGGGGGTCTTTTGGTGTAATTCCTGAGTTTCCTATACACTAGAATGACATTTCATTCCATAGAGGTCATTGGTTTAAAAATCAAATGCCACGCACCTCAAACTCCAAAATTATTTGCATTTCCGCAGCACAGAAGGAGTGACACAGTACTTATGAAGTCCATTTAATGCCTTTGGCAGATGCCTACAGCAAAGCAGAAACAGGAACTCTGTTTTCTGTCTGTGGTAGGTATCAGATTTCCATGGGGAAATCAAGTATCGTAGACAAACATATAAAGAAGCAGAGTGAGAAAATGGAAAGGATAAAAGGAAAAAAAAGTTTGGGAGTGAATATGAATTGCAGATTTTCCAAATTACTAGATGTAGTCATACAAGAAATGGACCTGATAATATCTATAAGGTCTATAATATTGTAAGATCAGACCTCTCTGCTCTTAACTTCATTTCCTAGCTTTAGAAGAAAAGGTACTAGCAATCAAAGAGCAGACCCAAACCTTCATGAGTGTTACTAGTCTTACTTCTTTCTACTTCAAGTTAAACTGAAAAAGAGAGCCAGTAAGCTCTCCCCCACATGTCCGCTGTAGTTTGTTGTATAAAATTCTGTAGCAATTATAAACCAGAATGTTCCTATACCGAAGGGGCTCTGTCTTGTCTAAATTACACTGAAAAGAGCACATACACAGATCAAAAGAAATGGAAATAGCACTGAGACCATTCGTATGCAAAGGCCAGCTGTGTGAATAAACTAGATGGCTTTCTGATAAGACACAAACAGATCAGTAAGATAAATAGCAGAAGTCAGTATTTGTATTTATTTGCTTAGCTGTTATGAATGCACACAATAGAAATCCTGTGGAACTAGAATGTCTTTATGACAGTTCATGAGTGAAAGATCATGTACAGGGGTAAGTGACTGGTAAAAATTTGTGGAGTAGTATTTTGATAAAATCTGTTTCTATGAAAATGCTTGTAAAGTTCTTTTTTGCCCTGAAAAAATGTTCATAAAAAAACCTACATGAGACAGAAGGGAGGGGGGATTTGCAAACAGAATGAAACATATAGTTTTGACATTTTTGAAGCAATGTTTTCATTTCTGAGTTCAAAATGATTTTTGCACTAGGTCTTTTTTAAGTTTCCGCAATAAGTTGCGTGTTCTAGTTTGTAGGAAAGTCAGACAGTTGTTTTATCTGCTCTTATGTAGAATTTTAAAACTGGAGAAACTGTTGAATGCAGAATTTCTGAATCTTGAAATTTCAATAGGTTGTTGTGAACACATTAGTGAAATGTCATAACATTTCCATCAGTGGAGAGAAGTGAATGTCTCTAGAAGCTACCAGTGCTGTTTCCTGTAGATGCCTGGTCTAGGGTGGAACAAATTTGCCTCTGGCGATATCTTTATTCAATGACCTTTGTTGGACATTAAATAAGTGATGTCAACTAAACTTCTAATTTTTTGGGGCTAATCATAGACAAATTGAATCCCTTAAAGGACCTGAGAAATACTTGCATTGGTTTCAAATGAGTTTTGGCTCAGAGCACCCAGTCTTTAAAGAAAATGATTGTAAGGAAAAATAGGGTGGTGTCCTCAGACCCATACCCTGAGAAGTAGGAAATGAAAAAATAATTATAACCTTGTATAATGGAAAGTAGATAGTTTTGAAACTTATTCCAACGTGTATTCCAACTCAAATAGATTATTTAATTACAGAGGAAGAATGCAGCTTTAGCTTTAAGACACTACACACAGCTTATGGGTCTAAATAGTGATAGTCTAATTTCTTGCTAAATTCAGTTAAGATGCCTTTACAAGGCATATAAATTGCAGATAAAATATTCAAGCTTTTCTCAGAGACTTTGACACCTGGCTGAAGACTTTTCTTATGACCCAAAGGAGATTTGCATTTGCAGGTGGCACAACTTGAAATGGTCCTTCCTCACAAACTGCACATCTTCTGCCGTCACAAGTTTCTTTCTGTATCTTTGTATCTCCCCCTTCTACATTTCCATATTCACTTTTCATATTATCAGCCTTTCTTTCCTGATATTTATCCCAGTGTATGTGCTTTATTTACACAGAGTAGGACCTAAATGATTTTACTACTTTAAAACTTTTAACATTGACTTTCAAGTAAGTTATCCTTAACATTTTTCAGTACATTAGAACTGAGTACAAATTGACTGTAAGATGTCAGTTTTGCTATTTTACTGGATTTGTTTTTTTTTTTTTTAATGTGTTTAGTGTAAGTTCATTCCTAATGTAAGTCTGCTTCCACTAGCAAACTTTTGTCAGAAATAGTTTTGATCCATTTGTACAAAAAATACCAATTTTCTCCAGTAAGCCTATGTAAAGTAGATCCTTCTTTCATAAATAGTTAAGTTTATAAAACATTTGAAAACAGGAAAGATCACTGTTTCAGTTTTCTTTGGTAAAAGGAGGTCTTCATTGAGAACTGGATCATTTTTACCTGACTTAACTCCTCTAAAAGATTCTTAAGAGTCTTAGTCTAACCAGTCATCTAGGCTCCTCTATAACCCAACAAGAAAGTGACAACTACAGGGAGGAATTAATCCCATTTTAAATGCAACAGCTGTTTGGCTGGAATAAATCATCCACAGAAATGTCAATCTTTTTTTTTTTCCCCCTTTGACTCTGCAGCTTAATCTTAACCACTAAGCTTCAAACAGAAGTGACACAAAACTTTGCTGAGCCTGCAGATCAGGAGCACCCAGGAGAGGGTGTACTCTTCTCCTTGACACATGGGCTTACCTAACAAAGAGGTCAGGGAGAGCTGAGCAAGGATGGCACATGCCTAAAGATGTCTCTGTCCTTGTGCCTTGAGGCATCAGCTAACCCAAGATGCACCAGGACTGCTGCCACCACAGTCATCACTCACACCTGACCATAGGGAGGAAGGACAAGGGATGTTCTTAACTTGTGCTTTTCTCTGGCAAATATTGAACTTTCCCCCTCCTTCCATTATGCAGTTTCTATTATGTATTTACCATATTTCCATTACAGTGTTCTATCTCATGTTTGTTCATTAAAGAAATACATTTAGCATATTCCCTTTTAAATCACTGTTTTAAAGTACTGTTATCTACCATAATTCTTACAAGTCTATATAAACTGCATTTTCAGTTGCTGGGGAGTGATGCGTCATAAATCTTCTGCAGCTTTAGATATTTTTATGCTTTCTGTCAATACCTGGCCATAAAACCTATACCATTCTCATTAGCATCCCAGTTCGACTCTAAGGGATTTCTTTTATTGAATGAAGACAAGCTTAACATAGTGATGAATGGTTAGAAAAGAGACTGTTTCCCAGGGCAATTTCCCCTTTCCATTTTTATATATTCACATGGAGAAAAAATAATTTTGTTTTTTACTTGACATTGTCACTGAAATTTGCAAATTTGCATAAATTTTGCAGGTTTATATGCACATAAATGAATAATAAGCTGAATGTCTCAACACAGTTTCTACACATTTGTGAACCCTTGCCCTCACAGCATGGCAGAGGTCATGAAAAGAGCCTGGTTTCCTTACCTTATCTACTGAGTGGTCTGATAGGTGCTTATATAGGAAACGTGAGAAAACTTAGAGGTAACCGTGGCTTGGCTGTTCAGGAACTCTTTTCCTTCTTTCCTTCTGTTTCATGCAATGCCCTCTAGAGGTTGCTGCAGGGTGCTCTAGGCTCTTTTTTCTTCTTTCCCTCAACCCCCAACCTCCTCACTTCCCCTTCTTTTACCACCCCCCCCCCCCCCCCCCCCCCCCCCCCCGCCTTGATTGTTTTTACATTGCTCTTTTTATTACTTATAGCAGCACTGGGAAATGAGACATGATCTAAATTATGTTTAGAGATTTATTCTAATTCCCCTCATTGGAGTATCTGTTTATTGTTCCCCCCCTCCTCCCCAATAGATACACTAATTCAGAGCTCTAGGCTGTAAAATGCTCATAATTGTGACTTTAAACCAGAAAAAAACCCAAACAATCAAAGAACAACAAAGGCTCCTCTGGGACTATTCTTGTGCTTAAAGATAAGTGCATGCTTAGTACTCAAAGTGCTTCACAGCAGCAAATTGTAGGCTCAGCTGCCTTGATATTAGCAAAACCTTTGAAAGAGTTTCCTGCTTTCATTTCTGCAAATAATTCTATTTAACCCTGTTCTGAGGGAACGAATCTCCTTTATAAGAAAATGATCACTTGTTTTTTCTTCCTCTGTCCAGTGGGCTTTTATATAGCCATACTATTCAGAAGATATGAAGACAAAGAAAAGACAATTCAGAAAGCTGAGTATCCAGAACTTAACCTTTTTTTTTTAAAAAAAAAATCAACATTGGAGCTAGACAAAGTCATAACAGCTCCAAATATCCTAACATTACAGTACTGAAATTATAACTTCTATTTTAATTTACTGTGATGAAACATGTATAGCATGCCATCATTTTAAGCCAGGTTTCCAAGGAAAAAATAGGGCCAGAACCCATTATGCCTGTCCACTTCCAGAGAGTTTATTCTTGTAAATTTTAAATATATTATCCAATTTCCAATAATTATTTTTAAAAAATGTTTATTTGCTATAAGTTTTGATATAATTTTAAGAAATTGATGTGAAATTGGAGTTAATTCCCCTTTTGAGGGAAAAGCAAGTACAGAACAAATCTCACCTATTATGCTTGACTAACCAGTTAGTGTGTTTGTAATTCTGGCTTTTCCTTACACATATTGTTTCCTTCTCAACTTTCTCTCTGTAAGTTGGCATTGAAGAGCAGGGGGCAGATTGAGGAAGAGGTGAGGGCAAACCTAAGGGGCCTTAGTGATCTGGAGAGTGTGACAAGGGGATGGACTTGAGCTGAGGGGGTGTCTCTGGATATAGAGTGGATATAGAGGAGATATATATATAGATAGATAGATATATACGTAGGCGTAATCTGTTCCATAGCTCCTGGGGCAGCTGCTTCTTAAAAAAAAAAAAAAATAAAGTCCTCTCACATTTTCTGAATCCGAGATCTTGCCACCAAACTTCTGAACTTCACTATATATCGTCCCAATCTCTTTCTTCTTTCCTCTGTCAGATTGCTTGTGTTCTCATGCCCTCTCAGCAGCCCATGTTTCCCTATCCTCACACACCTTAAGAGTCAAATTTAACTGTAGCCCCCTCCTTCCTCTTCCCAGACTGCCCACTGGGAATGGGATCAAAAAATCTGCTTCATCTCAACTGTGAGATCTGGATTAAATCATATCTTCTAATGAGGTTAAATTTGAGGTCAGAACTGAAGCACACTCAGGGTAAACAGTCCCTTTTAAGTACTGTATTTATTAAAAATATGTGAAATTATTATTTTTCATCTTTTGCTTTTTTTTTTCCCCAAAAGTCTGTAACTTGGCCGAATTGGATGTGATATTGTGGCTCTTGCCAAACTCAAGACAAAGTTATGCCATTGAAAGAGTTTCTTAAAGTATAGTTATAAAATATGGACAAAGTGATGTGTCTGCTTCTATTTTAGACTCCAGTATGATTATGTCCTGTTTGCAGATTCTTTCCGTAAAAAGCCTGAAACAGAAAACTTCAGCTTCAGTGCTAAAGTTGAATAGGACAGTAAATATTTGAAAGCAGAATTTTGTAATAGAATGTGCCAGGTAACTAGACATAGGTGTCTATTAACATCTGAGATGACCCAGGGTTTTTAAGATATGCCTCTGGCAGTTACAACACAGCACTTACAGGAGGCCTCTAGCCTTCTCAAACAGCAAATAGAAGCCAAACTGACCAGCTGAGCGCATCTTAATTCTCCTCAGACATCTTTTGTTTGGGTAACTAAATTTAATTTATTGATCTTCATCTGGGTGCCTAGAAGCTAGGAGTATCTCTGAAGCTTGTCAATAAAGAGGAATACGGTCACTTCAAATAGGATGGATTCCACCACAAATGTAACGTCACATTTTTTTCAGGTAGCAGTATCTATATTTCACTTTCTAAGGAAGAATTTGATATGGAGGAGACACTCCACTATATGTTCCTGGTACTCATGTAAAGGCATGTTCTTGGAATAGTTGTTGACAGGCATCTCATCTCATTGCTCATTCAATGAAGGAGAATGGGAACCTGTCAAATACATTTTCACTTTCAGCTAAAAACTAATTTTTCAGTGACTATTTTCTCTCCACTCCAGCACTGAGGATTTTATGAGTTCCAGAATGGTCTTATCAGATCCCCACTACTCTTTTTATGTGCTTTAAAAAATAATAATAAAAAATGAACAATTTAAACACTTGAGTGAAACATCTCATTTGACAGAATTACAAATATTTATAGTCCAGTACATGAATGCTCTAGTCATTTCAATATTCCAATCAATAAACAATTCCAGTAACAGTAAAAGCTAAATGCAGCAGCAGCAATGCTACTGGATCATTAAACTACTCACAATCTTTTTTTTTTCTTTCCTTTGTAATACTCTTTGCTCTCAGAGTTTCCTGGAATTAAAGTGGTTTTGTTTTGGTTTTTTTGTTTGTTTGTTTGTTGTTTTTTTTAAATACTTTGTCTTATATGTTTCCATTGTTATAAATGAGCTCTCAGCCATTAAACAGGCTTTATAGTTTGCATGGTAACGCATTCCAGAATTTACTGCCAACTTGATAACATTTTTAATTTAGTGAAGCAACACTGTAATGCAATAGTGTCCCTGAAGAAAAATCAGTGCCATTATTTTTCTGGTGTTAAATTTCTCTAATGAAATCAATTCCAATTTATTCTGCTTTTTTTATAATATATAACTTGCTTTAAAGTGTAAATGTTCTAGCTGTCTGTTATAACGATATTCTAAGTTTCTGCTCACAAACACAATCACCACTAATGGGTTTCATAACTGATTGGAGCCTATCAGCAAAAAGCTCTTGGAGAGGGGTGATAATGATTATTTTAAGAGTGGCTAGACCACTAATACATCTGACAACTTAAAAACAAAACAAAACAAAACAAAATAAAAACCAGAAGGATAAAACACATTATGAGTCTAGTTATCACTAGGAATTAAAGATGCATTGATGTCAGAGGAATTACAGAGATGGTTGGTGAACCTAATGTGTTTTGTCTACATACAGATGCTATTCACCTTACATGAACTGCTGTATCTGTTTTTGATTGAGAGTCAAGATTTAATCCAATAAGGAACACTTGCTGTAATAAATTCTGAGAGACAAAGTAGCATAAAAGGAGTAGCACTTTAGATTGTTACAAATTACTTCATTTATAACATACTGGGGTATGACGGCTGGAACAGAACAATAGTGTGGTTATCCTTATGAAAGACAGAATTTTCTTTACTTCTTTGTTTTTTTTTTTTTGTTTTGGTTTGGTTTGTGGGTGGGTTTTTTTGTTTGTTTGGGTTTTTTTCCAGTAACTTTTCCTTGCCATCCAGCATCCTGACTTTGCAGTGTGATAACACATTGATGGCTTCTGCACAAGGTGAGATCCAGTCCTGATAGGAGCACAGATCTCAATTCCTACTGAGTAAAACTGTAACCAACAAAATGGGAGAGCATCCTCAGCTAAATTGTATATGGAGATTAAACACAAGCTCAAAGAAATATACATGTGCATATTTAGAAGCTTATTTGCTGAATAAAGTAGATCAAATAAATTCTAAACTATCAGTGAATTCCTGGAGCATTATTCCTTATTATTTTGAGACACTTACGAAGATTTTCTTCTAGATGGACTCAGGGTTCAATTATTCTTCCTCTCTGAAAATATTCAGCTCCAAATGTGACATGAGGGCCCCACACCAAGATCTCTTAATCTATTCTGTGATAGATTTCTCAAGGAATAAAGAGGTGCTTACTTTCCTTTCCTGACCTTATATTCTGATGTCATTTCTAGTCAATAGAGCTGCAGGAAAATCTTTACTTAAAGCAAAGCTAAACAAACAACAAAATGAAGCTATTGCATTTGTACAGAATTCCCTTGATTTCAGGTCGTCTTGCCCATTTTTTATTGGTTCTGTTCTCCTGGACTGACACATTTGGATGTAACTCCTGTGAACATCTGCTCACCCTTTCCGCCTCCAGACCTGTTATTTGCAATGGTTTCAGAGACGAAAAACACCCTACCCACTCTAGCCCTTCCCAGGTTGCTGTGGAGAAACACTGAAGGGGTAGGAATCACATCCCATTGTTTCCTGTAGGACAATGAGAGGAAATAGACATGTATGCGCTTCTAGGTCTTAATAGCTGTTCTTTTATCCTGGAGTAAATAGCATTGGATGGAACATTCTTTGCCTCTTCTCTTAGTTGCTTTTCTCACCATGGTTGGGAAAGAGCCCAGGCAACCACTCAGGCAGGGTTTTCCCCAAATACTGTTAAACTGTTTTAGAAGGTTGGAGTAGTCAATAACCAGACAGGATTCATCCCTGAATGAGGGCGCAAAAGTAAAGAACTTAGCTGGACAGGTTTAAATGAAGATCCTACACCTTAGGGTCCAGGCAGGGGGTATCCCACCATATATAGCGAGGGGAGAACTCAAAGGACTCAGTAAGAAAATTCCATGTTATTCAGACTAGTCTAATAAAGTGAATTCATTTCTTAATGTATATAAAATTTTGATCATTCTGTAGTAAAAATTCTGTACATAAATGTTTCATTGGCCGGAATGAAAGATGCAGCATAATTCCTTTATAAAAAGGAGAGTTATAAAAGTGCAGATCAGAACATCCTGTTGCTAATATCTGTGCTGAAGATTTTTATTATTTGTAATATTTAAGTATATTTCCTCTAAATTATTACATATAGAAGTATAAAAATATTCTTAATTGCTGATTAATATAATAATTACACTGAAATTAGTTCTTGTTCATGCAATGTCCGTTTAACTGTAATTTCCTCTTTCAAATTCTTTTCAAATCTCCTTTCAAATTCAGATTTTTACTTGTGCTTTTCATTTTCCCCGTTATAAATGTACATAGTGATGACATTTCAAAAAAGAATATTTCTGGGAGTGGCTAGATGGGAGTTTAGGGGTAGATAATTTGATTTTTAACACAGTACAGCTCTGTAAAGAATGCATCTTTTTGTGGTTATGAATCAAAATGTGTTTCATGATTAGACATTAATTTTGTTTTCTTAGTCACTACCTGCTGGGACATAAAACTTTTAAGAGATTTGTTTTCTTTGACTGAGTGGTCCTTTAGTTTGCTGAAAATGTGATTTAAAAACCTAGATACAGAAATAATAAAACCAGAAGATGAATGAAGGCCCTGACAAACTCAGTCATCATCCAGGGCAATATGTTTTTCTCCCTCGAGTAACTTTTTCTGATTTTCTAGGTTAACACTCATGTATTTGTAAAGAGAAAAAGGCGTGGAGTAAGCTGTCCTAAACATTTATTGTTCTAAGAGTGAATAAGTATTCTCTGATTTTGGCTGTTTAGTTTGGTACTTTCTTAACCTATATTTCACCTTTGACTCAATGCTCCAGGAGAAAATGACCTTTAGTAAATATTCTCTGGAAAGACCCAGTGATACTGACATTGGTTTACAAGCTGAGCAAATCTCAATTAGATTCCTTCATGTATCTTCTATTTTTATTACAGTAGTTGATAAAGTTGATTCTCTTTATCCTCCAGAATACAGTGAGTGCTTTTCTTTTGCCTCCTTTTAGAAGTAGTTACTGTTATGTTGTTGTTTTGCAGAGCTCGATTAAAGGAGACCAGAGTGCATGGTGTTTGTTTAATATTGCTTATGAAAGGTCCTGTTCAATACTTACGTTTGACTGATGGTGAAATTATGAGCATGTTTAAAATTAAGGACACGCTTACTCTTTTTGTTGAAAGTATTAGTTTGCTTTTCATGGTTTCCTATTTTATTTTCTATTCCACTGTTTGGACTTATAGTTTTAGATTTGGACTTTACGTTATATTAAGCTTGACAGAATATTAAATTGTATTACCAAGATCTGTCTAGCTCTGTAGAAGTAGAAAAATATGCCTGAGGAAACAGGGCTGGTTTTCTGTACACATGAAAAAACTTGAAAAGGTAAAGGTATGATTTTCAAAAATCGTAACAAGCCACTACATCTAGCCAGGTAGAGACACCCAAGTGAGAGTGCTATTAATGAATGTCTCAAGGAAATATGTTTCAAGTTATGATGGGTGGGCCACCCAATGCAGTCCAAGGTTATATTTTGACATTGCCATGAAGTAAGAAATCTCTTAATTATGAATTCCATTATTTTTTTAAATGTTTCACCCTACACCATTGCCTTAGCTACTTGGTCTTCTAGCTAAAATCATTAGTTTGATTACAAAGCTATGGAAATCTTGTTAAGAAAAGCAGCCTATTTTTCATTAAATAAGTTGTCATTCTCCTATAGCACAGGAATTGTTAATATTACTGTAATGTCAAAATTACGAAGTTTTTATTCCTGTTTTTTCCTGCCACTAACTACACTTTTCAGTTCTTTTCAGACCTCCTTCCAGTACAAACTGGTAAATTATGTTGCCACCAGAGTATGCAAACCTATGCAAATTACAAGAATTCATAGATTAAAGCTAACTAGTCCTATTACTGCTGTGTCTTCATCTCCAGTATTAGTTTATAAAAAACTTTCCATTTGTTTGAAATGGGAAAACATTTTCCCTGGGAGTCATCTGATAAATATATAAGATATATTTAGTCCATAAATGTACAAAATAGGGAAAGTTTCTTAGTAAGTTTCAAAGGTGCTTTCCCATTCCCAGTTGTATTCAATCAAATTTCTACCTTTCCAACTAATTCAGTTCAACAAACCTAACCTGCGTATCCTGACCTATGGATACAGCCCTAATCCTAGAAATTCACTGCCAGAGAAACAGTCTCAAAGGTTCCCCCCACCTCAGGTCTCTCCCTGACTTTGCAGTCCTTGGAGGCAATTTATGTTGCAAGTGCCAAGAACTTAGCATACATCTGTGTGTACATTTTCAAGCCAAAACAAATTGCAATAAGATGTGTGATGGAAAAAACCCACTTGGTTTTGCCATCATTGGTACTGTTTTTAACCTAACTCTACTCTTGATGGAACAGCGAAGTCAGCTGACAGGGTCAGAAACAACTATGAGTGCACTGTGTAATACTGCTGAGTCATAGTCTCCTCACTTACTGTAATCAGGAGAGATTACATGGGAACATGAAGAAATATAATTTCTCATTACAGTCCCAGTTAGTAACTAAGAAGCAGGAGAGCATCCATGAGGGTTCATGACTGAGAGCCATTGGGGTGGTAGACCTATATTTTCCATTAACATTTTCTGACATCTTTACAAGCAAAATGAGCCCTAGAACTCAGCCTGGAAAAGAAAACCTCAGAAAAGGCCTCAAAACCAGATTAATATTTCAGTGATGTGTTGAGATGTAAAGTTTGTGAGATTGATGTTGAAACTGTTGGAGATGTTACCATGTCGAGGGTGATAGCTCACTTCTGGAATAAAGTCATTCCCTCGTTAGTGGTCTCTTAGAATAGAATTATTTCAGATTTTTGCAATGATTAGGCTTAAAATGTGCTGAGAATTTCAGTTACCATGTCAACTCACATTTCATTGCCAGCTGATATTCCCCCATACACCTGAGTTCAGGCTGAATTATCTTTTTTGTACTTAGACTGTAGGTCTTCATAGTAGACCACATTTTTATCCCATGTTTCTCAGTATTGTTCAGGTCTAAAAAGCAGCTTTAGAATTAAAACTCACAGTTTACCAGGATCCAGAAAGAGATGAGTCCCATATGAAGTAAGTATACAGAACTGAATTAACAGATAAGAATGCAGGCACTTTTGTGAGGTTTGAAAAAATTTCAGTATTCCTCTTGGAGACAATACTAAGAGCAGTACAACTGCATACTGGCATTCTTTCTACATCATCTAGACTTGACATAATTATAAATAAAAAAATAAATTGTGTCAAACACAATCAGAGCTTTTTTGTATTTTTTTTTTCTGCCAGGCATCAAAAGCAAAAATTTATTTTAAATGTTAAGGGCTTCATACATATTATGACAAATACAGTGCAACCTTCAAAATAATTGAGTTACTCTAAAGGTCAGATTTGTCATGGAATATCCAAAGAATAAGAAAAAACTGCAAGCACACTAGAGGAAAAAAAAAAAAAAGAGCTCAGACAGAAGACAGACAGATCAGATGTCAAAAGCCGACTACAATATAGATTATATATATATGCTAGAAACATTCAGGATTCCTTGAGGTGGTAGACTCTGAAAATTTCTAGGAAACACAGTTAAGAACAACATAAGGAAGAAAAATGGCAATATATTCTGATTTATTAGTAGATCATTCTCATTCTCCATGAAAAAAAAGTTGACATCTTTTGGTCTTATCCTTGCTAGGTAGAAAGAAGTCTAAAACCATTGACATCAGTGTATTCCTCAGCTCTGCTTGAGCTGTCCCCATTTACACAAGCTGAAGGTTTGACTCTGTTCCACAAAATGCAAAGAATCATCAGAAATAAATGGATTACAATCAATTTACCAAATAAAAACTGGTTGTTAATTGGATAAGGGAAAGAGATGGCAAAACCAAGCAGGTCTGGTATTTCAAAAGATTGGAGAGGGTAGTCTAGGATCAATTAATTCAAAAAGTATAAGATAATTTAGCTAAATTCCAAACAATGTGAGATGGGATTGTATAAAAATTAGCTGATGTACAGGTCATAAGACATCAATTAACTGTGAACATTAAATGCAAAAGAAGTTTAAAGGATGTGTTAGCCATTAATTTTTTCCTATCTTTTTTTTTCCTGTTTGATTCTTAATTTTGAAGCAAAGCCTGTATGCTGACACAAAATACATAAAGTTGAGAGTAGGTAAAAGATTGCAAAACATTTTTTCTTGATTATACCTTGGGTACAATAAAAACCTCTGGATTTATTGGTCAATTTAGTTAGATGTACATGAATAGATACGTATTTCCCTGACTATATATGACAGTCTACTATTAGGTAGTTGCTTGTGTCTTTTTGAGATCTGATGCTAGATGATGTGATTAAGGGCTAATCACCATAAACACAAGGTTTTGGCAAGGGGTGGAGGAACAATGACAGCTGGAGGCACCTGGTTTCCCAACCAGAGCAAAAGGAACAACTTCACTTTGCTGCTCCCAGGGCTGTGGAGGGAGGAGGTTCAGCGGTGGGGGAAAGGTAGGGGAAAAAGGTGGATTCAAGAGATGCAAGCATGCCAAAATAAATGGAAGAGGAGATAAAAGGAGCTAGATGGTGAATACACCTGTCTAAACAAGCCTTCCACCTAACCACCACAGAGTGCTCTATCTTCTTATTAAAATCCATTTCTAACTCTTGTCCTAGGTGAAGGACTCTATTCTGTGTGTAAGTGTGTGTGCAGGTCTACATACCAGCAACTGGAGAAGGGATCTTGGTTGTATGGGACTGTAGGTCTGAGAAGTCAGCAACAGGAGACACCAGGTGTGTTTGTGTTTCCCTGTGCAACTTCCAAAACTGTGTGAGCATGCATGTGTAATCCATTAACAAACTTTAATCTGGTATAGCTATCATGTAGGCTAAGGGTTCCAGGAACTAGCTACTGGGGAGACTATGGGTCTTGCACCAGATAGTAGAAAGACAGGAATGTTTAGGGTTGGCTACCGCAAAGAACATAGGTCTAGACTAGCTGCCAAAGGGGTGTGTGTGGGGGGGTGTGTACGCATGTGCGTGTAAGTCTGAGTACCTGCAGTTGGAGTAAGGCTGCAGGTTTCAGGGTGCCAACACCTGGAGAAACCTGGGACACAGAGGCCAGCTACTGGCTGTGCTGGGTGTCTGAGGCCAGGTATGAGAGGGACCCATTTATGTTTGTGTTTTCAGAGATGTATATGTACATGTATATAAACACATATGCATATTCCACTAGCGGACTTTCATCTAGGTCAGCTAGAGAGGAGGAACAGGATCAGGTCATTGGTGCCATTCATGGTTGCGAGAGTGCTGTGTTTTCTGTCTCTTCTGCTCTGTGGGGCCAACAGTGTATGTGTCTGCTGGGAATCCACCCTCAGCTTCCCTACAGGCTACACCTGGGGACACAGAGCTGCAGCAGAGTCATATCTATTGGGCTACTAGATTTGGCAGCCTCTATCAGTATTGAATCAGATTTTTCCATAAAATTTTGAAATCGTGTATATTTTATAGCCAGTGGGCACGTGTTCACTTAGGGTCTGCATTGTCTTGGCTAGAGTTTATGTCACAGTTTAATACCATGTAGTGAAGTTTCATCAAAATCTGAATGTTTCACTGAAGTCATTCCATGAGACATCTTTGATGGGGGAGAAAAGTTAAAACATCCTGGCTTAACATTGTCAAAACATTTGGCAGTTCTGTTTTAAATCGTATCAAGTTGACTTTTATATCTTGTTAGCTTAATATTACATTTTAGAATAATAATGTTTTGCAGCATATGCCAGCTAACATTGTATTACAAACAACACTGAAGCACAATCTAATGTCTCAAATGCAGCAAAATACTTCATAGAAGAGAAAACTTTGTAATAGTTCCAAATTACACTTTTCAGTTGTATTTCTTGTGGGAAAATGGCTTTTTCTTCCATGCCATAAGATTAAAAGAATGACCATAGTCAGCTGAATAATTGTTCAAGCTGAATATTCCCCTAGGGACAGTGGCCATAAGCAAATGAACTGAACTTCCATAAAGCAGTCAGTGATTGCTTTCACAAAGCTTTGAGAGATCACAGTGTCTTTTCTGAGCAATGTGAATTGAGGGACAGATTTGTGACATCAGTTCCCTGTTTCTTTCCTTTACCTGAACTTGTCCATTACCCAGGATAAGTCTTTAAATCCCTGGGACATTTCCAGGGATTGCATGGGGTTGTTGGTTTTTTTTTTTTGGATACAAACATACTGAGAGATACACATATACTACTATTTCCACATGTTACTATGTGATACAAAGAAATTAAGGGACGTCTTTAGGTCACAAACAAGGTCTATGGCAAATCGGGGGACTCAGTCTTGCATTGTCAAATCCCAGCTTATTGACTGACAAAATGCACCAACTTATTTACACCTGATTGTCTCAGGTCTGTATCATTGCAGGAAGATGGAATGTAGCAGACATTAGTGTGGCTTTTAATTTAAATGATTCTTTATCTCTGTTAAAGGCAACGATCTTTTTATTTATTTTTTTTTTTAAAGCAGCCAAAAAGCAAACAAACTGAATCCAGAGAAAAACAAAGAGGAAAAGTCTTTTATTCTCTGAGGAATATAATAGTATCTGGACTGGAGTCCCCACTATCTTATTCAGATATTCAGAAAGCCTTTAAAATATTTAAAATCTATTTGGCTTATTCTGCCAAAGGAAATTCATCAGGATATAAAGGTATTTGTGGTCTGCAGGGAATTGTATAAAATGGATGGCCACCGTTACCTATGAATAACTTATTGGTCACATTTGAGTCATAACATTTCACAGTCTAATAAGGATA
Source organism: Limosa lapponica baueri (assembly GCA_002844005.1). Lineage (NCBI taxonomy): Eukaryota > Metazoa > Chordata > Aves > Charadriiformes > Scolopacidae > Limosa > Limosa lapponica. The sequence continues at coordinate 2,666,074 of KZ505648.1, read as the reverse complement.
AATGTGCAGTTTTATATGTTTAATTTACATATGTAAAACTGAATTGAGCATTTCTGTGCATACCATAGCAGCCTAAGTAGCGGTAGATTCGTGATAACAGCATTAACTACAGCAGGTTCATGAATTACTATGTACTACATCCCTTTACATTTTCAATATAGCCCATTTTTCTTCTCCCTCTTTGCTGCTGCTCTACGTGCTATATCTGGGAAGCTGGAGACTAAATATAGCATTCAATATGCCTTGAACTGGGATGGATGGATAGACTGAAAATGGCTTTGAAGAGTATGTATCTATCACGGCGTGAATATTCATGTTTAACACAAAGAAAATGTGTCCTTGGTTATTCCAACAGAATTGTACCATTTTTTAACCCTGGCTCACTGTGCAGGAAGGAAAGGAGGAGTCACAGGGTCAGAGGAGAGCAAGGAGAAGCTTAATACTCTTCTCTTCTGCCTATCAGTGCTTTCCCTGTTTTATTATAATCTTTCCCTAAGAACTCTCTACCTTTCAGAAGTTATTTGAGTAGAAAGGATATTTAGATTTGTGTGGCATTCCTTATGCACCTAGGTGGTCAGGAAGCTTAGGCATGAGATGGATGCTATGTTGCCTGTCCTGAGGGGTTCATTCCTTTTTTTTTGGTCCAGTATAAATTTGCAAATAGATCAGTAAATGAAACCTGAATTCCTTTTTCCTAGATGAGATTTCTAACCATTAGGCTGATTTTCTTTTATACTGTACCCACTTGTATACTTTATCAATGGAAGGGCAGCAGTTAGGAATTTTTCCCTGTGAGGAAGAAGGTAGAATCTTTAATCTCTTTAATTCCCTCTCAGCTCTTTTAAAATATATGTGTTAAAATCTATAACAGAATGGATTCTAGACTCAGGAACCAGACAGTAAATGAGTTTATAGTTGCACCTGTGTTCAGTGTTTCCCACTTGTTATATCCAAGACTTTGTTCACGACATGGCTTGGGTTTTTTCACATTCTTTTGGTTCTCCCGCTGAGGTGCATTTCTCTCTCTCTCTCTGTTGTATTGGTGACTTGTGCTATCAGATTTTGAATCCTGTTCTGGGTGCTTCCTACTTAAGGATGTAAACCTGACTCTCTCCTGACATTGTATGTGTAGTGAATATGACAGTGCATGTGAATTTATTTTCCATTGTCAAGTGGTCACATTGCAGACAGCCTCACGACACAGTGGGAACATTTTTTCAAGGCTCACAGCAATGTCCAGGAAAAATAGGAGGAAGCAGAGAAAAATCAGGAATTCAGTGAGGGCATGGATATGCTTATTCAATGCAACCTGAGACGTAGCTATGTCTCTTCCTCGGGAACCATATTTGAATTTAACATTTTTAAAGAATAAAGTTGATTGAGAATTTTCAGTTAAAATGTGTCTGTATTTCATAAATGAGCAGTCAGATTTATGTCAGTTTTAGTGAAGCAGAGAGGTTTCCAGTCAGCCCTTCTGAAAGCTATTTAGGAAACGGGATACACAGAGGCTGTTGCTTTTACATGTGAACTACTCAGGACTTCCAGTCGCGCAGGTCAGCTGGCTCCTCATATTGCCAGATTTCAGGAGAATAGGGAATCAGCTCATCAGTGAATTCATGCTGTCCAGACAGACAGGTAGACCAGCAGTGCAAAATCTGTGATGTCTCTAGGACAGAGCTGCCCAAATATATGATCCTGCCAACTTCTAACGAATACTGTCATGAATCATGCCAATTTTAGCCGTTTGCTGCTGATTCTTGGAGAGCACGTGACTTCTCTAACACAAAGACTTGACATTTCTTATGTGTTTCTTATTTTTTCAGGCTATTCATTTCAGCAGGAATACTAGTGCATAGTAATTTTCTTCCAAGTAAATTTGCAGATCTGAATTTTTCTGTAAATTCTATTTAGCTACTTTCTTTCTAGTGTCCCAGTTCCTCATAGCAAATCTGAAGTAGAGACCTGCATTTGTATTTTAAAATATGATTTTCTTTGGACTTTTTTGTAAGCACTTGTTTTTTACCACCTTATAATGCACTCTATCATAGCTATTAGTCTTCACTGAAGAAACAGCCAGAATTAGAGAAGCTCTAACAGAGACTGTGTGTTTATAAGAAGAAGAAATATTCAGACATCCTAGTTAAAGCTGTCAGAGATTTATAAAATAAAACAAAATGAACCCTGTACTTAATGGTTTAAACTAAATCCCTTGGGATTACAATGAGAATTTCATGGGGACAGATTACACATCTGTTGACTGGGGACGGGAGGATTTATGCATTCTTTTGCAACATCTGGTACTTGCAAATCCCAGGGAAGATGACATTCTGTAGGTCTCATCCAGTATAGCAATTCCACTGCTACATAAAATCCAGACAATTATATTAATCCCTTGTTTTCCAAAGCACTAATTCTCAATTTAGATTTCAAAACATGAAAGAACAGTGATTGCAACGTGTTTTTAACGCCAACTGATAGCAAGGAGAACACCTATTAAACAGTAATATGAAGATCCATATCTAATTTTTCTGCCAATTATGATGAAAAATTCACATAAACAATTAAGTTTTAATTATATCCATTTAAATATTTTAAGCGGAATCTACTTAAAAGAGATGATTAGGCTTAAACTGAGATACTTCAAAGCAGCTAGAAGTTACCAACCAACCCACTTCCAAAGTGTCAATTAGCACAGTTTAGCTACCTTTTTATTGATATCCAAACGGATTTTGAAACACCAGCAAAATGCTTTAACATAACTAGATGCCTGATAAGTTAATAAAATCATAACAGATTGCTTTCTGATGTCTAATTTTGAATTAATGACATTATATCTAAGTTTTCTCAGACAGCAATCATCTAGCTTTTAATTACATTACAAAGGAAAACTTGCAATATTAAGTCTATAATTAATATCTTAATTGAGGCAGGAAGTTATAAAAATAAAAAGGTTTTTCAAAAGAGCATTTATTTTTATCTTATTTCATGATTCCCTATGTTCCTTTTGAAATACAAGTAGTATGCATATTATTAATGAAATTCTAAGCCCATTTTATTTAGAATTAATGGGACTCTCTACATTGAATTAAATTAAAGTAGATTCAGGCCATATCTATACTGCTTCTGTTTACTAAACAAGCATGCAGTGCATCACTTTCCTGGCCCTAAAAATTCTTAACTTAATGAATCCATGACATTAACACGCAACAAAATTGTCTAGTTTTGGAAATCCTGCTTTTTAGGCTTGTGGGTCCAGCTCATGGGAGTTCATAGTACTCTCTTGGAATTCCTGTTAAATGTGTGGGGAGACTTTGATGACTCCCAGTCCATATTCTAGCTATTAACAAAGGAGGGGAGGAATCCAGGAAGCAAAATATCCTCATTCTGTTCCCTCTTCTCCCATGAGGAAAATCTAACCCATTATCTGGTTGTGCATCTGGTGTCACAGGTAAAGCTTTTGCTTATATGTTTGTTAGATGCTCTTTGAAGAACAAAAACCTCTGTGAAAAGACAGGATGAATCTGATAAAGCCAGACAAAAGCATCTTTGCTAGCAGGCTTGCTAATCTAGTGAGGACGCCTAGGTTAGCCTCGAGTGGAGATCAAAGCCCAAAGATAAGTTTAGGTACAGGGAGGAGAGGGAAGAAGTTTGTGGAGGTGGTGGTGTGCTCTTTCCCTTCTCCCCCTTCCCAGCTTCTGCTCAAGCCATAACTGTCAGTGGCAGTTGTGATGAGTTGCACCTGGACTTTGGGGGATAGCTGGCAACAGAGCCAAACACTGTCTGGAATAGGGACCTAGATATTTTGTTGCAATGTAAATATGACTATAGGTGAATCATCTTACTCTATAAGTAGTGGAGAGCCCAAGAGCGCTTTGAGGTCTCCTGCATGGCAGTGGCCTGCACGCCAAGATCTCCCCTTGAGCGGGGACACCCGCTCAAGTTTACTCCTTGAGGTTTAGGGATTTCTTGCTGCAACAGATCCTCAGTAAGTGGTTAATAGCATGCTAATCTTAGCTAAGTGATATAAAGAATTGATTACACATAAATAATCATTTAGACATAAACTGTTGACCAAGTCTGGGACTAGGATTGGATCCAGCCGCACCTAGACTCTTCTATCCTTCTATGATAAAGTGACCCGCTTGGTGGATGAAGGAAAGGCTGTGGATGTTGTTTACCTGGACTTTAGCAAGGCCTTCGATACAGTGTCCCACAGTATCCTCCTGGAGAAACTGGCTGCCCATGGCTTGGATGGGAATACTCTCCACTGGGTTAAAAACTGGCTGGAGGGCCGGGCCCAGAGAGTGGTGGTGAATGGAGTTAAATCCAGTTCACGAGCGGTGTCCCACAGGGCTTGGTACTGGGGCCAGTTCTCTTTAACATCTTTATCAATGATCTGGACGAGGGGATCGAGTGCACCCTCAGTAAATTTGCAGATGACACCAAGTTGGGTGGGAGTGTTGACCTGCTGGAGGGTAGAAAGGCCTTGCAGAGGGATCTGGACAGGCTGGATCGATGGGCTGAGACCAACGGGATGAGTTTCAACAAGGCCAAGTGCCGGGTCCTGCACTTGGGTCACAACAACCCCATGCAGCGCTACAGGCTTGGGGAAGAGTGGCTAGAAAGCTGCCCAGCAGAAAAGGACCTGGGGGTGTTGGTCGACAGCAGGCTGAACATGAGCCAGCAGTGTGCCCAGGTGGCCAAGAAGGCCAACAGCATCTTGGCCTGTATCAGGAACAGCATGGTGAGTAGGACCCGAGAGGTGATCATCCCCCTGTACTCGGCACTGGTGAGGCCTCACCTCGAGTACTATGTCCAGTTTTGGGCCCCTTACCACAAAAAAGACATTGAAGTGCTGGAGCGAGTCCAGAGAAGGGCAACGAAGCTGGTGAGGGGTCTGGAGAATAAGTCTTATGAGGAGAGGCTGAGGGAGCTGGGGTTGTTCAGTCTAGAGAAGAGGAGGCTGAGGGGAGACCTTATCGCTCTCTACAGCTACCTGAAAGGAGGTTGTAGCGAGGTGGGGGTAGGTCTCTTCTCCCAAGTTACAGGTGATAGGACAAGAGGAAATGGCTTCAAGTTGCGCCAGGGGAGGTTCAGGTTGGATGTTAGGAAAAATTTTTTCATGGAAAGGGTTGTCAGGCATTGGAATGGGCTGCCCAGGGAAGTGGTTGAGGCACCATCCCTGGAGATATTCAAAAGATGAGTTGATATGGTGCTCGGGGATACGGTTTAGTGTTGGTTGGTGGTGTGTGGGTTTGTTTGTGTTTGGTGTTTTTGTTTTTTGTTTTTAATGGTTGGACTAGATGATCTTGAAGGTCCCTTCCAACCTAGGCGATTCTGTGATTCTCTGAGAAGGGGCTTATAAAGCAAGAGGGTCCTTTCTGAAACCTTGACTCAACAGGAGGATCTCCCTGACAGCTCTGTCTGACTCTGTCCTCTCTGCAGTAAATAACCAAGTGTACCTTGCCATCGAATCTTGTAAAACACTGTCTCATTCATTATCCAACTTTGTTAAATCACTGGTTTATATCAATAAATATTTCACTGCTTCACTCTTACAAGTGACGTTAATAACTCTGTCTACGACGGTAGAGGACAGTGACAGTGGGGAGGTGCTCACACTGTCCTGGAGAAAGCAGTGTGGGAAACAAGAAGGAGAAATTAGAGGTCTGTTCAGAGTTACAGATCTGGTGGGTCACTGGAAGTATTGCAAGGAGTGCTGTTTTAGGTGGATACTAGCTTTTTAGGAAAGACAGGCAAAAAAGAGGGGGGAGTGGGACGTGTGTTCTTTCAGAAAAGAAGTGGTTCTACCCCACAAGATTTTCCTATTGAGGTTATGGACCAGATGAGAGCTTATGGAATAGGTTTCACAGGTCACTAGTGGCAGAATGAGATTTAGAGAACTATGCCTAAAATTTCTCATCTGGTTATTTGTTCTGATCTGAGCGAGGACAAGAAAATATCCTTTGATGAAAGTAATCTGAACAAGGAAGCATAAAATCATGCTCTGGAGAAGACAGCAAGGAAATTATATTTCATTACAATTTGTTCACCTGATTTGGATTCCTTTAGACTTGATAGCGTGAAACTATCTTCAAGGGAATGGCATGGGAAAATAGTCGTGTCACACATGGTTTTTTCTACAAAACAAGTTCTGCTTGTATGAGGTACACGTATGTGATCATCCTTTTCATGACCTGAATAAGATAATTGAAACACAATGTTGATGAACTCCACTGGGACATCATGTAGTTATCCTGCCCTGTTTGGACCATTGTGTATCTTATCTAAACAAAATTTGGCTTTAAGATAGAGTCAGAACCAAAAATTACAAGGTTGTGTCCTGTCTCAGCATTTGAGGAATGCAGATTGTTTTGGTACCAATGTTCATAATTGGCAATCCAGTATGAACATCTAGTACCAATGTTCACACTGAATGTGTCAAGTATGGACAAGTACTTTGAAGCCATTCCACTGGAGCCTTACGAACTACTTGTATAAACTACTTGTGTGTTGCTCCTCTGTCACCAGAACACCTGTATTTTAAAGAATGAAAGGTGTATAATATGAATAGATTTTTCCTAGCACCTTGGATTTCTATTGTTTTTGTGCTTAAATGACACATTAGGGTTTAATCTTAATGCCTTATTTTTATTTCTTCTCCTCCTCTTTTTCCTCTGATTCTTGTTCATGTAGCTAATCTCAAAAGGAGAGATATTCACTCAATTGAGTGACCTACGTATTGGATAATTAAATTAAGCAATATCACATAACAGCCTGTGTGTAAAAATCTGTGTGATTACAGATCATTGTGCAATGGCTTTTTGCAAATCAAGGAACATACCACAGTGATTTGCCGCAATCAGCCTGCATACATGCCTTTTTTAAGAGGCTTTACTTTCAGGAGTTCTCATATCTTTCTGAACAGAAGTTCATGAGTCTCTCCAGTGATACATTAAGATATAGCCCAAGAGATCCTCTGCTTGCTAAATTGTTTACTTCATTATTTGCTGTTGCTGTTTAGCAAAAAAAACCAAAACACCCAAACCCTTAAATCTTGTAATACAATTAGTAGTTTTAGGCTATGTTGTTGAAACACACTCTGGATCGATAATGCTTGAATATTTGGATTTTAGCCTGGGTATATATCAGCATATAGTAAGCAGATATTATTTTATTCAGACAGCATGTCCCCAGGTCCAATTAATATTTTAATAATCCAGAATTCGTCTATGGGACAAATTCATATAAGATTAACTGTAGAACCAAAAGATAAATAAAGAAATAATAAAACACAGAAGCCAAGGCATTGTGTAAATTGTACTATAAAGGTCATAAATCTGTGGATCTGAGTCTTCTTTCACCCATTTTGTTCTCCTTTTGATTTCTTGCTGGCTACGATATTTATATAGTTTTTCTGTTGCTGGGGTGCAAAACATGACTCACCTAGAGTAACAAGAGAAAAATAGTAGGGTTCAACTCAGATTATAACACTTCAATTTAGGAGAGAGATAACAAGACTACATTTGTGGTGCGACAGTGAACTTATTCTTCATGTTTATGTGAAGAAAGTGAGAAGGAGTGGAGTTTAAGCAGCAACAAAGGGAGTCTAGGTTACACACCAAGAAGAGCTTTTAATCTGCAGAAAAAGCACTAGAATAGGACATCATGGGAATTTGTGCAGTATGCACATAAGAACAACTTAGTTAAATGTTTGTTATGAACTTTTATGATCAATTAATCCTATTTCTCTGCAAAAGGTTGGAGACAGCAGAAATGACCTCTTGAAATTTCATCCTGCCTAATTTTCTGTGATAAATTATTTTTAAACATTTACTCTTTGAGATGAGCATTTCGCAAGATACAGATATGAAAAAGGTAGGCAGTAAAACCTGTGGAAAAAAGTGAGTACAAGTTTTTAAAGTATCATCATTCAGGAGCCTACAAACCAAGCAAAGATGTTTCAAATGCAGATGAGAAAACAAAGTCATGGAGAAGGGAATCCTTTCCTTCTAACTGTGCCACAAGACAGGTAACCAGGCAAGGCTACTCCTAACAAAACATCAAATGGGCTGGTGATTGAGATTCATCTTTCACTTAATCATGGGTTTATAAAAGTCTGTAGGCTATAAGGCTGTGAAATAAATTCATCCTAAGAAAGCATAATTATGACAGACCTCAATCATACGAGTGATAAACATGAATGAATTAGGATAAGATCAGCAGAGATAACTTTTTTTTTTTCATAGACAACAGTAAAAATAGGAAAAACATCTCTAATAATTCCCAGTTAAATTGGTTTTACAGTTGCAGTGAACTGAACATTTTTGCTTGCGTTTTTGGACTTGATAGTTCTTTATTTTTTTTCTGTTTATAGACAATAAGCAAAAACGTTCCTGTTTTTTATGTTCGAATTTCCATTGTAGGTCTCTCTAGTGCCTTTGAGAAGCTAATTTACTGAATATTTTAATGATCAAAAAGAAACATGAATCAAAGTATTAACATGTAAAGATATTTAGTAAATAATTGAACATAAAAGAGAATATATTGATTACATCCAGCATAATGAAGTTTTCAGAATAAATAAACAAGAGCATTAAAAGTACTAAAAGAAACAGAAATTGCAATCTGTGCCTAAATATTTGTGGTTAAATCAATAAGTGATACATCAGCTGCTGTACCCTGTGCACTACTTTCATTGGAACTCTGCCAGTTAATATCGTCCAAAAATTTAACTTTCAATATTAATTGATATACAGTTGTTGAAATATATTTGTAAAGTTTCAGCTTCTCTTTAATAGACAATCTTTTTTAGAAGTTTTGATTTACATAATCCCTTAAAACGCTTCTAAAACATCCTCTGAAGATTTTTATTTTTTGGTATTATTTCATTTTATACATGTAACCTTACTAATGCCCTTTTTTCATGGTTCCCAGTGGAAAACAAGTGTGAGCAGTAGGACGTGTCTTTCAAGCCTTCCTTTTTGAAACTGCTTAGAGAAATAAATGTATACTACGAGACAGGTCAAATGTTCAGACAAACAAATTCCCAGAGAGCAGTCCAGACATTTGTATGCTAGTAGCCTAACTGTGAGAAAAAGGGCCATAGAAGGACTCACTGACTCCAGGAGTAACAGTTGGTTCAGCTTCCATACCTGTGTCGCATTATGCAGATGTTACTGAACATCTTTTTGCACTTGCACCTCATGAAACAGGGACAGTGTCCATTCCAGGTATTGGCTGTTTTTCACAGGCATACGTTCACCATCTCTGCTGTCTGTGATAATATTCTCACATAATTCCACAGATGATGCCTGTCTTCACTCCCTTAGCTGTTTCCAGCTCTAATTGAAAATACCCCACCTTGTACCTTCTACTCAGTGAACTGAGGCTGCTTAGTAAAATGACCATCCAAATTTTTTCTGAAGCACTATTTTTATTTTGTTCGACCAACCCAGTTGGGCATGGTAGGTGCTCAAGGTCAGAGAGACCTCTATGTTTCAAGACATTGTGCACCAAAGGCCAACTCCTGCTAAGGTTACCACCTGAACTTGTAAACAAGGGCTTCTCAGAAAGGAGAAGCAAGTATGAGCAAGTGTGCAATGTCCACCACTTCCCACTTTTTTTTTTTTTTTTAATTCACAGAATCATATGAGTTTGGGAGGGGCCTCTGGAGATCATCTAGTCCAACTCCCCTGCCAAAGCAGGTCCACCTAGAGCAGGTTGCACAGGAACACGTCTAGGTGGGTTTTGAATATCTCCAGAGAAGGAGACTCCACCACCTCCCTGTACAGCCTATGCCAGTGCTCTGCCACCCTCAAAGTAAAGAAGTTCCTCCTCATGTTTAGGTATTTCTTATATTCAAGTTTGTGCCCATTACCTCTTGTCCTATCCCTGGGCACCACTGAAAAAAGACTGGCCCCATCCTCTTGACACCCACCCTTTAAATATTTATAAGCATTGATTAGATCCCCTCTCAGTCTTCTCTTCTCTAGACTAAAAAGACCCAAGCCCCTCAGCCTTTCCTCATAAGAGAGATGCTCCAGGCCCCTAATCATCTTGGTAGCCCTCTGCTGTACCCTCTGCAGCAGTTCCCTGTCCTTCTTGAACTGGGGAGCCCAGAACTGGACACACTACTGCAGATGGGGCCTCACCAGGGCAGAGTAGAGGGGCAGGATAACCTCTCTCAACCTGCTGGTCACACTCTTCCTGATGCACCCCAGGAGACCACTGGCCCTCTTGGCCACAAGGGCACATTGTTGGCTCATGGTCATCCTATTGTCCACCAGGACTCCTAGGTCTTTCTCCTCAGAGGTGCTCTCCAGCAAGTCAGCCCCTAACCTGTACTGGTGCATGGGGTTACTTCTCCCCAGGTGCAGCACCCTACACTTGCCTTTATTGAAGTACATCAGGTTCCTCTCTGCCCAGCTCTCCAGCCTGTCCAGGTCTCGCTGTATGGCAGCACAGCCTTCCGGCATGTCAACTACCCCTCCCAGTTTTGTCATCGGCAAACTAGCTGAGGGTACATTCCAGCCCTTCCTCCAGGTCATTAATGAATATATTGAAGAGGACTGGACCCAGTACTGACCCGTGGGGAACACCACTTGTTAGAGACCTCCAACTAGATTCTGTGCCCCTAATTATGACCCTCCGAGCTCTGTCTTTCAGCCAGTTTTCAATTCACCCCACTGTCCATTCCTCTAATCGACACTTCCTTAAATTACCTATGAGGATGCTGTGGGAGATTGTGTCAAAAGCCTTGCTGAAGACAGCATCCACTGCCCTCCCCTCCCCTATCCAATCAGTCATGCCATCATAGAAGGCTATCAGGTTAGTCAGACATGACTTCCTCTTGGTGAATCCATGTTGACTACTTCTGATAGCTTTCTTTTCCTCCATATGCTTTGAGATGACACCCAGAACAAGTTGTTCCATCATCTTTCCAGGGTTGGAGGTGAGGCTGACCGGCCTGTAGTTTCCCGGCTCCTCCTTCTTGCCCTTTTTGAAGACTGGGATGACATTGGCTTTCCTCCAGCCCTCAGGCACCTCGCCTGTTCTCCAGGACCTTTCAAAGATGGTGGAGAGTGGGTCAGCAATGACTTCTACCAGCTCCCTCAGCACTCGCGGGTGCATCCCATCAGGACCCATGGACTTGCGGGTATTACTGTATATTAGAAGAACAAATATTAATTATTGTATATTAGAAGAATATTAATTACTAATTATTTACTATTTAATTAATTACAGAATATTTATTACTGTATATTAGAAGAATGCTTGTGTTATTTTGCCTTACTGCTTTTTTTTCATTTCTCCTGATGTATCACGAATAGATGAGTAGGCGTAATTAAGAGGCTGTTCACCTGCAAGTGGTGAAGAAGATGGGACAAACTATTAAAAAAAAAAGAACAAGGAAAAATGTTTTATAATCTCAATTTCATCTTATGAGTAAAAACCAAAGATAAGCAAAATGTATTTTTCTTGCCTACTGAAAATACAATTTTCTTCTGCTTTTGAAAATTAGAAAAAAATAATTTGCTTCCAGTTTACTTTTTGAACCCTCAAACTATCCTTCTTCCCTTTAATTTTTACCATTACTAGAAATAGACATTTAATATTGATTTCAAGATTTTCATCAACTTTCAATTTATTTCAGTAAAATTTTTTTTGTTAAAATGTTTCAATCATGGTTGTACTATCTTACAAAAAGGAAGATTATTTAAAATTTGATATGATAAGCTTAGAATTTACTACAGGTCAGCTTCAACCCCAAATTCAGAATTGTCAATAAACTATATAATCTCTCATATAGTCAAATACCAATTCAGCTGAAGTACGTTGTAGTATTCTTATGAACTTCACGGATACCTTTTGAACAATGTAAGCTGACAATGGTAACAACCTGAATTTCACATTTGAACATAAGATGCTTTAATCTGTATTAAAAGTGCTAATTATATCATTTCTGAAGTTGGCAATTATCTACAGCTCCAAGGATTTCTGTGTCAGCTTGTCATGGTTCCAGCTGGGATGGAGTTAACTGTTCTGCTAGCACCTGGAATAATGCGATATTTTCAATTTGAGATGAAAATGATGTTGGTAAAACACTGATGTTTTTACTTGTTGCTAAACAGTCAAGGCCTTTTCTGCTCCTCACACAACCCTTCCAGTGGGGGCTTGGGGTGGACATGAAGTTGGGAGAGGACACGGCTGGTACAGCTGACGCACAACTGACCAAAGGGCTATTCCTTACCATGTGATGACATGCTCCGTATATAAAGCTGGGGGAAGAAAGAAGGGAAGTAAGTTCAGAGTAATAGTTTAGTAATAGTAATAGTAATAAGTTCAGATAATGTTTGTCTTCCCAAGTAGTTGTTATATGTGGTGGAGCCCTGCTTTCCTGGAAATGGCTGAACACCTGCCTGCTAATGGGAAGTAACGAATTAATTGCTTTGCTTTGCTTTGCTTTGCTTGTGTGTGTGGCTTTTAGTCTACTTATTAAACCCTTTTTCTCAGACCATGAGTTTTCCTCTCCTTTACTTTTGTGATTCTCTTCCCCATCCCAACTGGGGAAGTCAGCAAGTGACTGTGTGGTCCTGGTTGCTGGCTGGGGCTGAACCATGACACAGCCGCAGGTAAAGATACTTTGAAGATTCATCGCAGCTCATCAGAAAAGATCTCTTTGGTGATGCTGAATGTTATCTTACAGCAGAGATATGCCTCATGATTGTAAACCAGTATATAACATGAAATTAAACATGGTATTTTTCTTTGAGGAGAATGCTTTTTAGAAGAAAATCTTCGTAGGTGTAATCTAAATCTCAAACAAAATATTCAAAGAAAAAAAGGATGGAATTTAATATTTTGAAACATTTCTTCAATCAACAAAAATCTCTGCACTGTTTCTGATATGTTGATTAGCAATCACAGTTTTCATGCAACGATCTGTATAAATGAGACTTCTGCCTGTCAAATAATCTGTCCATTACTACTTCAAGAGGAAAGCTCCACATTCCACAACATTATGACTTATTGATATTGATTATAATATTGATTGAACAATATTGATAATATTGATTATTCTCTTGTCTTGTGTTCAGGATGTTCAGGAAGTTAAGGAAGAAAAATTAAAAGGAACTACATCAAATTTACCAGGACAATAAAATAACAGCTTGCATGAGTTTTACTGACTACTAGATAAGATTACCTACAAAAATGATGTAAGAAAAAGAACCTGGCTTTATGATCCCTATCAGTGTAAGTGAATCCTACATTGCATGTTATGAAACTGTGTAAGAGCAGCCATATTGTATCTTGAATAGCATCCTCTGACATTTGATGTCAGAAGTGTGTATTCATCTAGCTATTAATCTTTTGATGTTCAGGACATCATAGTAAACAGAAGTAAAACACACCTTAAGAAATTATCTAGTACTTTGTTCTCCTCAAAGGATGACACCTCAGTGATTCCTGATTGATGGCTTCTATTTAATGTTGCTGTACATGATGATATCTTACCAAAGGGTTACCAGCCTTTCTCCTCTCTCTCTCCATCTCCCTCCCCCCACCTCCGCTTTTATTGCAACAGATATCATACGGTATTAGGTAATATAGGCTATGTTTTCCCCTTGAACACCTTGTAACAGATTTCCATCTTAAGAATTGAATTTCACACTCCTACAAAACACACAAAAATGTGTGACTAAAAAAAAGAAAGAAAACTAGTACAGTCATTCCTGTTGTTCTCACAGAGTAGAACATTATTTTTTTTAATTTAATTCCCTTACCAAAACCTTCCTCACGTGTAGTTCTTCTACTTTAAAAATATGTTGACTGTTTACAGACATGACTAAATAACTTGAATTTATAGCTATCTTCCAATATGCAGGAATTTCTATCCAAAATAATATGAACATTTTTGTGTTTACACAATCATTAAAGATAGTGAGAAATTTTGTTTGTGGTGAGAAACACTAGTTGTTTTATGTCCTGGATTAAATAAATTTTCCACAATTAATAGAATAGAAAACTATGGAGAAGATTTTTTTTATTATTATTGTTTTACTGCAAACTCATGGGGAAATTTAACTGCGCGGTCAGTTTAAATTGGTGATTCATGCCAGTAAGAACCAGAGTAGATTAATTGTGTGAAGGGAGAAGGTCTCCAAATGGGCTTCTTGCAGGCCCAGCATTGTGTCTCCTAGCATTTGTTATTCACCATCTGAGGTCTACTGACCCTTATCATCTGTGTCAGTGACTGAGAGGACATTTACAGGCTCCTCTTCAGCTGGATCTTTGAAGGAGTGAATGCCCCAAATGGTGGTGTAGACTGTAGGCAGAAGTGAGGGACAGAAGGTGGTGGCACTGCCCACAGTCCATGTAAGCTTTTTGTGGTTTCTCCCATCTGCCATGTGATTTACCTGAGGCATCCAGAGATGAACAGAATTCCAGGGGGACTCAAATCATTCCCAGCTACTTTCAGTACAGACATGAGGGTGAGGTCCTGCCTTGCTTGACAGGGTAGATGTCATCATGGTGTGTCTTATGCGGATGCTTTTGTTGCATGGTACATTTGAGAGAAAAATATCCCACAAGGTGAATTCCAGGGGTAGGAATTTACGTAGGGAAGGTTACCAACTTGCTCTGGAGTGGAAGAGGCCACATGGCCATAGTCACAAATACTGCAGAAGTCTATGTTGGCAGGAATGAAGCTGCACAGGGTGATGATGAACAGTTGATGCTACAAGCTGTTAAGTATAACTGCTGCTGCCACCTTCTGGGACTGGCAGTCTGGTATCTCTCCCTGCAGTTTAACTCAAAACATTTGAAAGCAAGCTATTTAGGAGCAAGAAAATTCCTGGCTAAGAGGTCAAAAGCTTCTGAAAGATAAACTCCACACGAAAAAGTCTGAATCTGCTGTGATTAATAAATAATTATAGAGGTTTAGATATACGATCTCAGAGCTTTGAGATATTTTTAAATGGTCTGACTGGCATTTATTACAGAGGTCTAGGTGAATAAGAGTGTATGGACACTTCTTGTTGTTTATTTTTTTGTTTTTTTAATGAACCTCACAAAACTGACTCCACTTGGAATGTATGAAATCCAAATGCAGGATCCTGGGAATAGAAATGTCTAGGTGGAAAGCTCTCTCTTAAGTTGCTGTGTATTATTGCAATAGCACTGACTTCCAGAAAGCAGTATTTGTTTCTGCCATCTGTAAACTCCATTCTCCCCCATTTATTACAAAACCTTGGAGCCAACTGTGGCCCTATCAGTCTGTGCCATGGTCTATAGAACTTGAAGAGAATTTTTCCATTCCTTGAGCTGAACAAGGCTGATGTTATGTTAGTCCCAGGGTATGGTCTCTAATAATGAATGAGACTATGATACGATGGGGGTAGAAGCAGATGCAAGGCTACACATCTATCTGTTAGAAATTCTTGGATGAATGTTGTCAGTCATCCCCAGAATTAGATACTGTCTGAATTTAGCTAAGTGGAAATGAGACAAAAAAAGTCCTTGACCTTATATTGGACAAATATAATAACACAGAGAGAGAGGTGGAGTCATAGGGGCAAAAAACAAGGTTGGGTATGTAATTCTGATCACAGCAGAGGTTCTCAGCAGCTGGAGGTGGTGGAAGAGGAACGGTATTTCAACACTTAGTGTGACATACAGTCTTGATTTCAGGTTGTTAGATGAGGATGAGCATCTTTAGTCACATTTAGCAACCAAAAAATAAAGGATAAATACATCAACGTAAAAGTTCCTTTTGAAATCTGAACACCCAGGGTTTTTTTCTCTCTCATATGAAAGTTTAATTTCAAGTGCTTTGATTCATATGTAGTATTTTCAAAAAGACAAAAGAAAAAACTGCAGCCCTCAAAGCACTCTCACTAGGTAATTCCACAACAAAGACATCCATCATAAGTAATCAAGTTCATTGGTTATCTCATCAAAACCCACAACACCAAGGGACTATTTCAGCCCTTAATTAGAGCATCAGTAAAGAAGTTAAGCTCAAAAAACATTTAACTCATCCCACTTGAACGGTTCCTTGGAATAGACAAAAAAAAAAATCTCACTTTCAGACTGGAAGTTTAAGATATGCAAAGGGATTGACTTTCAAAAGAAAGACACCTGAATATGTGTATTTTATTTAGTAGTCAAGAAAGTTACTCATTTTGCAAGTCTCAAGTTATACTGCTTTATCTCGTTTCTCCTGTTCATGAGGTTCTTGTGGCTGGTACGGTCAGGTTTTTAAAGTATCATATGCATTTAATTCTGCACATTCATGCATTTTCCATGGCTGCTGTTGGAAAAGAATTGTGGTCAGAATAAAACTCCCTTCTGTTAACCATCTCTTCCCCATTTGTTCATTAAGAGCTGAAGGGAATCACTTGGCAGTATAATTGATTGTGTAGACAGTGTTGGCCTCAGTAGACATGGATCAGCCTCTGCTATGCCATTTGGACACCCTTTAGTCATTCAGCTGTCACTGTCTTAGGTCAACAGCTATACAATGGGGGTAATGTTCAAGGTTTTGTTCCAGATCAAGTAAAAGTAAAATCTGAGAACAGGTCCCATACCACCTACGCTGAAACTCATCAAAAGGTGAATATTTTCAAATAAAGCCAGCAGGCAACCCAACAGAGCTCTGGGGCTAAGACACTTGCCCTTATATACAGGTGTAAGTAGTGATATCAATGCACATCAGTGGAAGTTTACATGCTGTGCAATTTTCCTGACAAGGGACTGCCAGCGTATAGGGGGTTTGGAACGATCTGGGTGTGACTGAGGTAGTTGAATCTCTCTGTGAATTAAACCTGTGGGGATTTATCCTGGATTACATAGACTGTGTCCATAATAGGTCATAAAACAGTATCAGGGCCTGGGCTAAAGTACTGACCTGTGACTATCTAATTCACTAGCTGCTAGTGCAGTCCCTAACACGGGTTATGTTAGGCACCAGTGAGCTCTTTCTGGGGCAATTCCCAGGGAGGCATCAGGGGACAGTGATTCCAGGAGCTAATCCCCAAAAACAATATGGTTGCTGTTACCATGTATTTGAAGGAAGAGCTAAATCACTCTGAATGTAAATTGGGCTTATGCCACAGTCTTCAGCAGCAGAGAAGGGACCTTGGGCTGGGTAATTTTCCCGTGTTCATTTTTTTAATGAGATGGTATTGAATAATCCATGTTGATCGGGTGATTTCATAGAATTTAAGGAGGTCACATAGTAATTACTACACCATTTGCATTGCTATAAGCACTATGTTACCTGGCAATAGAAGGGGAGTAAATTCTTGTTTGAATACTCTCCCTCTCTCCCTCCACTTTCTTCTACATTTTTTTGCTAGGAAAATATGTGGTGTGTTTCAAAACTGTACCTGAATCTCAAGCCAGTCCCTGGAACTAACAGACCATAAATTGTTGGTTAACCTTGAGACCCTTAGATGGCAGGCTCTATATTAGGGCAAACACTGAGCATTGTATATTTTGCTTCTAAAGTGATGTATTCTGCCAGACTCTCTGATAATATAATGGGTGAAGCTCCCTGCATCAGTGAAACTGCACAAATTTACACACCTATGGAAAATTGGGTCTGATGTGAAAAATTTTACGTCTTATACAGTGATGAGGTTCTTGCTAGTGCTATGTTAAGTGAAATTGAATTGGATCAGGTAAAAAGTAGCTTGTGAATAGGAGAAAAGCTCTGTCTTTTTTAGTAGTTGTTGGATGAAAAAGAGAACAATGAGAACAATATCTGACCTAGTGACTTGCACTGGAATGGGAAGAAACATCTTTTGGGAAAAATGAGAAAGGAAAAAAAGAACAACAAAAAAACGCGCAGTACAGCTTTAGAAGAAAGTTAGAAGAAAGTTAAAAGAAAGTTAAGAAGTGAGGAACTAGGACAGCCACTGTCTCTGCCTTGGCTGAAATGTGGTCTCTAACGACTCCAGTGACACATAATCAATTTATGAGCTTTGTTGTATTAGTTTCACAGACAATGCAGATGTCAGCATTTTCATTTCTCCAGAGAATGGGCAAGTATTATATTACATTCACTCAAGAGTGCAAATACCAGCAAAATTTGGCCACCCTAATTCACACAAAATTCACTTCTGCATAGTCTACCCAGATATTTTGTCTATCTGATAGTTGTCCCTCGTAATTACTTTTTTTCAATCTTTTGAGAAGCCTGTTGAAATACTGATTTAATCAGAACTGCAAAATCAGATTAAGGAGGTTTTCAAACTTTTTTTCCACTGGTCCATGTCAGCTCTCACCCTAAATTTCTTAATACTCTCAGAAATCGGATGTTAAAGGAATTTGTAAACACTGCTTTCTCACAGTCTAGGTCTACCTCCATTACTGAGATTCAGCTATAAGCTTACCCTACCAATACCTCTGTTGACTTCAATGAAACTTCACCAGAATACACTGTAATGGGGCACTACATCTCTTCTTTGTCTAAGAGAAGCCTGGGCATAAATAAGTAATTAAAGAAGTGATATGCATTTGGTGCTAAATTTTCAGATGTAGTGAAAACCTGTGTTTTTCAAGGATTCCGGAAAGCTGTAGGCTTCAATTCTTTTATCAGCCAAGAGGATCAAGTAAGTTTCACAGACTGTAAGGGTCTACATTCCTGATCAATACCCTCCTGTCACTCATCTTTCCTCCCAATCAGTTTCATGTTGTTAAACTTCTCTTCCCTTAACAGAGTTTGTAGTAAGGGATTAGGATTTATACGGCATTAAAAGTTAAATAAACCATTGTTGGGAATAGCAGATGGTAAATCATGTACCCAACTGACACTATCTGTTGATTCTTGGTGCAACATAAGTAATATTCAGATCTTTCAGGTCTTCTATAAACATTAGGGTTGAACTTTACTGCAATTGGGATGGGCATAATACTGATTGGTCCAGCTTAAAATTTTCTGCTTTAGTAAATTACTCTAAAATTTCATTTTCCAATAGGGAATATTCCACCTAGGAAACAGTGTCTGGCTGTGGTAATTAATAAGTGTATTGATCAGCCAGTTCTTCATGCAAAGCAGCAAGATGTGGCTGTAAGTTTCTTCTCTACCATTGAAATACTGAGCATATCTGAGATAGATACCAGC
The DNA here is from genome assembly GCA_002844005.1 of Limosa lapponica baueri. Classification (NCBI taxonomy): domain Eukaryota; kingdom Metazoa; phylum Chordata; class Aves; order Charadriiformes; family Scolopacidae; genus Limosa; species Limosa lapponica. Next base: position 2,646,942 of record KZ505648.1, on the reverse strand, counting down.
AGACAAAAGCTGGGATTAAAGTGATAATGGTCTGCTCATCAACTATCTGTTCAATGTTAGCATCTTTTTAATGCTTTGTCTCTGTTTTGTAGAGTTTGCTTTTGATACAAAGTTACAATTAAAGTACTTGAAAGTCTACTGAAAGCAGAATGTGAGATGGGGAAGGATTAGGAAAGTTTTAATAATGAAGACTGTAGCATTTAGCATTTTGGTAATTATTTCTATAATGCATATAATACATATTACATAAAGTATTTATTATAGAGAAATATATTAGTACACATATGAAATGTATAATAGCATGTATTGTATAAGTGGTATGATAATATCACATTTGAGTGCAGCCACTACAAAACAGAATAGGGGAAAAAACATGGCACATGCTTCACAAACAGAGAGATTTCAATGACTTGGACGTGAATATTTATGCATACGTTACTTGGGGAAGCGGGGGTAGTAATTACCCTCAAGTTGTATGGAATTCTGAGGAATGCAAACAGTCTTGTTATGAGTGATTAACATTCATTTAGATAACTGAGGTAATTCATGATTCCCAGATAAGCAATTGTTGACTTCTCTGTGGCAGAGGGTGAGGACCTTGAGAAAAGACTTTAAACATATCTTAAGTGTTACCATTATATTTACATTACTACGTACTTGCAGAAGAGAAAAAATAAATGCTAGAAAATATGTTTACATCAGCACTTTAAGCATATTGCTCTTCCACTTACGCCAAAAATTTAATTAATTTACAGACTCTTCAGAAGTGGAGGAAAATTCCATAGATCGGCTTAATGTTTCCATTTAAGACAAATATAATTTTTAATCTTAATAGATGTGTTCTGCAAATGCAAGAGTATAAGCAAAACAATATCTTACATTTTGAGCAGGTGGGAACCTAAGACTAATTTGGATTTGTATTTTAACCTCTCAGCTTCTCAAACTCAAAAGTACTTTACAGTATCAAAAAATCAGTATCTGGCTAAAACTACAGTTTAATGGAAGAATGAGAATTGAATTTGGCTAACATGGTTTTTGCAATGGCAGAATACCTGACAGAATTCTGGCTCAAGTGGTTCAGGATGAATATGGACATAACCTCACTATATGTGATGGTGCAGAAGAATTCAGCTAGAAGTTAGATCCTGCTCTCAAGCGCTGGTGTAGAATCAGTGGCATTAACAGGATTTATTTATATACAAATCAAAAGCTAGTTAAGGAAAAGACTGTTGTACAAGTCAGCTAGTGCAAGATGTGACTCCTTAGCTGAAGCTAACATTATTGTGATACCTTAAACTAAATAGGCGTTCGACTTTCTGCAGTTCTGAAAGACCCAGCATAAAGTGTCTCTTGGAAGATGGCCTCTGAGTACAGGCCCCTGGTCGCCATAATACACACAATCCACATGCAAGAGCAGGATTCGCTTGTCTTCAGAAGAATCTCATTGAACTTTGACTTAGCAAAGTCAAGAGGTGGAAGTCAGCCTCTTCGTTTTGAAAAATTGGCCCCATGGGTTTTTATTCATATTTTAAGATCTACACAACTGTTTGAAGAAAGAAGAGGTGAGAAGGGCAGAAAACCTTTTCTTTTTTTCAAGGGTTCTTGTAGTTATATCCAAGACTTCAATAATAGAAAAGATGAGAGATAGGATGCCCCTGACTGATAAGGCTCTTCCTTTCGTTTAGATGGCTTCCAAGTCATGTGAAATTGAGACCCATAGATTCTTAATTCTTTGGGACATCTTTTGAACTTGTGATTTTAAGATCATAAACTTTTAAACAAGATGTGTAACAACTATGCTGAAAATTATATTTTGGTGATGTTTCACTATCCTCCCTTAGCCATGACTGATAATATGAATGTACTGTTTATTATCTTGCTCTTCCTGAAATTATCTTTTCAAGGTGATTTTTTTTGTCCTATTTGACATGGAATATTTAAATTTCTTCTTTGCTCCATTTAAATATCATATTCTATGGAGCATATATTCTATATAAATGCTATATTATGAATAACCAGTCCTTAAGAGCTCGCTTACGCTTCTGTCTTAGGATCCTCCTGTTATGGTTTGAGAAAACCCATAACAATCTATTGTCGTTTAGACAATTATTCTGTCACCTGATGACCCCTCCCCACCCGGAAAGGAGAATCAGGGAACACAAAGAAACACAAGGGTTGGAATATAAATAGATTTAATAGACTAAGACTAAATAATTAACAATAATACTGAAGAACCAGTATTAATCCCGATACTGATACAAGATATAGAAGAGTTATACTCAGCCAATTCTATCAGCAGGGAGCTGTGCACTCCCAGCAGGGGACAGCAAATGTCGGACACTGCGAGTGCAATGGCTTCAGGAGGAAGGGAAGGCCTCATGGGTCCGGCACCGGGGCAAGGAGTTGTCTGGACCGCCGCCATCAAGGGTGAGAGAGCTACGCAGCAAACTTTTCTAATTTATATTGAATGTGACGTTCACTGTATGAAATAATCCTGTTGGCCAGCCTGGGTCAAATGCCCAGGCCTTGCTCCTCCTTGTCCCTGCAGCTGGCAAGGCTCAAAAACACTAACCTTGAAACCCACAGAGCCTGGCTGTCTATAAAGTAAATATTTTCACAAATTCAGACACTAGAGTCTTCTAAAAGTGCAAATTTCCCCAGCATTAGAAGAAAAGTTAGTCCTGTGTCTCTCAACACAGGACACCGCCAAAAAAATTTCAAACAGTCTTCCTCAAAAACAAACCAGTCACAGTGACTATTTCTGATCTCTCTAGTTACTATGTTTCCCCGTGAGCAGGCAGAAAAGCCCCATTCATGTTGGGGAAATCCCCACACATCCCTTGTGAGCTGGGGACCCTCAGTCTGCCTGAAAGACTCCATCGAAGCCTGTCCTCTGCAAGAGTACCTTTCTGAAATGTATTCATTTCTCTGTCTTTCACTGGGCTAGAAAACATATGCATAAATCAGCTGGGAAACAGTCATCCATGCTTGTTTTTTGTCCTGCCTATGAGCCCATTTTTTATAGGAGTGGGCCTACGTACTCTTGTGCGCCCCAAGCAGCCTCACAGGGCTTGGTATAAGATTATGTTAGCTGAAGTCTTTTTATTGAGTTTTATATAATCTGGAGCAATGATTAGAAGTGTCTACAAGGAAAAAGCAACTATTACTTCAGATTTCTGAGATGCATCTTTTACCCTGCTGAACTTTTGGAGTGATTTATGTCTTAAATTTTAAATAGTTTTCTGTTGTAGTGAATAGACTTTGTTGTCTATAATCAGAGCTCAGATATCCCAATTTCCTTATTTTAAAAGACAGAAACAATAAATCCTATTTACATATGCACAAGACATAATCCCTTCAACTAGAAACAAAACATAAGTTTATGTTTAATAGGAGAAGAAGGGAGAGAAGGGGCAGGAAAAAGGAATAAAATGACATGACCCATGGAGGTAGAGAATGAAATTAGATTCTATAGAAACTCAGCAAGTTAAAATGCCAAGCTGCAGTTGTCTTTCCAAAACGCTAAATTAAAATCAAAATCAGGTTGATCAAGGTCCCAATTTACTTTACAGGTTGGCTTCCCTCCATGGGTTGATCTCCCTGAGTCCATTATGTCTAGGGTAGTATACTGTGAAAATACCAGTTACAAGGTGTTGCTGGATTTCTCAGTTGGCAACATGAAATTTTCAGTGGAAAACACTTACTTTAAGATAGTTGGATGAAACATCAGATTTCCCCTATATAAGCATATTCTGTCCAGACTGATGTAAATAGACTCTTTGGAAGGAGCCTCATCCTTCAGACTCCCAAGGAGAATGGCATTTCATATGCCAGCGTGAATTTAGGCAAGAGGTTTTTCCAGGACTCAGCCAAGAGAAAATCTTTTCTATTCTGTACTTTATTGTGTCATTGTCTTCATTATGTATCTAAATTTTGTTGTTGTTGCTACTGACTTGGAATTTTATGTCATAAATCTCTGAATCCTACAGGGTCCATGGGAGTTCTGAAAAACATACTTAGAAATTTGGGGGTCTGACTTGTGCAGTAGCTTTTTACTTTTATCTGCATGTGGAAGGATCAATATATATTCCAACCAATTTACGGAGCATCTGACAATCGCAGGTTGCAGCCATACTGGTGGGAAATTAGATTGCTTCACATATCTGAAAATTAGTACATTTTGAAGTTGATACAATAGACGGTTTTAGATAATGATTTGCAAAAGCCTCCGGATATTCAGAAACGTAAAAGGGTAAAATCCTGAACCACCTGGCAGTCATCTTGTGTACTCACCTGGTTTAACAGAATTGGGATTTTGCCTAGTTCTGAATAAAGCTAGTTTTAACTTAGCTACAAAACAAGACAGATTTTTAGTCATGCTGACATAAGAGAGCGTCAATGAGACACTGAGTTTTTGGTTTTGTTTCATTTTTCTTGTTAGAGATTTTCAGACAATTTCTTATATACTCTACTAATAATTGCTTCTCAAACTATTTCATAGATTCAGTCATGTCATTTTTAAAAATGAACACTGTATCGGTTTCTTTCAACAAGTGTTGAAACTAGGAAGAATGCTCATACCATCTTGCTGGTCTCAAAATCAGGAAATTTAATGCTTATAATTGTATCATTCTGATGGTGAAATTGGTGCACAGATATCAATTAGATTAGGAAGAAGAAACCCAAACTCCTCAAATGTTCATTTAAAATTTGTTTTAAAATGCATTCCCGGGATTTCTGCAGGACTTTGGTCAAACCTTTTCTTATTTTGGTTTGTATTTTAAAAGAAAAATATTATAATTTTAGATAAGAAAATATGGCTACAGTGTTTTCTAAATGAAAAATTATATTTGAAGTAGGGGTTCATTATGCAGTAAACAAGTCCTGAGGCTGGGAAGAACTCTAAGTGGTGTTCTTGAATTTGCATTTTTGCTTAAAGCTTGAATAAGAAATATTTTCTTCGCTTTTGTAAAATAGGTACAGTGAAGGTAATGATTTGCATTTGAACGAAGAGTATATACAATAGCTAAAGAACTAGTTTAATATTAAACTTTTGGTGCAATTAATTACTCAGACCTGAGTTCAGTAAAGGATTTGGTGCCTAAAAGCTGTGCATTGGAGCATCAAACTGCTAAGTGTCTGCCCTCACAATGAAATCCAGGACACTTTATAGAGTATACAGGTTTTTCATACAGTGTTTGAAAAGATTCTGCATGTGTAGGCTGTAAAATGTGGTTTGGTGCACAAATATCTGAGGTAGCAACAGCCTAATTTGGGACAGTTTAACGACAAAGTACAGCCTTATGTAGAAATGTTAAGATAGTACCAGAAGCTGCATTAATGTGGTCCTGAACCCTAAGCTAGCAAAGCTATGTCCCTTTGCAAAAATATGGCTTTTCTGACCTGGGCCCAGTCCAGCCTCTATTGAGGATCTGTGCATCAGTTAACATCCTTGCAGATCACTCAAATGAGATCCAGAACAGTCAACTGGATAAACTGGGAGTTACGGAAATCCAACCTGATCAACATAACTTCATGAAGAGCTGAGCAACAGGAAATACAAAAGGACAAGGTGTGTATGTAACTTTCTTTTTTAGTATCTGAGGTCAGTTTGCCCATCATAGATAGTCAGAAGACTTCTTGCAGGAGCAGATAATTATTTTCTGTCTTTCAGCAAATGCTCTTCACTCTCATAGTTTAAAAACGGTGCACTGCATTCTGCCTTATGCTAGTACTGTCTGCTTTGGGATGGACAACTCATAGCTCAAGAGCTGCAGATGTCGTGAAAGCCTTTATTATTTCTGCACATTTCATGACATGAAAGGCTAGCAAGACTTCTGCCACAGAGCTTTCCAAACAGTCATTTCTGGCTTAGGTGCCTAATAATTACCGCACACCCCACATCATTTTTGGTCCTGAATTTCCATGGTTCAATTCTTTCAGCTGCAAATATATTTATTTTTTAGAAGTCCTTAATGAAGAGTTTCCAATTCGGATACAGAATTAGAGAGTTGTAAGACTCATAAAACTTCTTAATTGAAAGGAAATAACTTAGACTGTCCTTGGGCTACTGACTGTAACATATTCATGTTGGTTTTTGGTAGTGCCCATATCAGAAGAGTGGAACTGAGTTACATCTGATAGGTCTAGATATTCACAGATGACTTGTTTTGGGGGAAAGGGAGTGTACATTACTAGCAGGAGTAAATCTGTAGGAGGCTATTAACTATAGACAAAAAGATCTACGAATAATATTTAAACAGCACATTGCAAGCAGAAGCCTTACCCAGCAGCGGCTAGGGAAGTGAGGTTTTGGTCATGGTTTTCATCTGGGATTTAGGAGATTTCAGGTTAGTTCATGTTCCTGTCCCTCCCTCCAAGATATGTGTTAAGTTACAGTTTTTCCACGCTTCCTTTCCTCATGTTTATATTAAACTCTTCGTGCCTGCTCTGGCTTTTTTACTGTTTCTCATAAACTGTTTTCCTAGCAAACTGAAGAAGAATGTTTTTGTGTTACAATTAGTTATTTGGTTCTGTTACAGTTAGGTAAATAATCCTTGCACACTGGTTTTACTTTTGAACACTGCCCTTGAAAAAACATTGCTAATCTGTACCAGAAAGAAATCCATGTTGGGCAGAAATTGCAGTGACAGCTGTAACTATATGTTATACTTCTTTCTGAAGGGAATTTTTTTTTTTTTTTTTGGCATATTTTAAAGCATGTTAGTTGATTCAGCTGTAAGTGACGAGTTTTGGGTACTACAAGTATTCAGATGTAATACCAAACACAATTCTCTATAATGGACATAGTTCAACACTGTATTACAGACAGGTAATACAGTTTTTTGTATTGCCTGTACAGCCAGGTTTTGTCATGTTTATCATGACTGAGGTATAAAAGATTAATAATTACAACTGCTGAAAAAAAAAGATAATTATGCAAATTCTGACCTTGTGGCTCCAGAGGAAAAAAACCTCCTTTCCTAACTAAGCTGTTTAACAGAAGAGAAACAAGGCATTTTCAAAGATGTTCAAGTAACTACCACATCAAGTAATTCTATTGTACCTTCATTATTGTTAGCCAGTCCCTCCAATAAGATAATATTTTCTGTCTTACACAGTGCTGGGTGTTTATAGTAAAAATCTTGCTTTTGGTGTGATTACTAATAATAAGGAGTCAGTAGCATATATTTTAACTAAATCAATAGACTATATTCTAACTGAACAACTCCTCTGACTCCCGCCTCTACTGCTGGATTTTTATTCTGATAGCTGTGGATAAAACCCAGAATCCCTCACTAGAACAACTGAGTCCAAAACCATCACTAATGCATTATCACATAGGGTCGGGTTTAAAAATGAAAGCTAATAGGATTCTTTCTGAAAACAGGAGCTCATTTTATATTAACTTTCCCAACCTGGATAAAATTCACCTCCCAAAATGTCCATCAGATACTAGTGTTACTACTCAGACTTACTCCTTATAGATTTTTATTTCTCTGTGTGTGTTCCCTAGATGTGTTTTATTTGAATGGAAATTTTACAACTGAGAGAATAGAGTAAGGATGACTTAATCGCATTTCCAAAAGAGCAGACTTCTGCTCTACAGCAGCTGTATCACCTTTGCACAGACTTTTAAAAGATGAACCATATTCCAAATTCAAGTTCAGTACTGCATCACAATTGATTCTCCTCTTATTATTCTTCTATAAAACGAGTTATTCCTTACTGTTCTTTGCATATTTAATCCTTAGTTGATATGTCACTAAAGTCACCTTCTAAATCCATAGTCAGCTATTTCATGTCAAGACCTCACAATAATACCTTCACCTTCTTACAATTAAAGTCTGCAGTCCTTATCTAGATACTAACTTTAAAAAGGAAGAATCACCTGTGGTCTGTGATTCCACTTCAGAATTTCCTTTGGGGTGTTTTATTTAAATCTGCAGGAGAACAGCTCAGCATGCATGGGGTCATAGCAATGTTGACCTCTTGATTGAGGGCAGGAATAGCAGAGAAAAGTCTCTCTAGGTCTGGCAAAAAGGGAGTTCTTCAGCAGAAAGATTAGTCTTTTGTCCTCACTCCTTTAGTTCTTTGGCGAGAAAGCTTATGCTATCTCTCCAGCTGTTTAAAAAAAAAAGTGTGACAGTTAGAACTTGATGTACTGTAACAATAATGGCCTTAGAAAGTCATTTTTGTACTGGTAGGCTGAGACATACTAAACTCAAGCAGGATGAGCACAAGCCACCTTTGAACTGGAAACAAGTTATTCACGTCAATGTGCTTCTGGTCGAGATAACATGCTGGCTTTCTTTGCCTCCTCTTAACTAGCTGTGCTCTGTAGCAGGGTGGTGAATTCAAGCAAACCAGATGAACTAGTTAGCTCTCAGTCTGGAGCTGGCTTGCAGCATGGCAGTCCAGATGTTGGAAGAAAGTTAGATGTTTTGACTTAACAGAGATATTTGAATTCTAAGATTTGGATTGTACGGGGACAATTGGATGCTGTGGAGTAGGATCTGATGTCCCCAACATGGTAGATGGAAAATAATGAGACTAGTTAATGCTAACTCCAAAGAGAGGAAATGAATCTCTGAAACCGTTGAGATTTAGTTGTAATACTCTGTGCTGTAGAAGTGTATGTACCTTTTCTTCTTTCATATTTGCTGTGAAAATCCTGTAAAGATAAATATTAGGTATACTCTAAATGTAAGAGGTACCCCTTCTTTCAAAAACTCTTGAGCAGGACTTTCTCTAACCTTTTAAATACAGCTGGAGAGAAGAGTCTTTTCCATGCACAGCGTTGACTGGTCAGTGGGTCGTTCTGGTTGATTGGTTGTTCATCCCTTTTTTCCTTCTGATAAACTTATTAATTAAGGAATGGAGAATTAATGAGAAAACAGTGTATACTCCAATTTCAATGTGTGCTTTCAGCATATCTGGACCACAGACAGCAGGACTTCCTTGCCTGCTTGTTAGAGCATACACCTTGTGGGAGGGTGTCAAAGGGATCCAGTCACATCACTCAGGGCAGTTGTATTTTTTTCACGAGTGCTTCAGGGCAAAATAGCAGGCAAGAGAATGTTCCAGAATCCAAAGAGTTATCAGCTGCTTACTTTGCATTTATTTTTAGCATCACTTTCTACCTTTTAAAATATACTCACATGTCAAAAACCAAGAAGCTTGTTTGCCAAAGTGAAGTGCACACCAGCTCCTGACAAATCAACAGTGACTTCATACACTTAGCTTTCCAAGCCAAGTCTTATGAAAAGTAGATATTTCAATTGTAAAAGTTTGGATATTAAAATCCCATTTAAAATGTGTTTAGAATATGTGTCTAGAATGCATTTTCTATGTTTATATATTCAGAATATGTAAAAAGGATGATGTGTAAGTATTTGCTTCTCACTTGAAGTGAACTTCTCTATTCTGTTATTTGGAGTGAATAACAAACTTGCATTGACTGAAATGCATACCATCTCATGTATTCTGCATGCAACACCTTAAAAACAATAACAGCTTTCAGTGCATCTGGCAGGTCGTTAGACATAAGGAAAAGGTTTGACTCAATAAGAAGAAAACTGTTCAGGCAGGCAATGTCAGGGTAAACTTCCAGCTGAAGAAGACTTAAAACTACTGCAATGAACCTCAACTGTGAGAATACAATGAAGCCAAATCTCTGATTGTTGGGCCACAGTGCTACTAAACTAAGTGGAAAGGTGAGAAGAGAAGGTGAGGGTACAGGGAAATGAAATGATACAGCTATCCCAAAATGACCCAGCCTTTCTTCAGATTATGCTGGTGGAATGGGTAAAGGAGGAGGATAGAAACTACAGTGCCCTTAACCCCTTTAAAGTCTTTCCTCTATGTTTCTTTGAGTAAAGTGATCTACTAAACTAAGGCACTGACAGACATCTCAGTCTGGAACCAAGTCTTGTATCTTTACCAAAATCTTGAAAATCTGGTTAATTTATTTAAAAATGTTTACCCTATATACAGAGCAGAAGTCTCAGACAATCAGGTGCACTTTACATGCTTCAAATTCAAATTCACAGAACCTCATCAACAGAAGTTTTGGTCTCTTAACCATCCCTTTTGATTTTCAGACTTTGTTTTCCCATTGTCTTCCTAACCACTTTACTATTTTTGACCTTGCTTATCAAAATTAACAGAAAGGCTAGGAGCTTTGATCTTTGAAATTAATTTAAAATAGGATGAGTTTAGCTGTCTCTGCCCACAGTACTTTCAGTTCTTCATTTTATTAATTTTTGGGGTTGGTTTGGTTTGGTTTGGTTTTGTGGTTTTTTTTAAATATATATATTAAATTGAACTGTGAAAGGCTTTAGGAAGAATCCTTGCTACTGTTCCTCTATAACAACAATAACGAAGAATTATAAACTTATAGGCAAGAAGAGCTAGAATTGCAAGCAACTTCGCCAGTGTGTTACACAACAGAGTATAGGCACATACAGCCTGAGGTGTTGATTTTGTTAATATCTCATTTTTTTAAGCGTGCATTTGATTTGACAGCACAAATTGATGTTCTAGCTGTGATGGGTTCTGATGTATAGCAGAAAAAAAATGTGAGCAATCAATATAGCTTATAAATATTGAAGTTCTACCATATGAAACAATAGAAAGCACTGGAATAATAAGAACAAGAGGAGAAAGAAACTTATCCGTATACAAAGCCTAATAGCTACCTTATCTATGGTTCCTTGCGTTGTGCAGGAAACTTGGTTCTGAATGGTTGAAGCATTGTGAAACGCATAGCTCAGCACAGCCCACCACTTTGGAAGACAGTTGCCTTAACTTAGGCACTGTACACTGCATGTGCTGGGTAATGATGGTATCACTGACACAGTGATTCCGCGATGCTCCTTCCATCTATCCAGATATTCTGTTAGCCAGAATCCTGCCCTAGTCCTCCTAATCAGGAAAGCAGGTTAGTTTACCCCTGGGTGGCCCTATCAATATTATTTCATATCTTATTAATCCTTTTTTCATGTTTCTTTGCTTCCTTTTCTCACCCTTGTATCTCCCTTTCTCCACACCCAAGTCTCATCCCAAATAATCAACCAGCTCTAATTACTTTTTTCCTGATTGGTACCAGTTTTACTACTTCCATATCCAAATTTGGTATTTCTGATATGGTTACCTAGGCAATCTGACCTTGCACGGTATTATTGATATGGTTACCTAGGTTTTCTTACAAGGTTTTATTCCTCAAAGTTTCCTCAATAGTCCCCTCCTGTGAAGTTTGCCCATTTATTGGCATAACTCCCTCTTAACTGCCTATGAAACACAGTCATCCCTTATGGCCTTGTCTGTAACTTCTGTCAGCATCTTGTATTATCCGTCACATCCAGCAATTTCTCATGTCATGTCCAGCAGTTTTCCGTGTCCACTGTCATTCTCTTAACCTCAAGCCAATGCTGAGCCATTTACTCCAAGCTTTGACAATGTGCAGAAATGAAGAGAAGCAAAACAGCAAAACAAGTTGTTCTTGATGAGACAAGAGACGTAGAGCAACCTGGGAATTGGTCCAAGGGCTGGTGCTGTTATTCTTCTCTATAAGCATGGTATATTTTGTCCCTTACAAGCCTACAGTGCCTTGTCACCTTCCACTTATTCATCTTGCCCTTCCTGTGAAAAGCATGTCTCTCACATCCAGATACACTGAAGGTCCAGCCCATACAGCCATTCCCAGGCTTCTTGGAGGGCATTTCCTGATATATGAATAGGACAAACTGTACTCTATGCTTAGAAGGCAGGAAAGAACTTCCTAATTTAAAGAGAAATGTCTGAAAAGAAGGTTAATCCATAAACAACAAAAGATGTAGTTATGTAATTTTTATATATCACATATCTATTTTCAGCATTTTTCCTACAGTCCTAGTCCAAAGTATTTTGCTTTCTGCTAGATGCTGATAGCCTAGGGTTTAGCAACAAGTTTCCATCGAATAATTCCCCTTTTAAGTGGCTTGCCATCAGAATAACTATATTCTTTGCAATATTATCAGATTTTCTTTTTTTTTTTTTTTTCCTGAAGTTAGGTACATGGGTGTGAACTCACTCAAGGCTTACATATAAAACACTTGGGAGCTTCAAACTAGGCAACTGATTTTTTCTTTCCTATGTGTTATGTCTGACACATGAAATATGAAAACATCTCCAAACTTTTTGAAAGGCATAAGGAAAATGGAATGACTGATTATTTACTGTACAAAAGGATTTCTGCACCACTGCTGAGAATTGCCAATCACTCATTGTTTACAGAACAATGGTTTATTACCAAAAATGCTGAAGCTTCCTTCTTCAAGATGTAGATCTGCTGTGACTCAGGAGTAAAAAGGTGAGTTAATGCAGAGCACTTTTTCCTGAGACATTACCAAAAGAGCTTCCAGATCTCCCTGTCTCAGACCAACACTGACCAATCTCAGACTTGGGTATCAGACTCCTTAAAACCTGACCTTATATGAAAATTTTATTTGGCCATCATAAAAATTATTCTGTTTTACAGAGTCTTCAGGCACCGACAGAGTGGGTGGAGAAATGCAGCAGATATTTTTTCTGTCTTATTTCTCAAATGAGAATATTGCAACTGTAAGATAGAAACTACTATTTTATTCTTTACATACTGTTATTTTTCTGGAATGGTTTGTTTACATTTACATTTATATGACATCGAAAAATATCAAATAATGTATTTCCTAAAGTTATTCTATTCTTCTCTGTTAGAAATAAGCAGTAATTGCACTACCAGCAAACTTCCAAGGGATTGACGCCAATAATTTAAGCAGCTGTATTTTTACATTTTGTTTAATAAAATTGCTTTTATGTAAAGGTCTGCTATTAAATATTTGATAGCTTCACACAAAAACAAATCTCTGGTATGGAAAGGCAATTATAATTTGAAGAATCATTCCTATAAACTTTAATGTTTTTCAATTTCAATCTATTGTAAGGCAAGAATCTCACTAGAGCAGTCGCATTCAATGTTTCATCATAAAAAAGAGTAATGGAATAAAAAATATTGTGTGGTGTATGGAGTTTTATGACTAAAAGGCAAAAAACCTTGAAACTTTCTCTCTGTAGTCATCTCTATCCTTAGTCTAATTAGTTGCCAAGAAAAATATCTCCAAAAGTGCCTTTAAGCCCAAATAATTGCACACCTCATTGCATAACTTGTTGATAGAAGCTGAATATCTAAACATTCTTTATGCCTTGGCCTTGCAGCTAACTCATTTTACCACTGCTGTGTCTAGATTTACGTGTTTATATAAACGTGTTTTATAGACACTGGAAAGACACATCTCCAGAAGGTGGTTTATCCCTTTCCTCTTTTTTGGCATTAGATAACCAGGTAAAGGCAGTTCTGTTTCACTCCTAGGTGGCTAAGATTAAGGGAAGTCCTATTTTGGGTAAGTGTCTTCATAGAGAAGTAGGTCTTCAATGATCTTGACATTGTTAGTATTGCTCGAGTCTTACAAAGCAGTGAGATAAAATAGTGGTTCAGATAAATCAATGTGAAAGCGGGTCTTAGCATCATGAAGTTGGGCTCTAGCTTATGCTTAGGTGAATTCACAATCCTCTGGAAAGGCAGATGTTCTCTATCTGCTTTGCTCTATTCCAAAAACATGAACCACCCATCCTGGAATCACTGAGGGACAAGGGTCAATTTAACATACACAAAACTCTTAACATACTGTGCAAGATGTTAAGGTACTGCTGCAGAATAAGTAATATTCCACTGATGCAGAATGACTGCACTCATCAGCTAGACAGAGGCCACTGTCAGATTTAAAACCTTGGAACTTTGTTTGCCTGCTGAAAAGAAGACCAATCAGTGACTCCTTGAAAACAACTGCTGGCCTAGAAATCACTGTCTCAGACAGTCAAAGAGAAGATTGTTTGCAAAAACTTACTACTGCTATTTAAAAGTTAAAACTAAGTGACTGTCTCAAATAGTTGCATGTTCCACATCCTTCCAGTGATGGATTGTGCCTGGCTTTCACAGTCCAAAACCTTCCAATTATAAAGCTTCACTTTAACAATGGGCTAAAAGGAGGAAAGAAATAACAAACTTGAGGACCTCTCCTGACTTCAGTGATAATAAAACTGCTGATCTGCTGTAATTCATCAGAGCAGTTTAGCACATGCTTATATGCTTATTTTTAAGCTTGCAGGCTGACACAGTGATTTCAATGGAAGACGCATTTTATTAAGTACACTAACTTAAGTGCTTTGCTGGCTCCCAGCTTAATGCAAATGCCTCTTGAAATGATTGTGAGCGTATTTCTGTATGAGAAATCAGCAACTAAAAAAGAGCTGGAAGTGAGCCTAAGTCATATTAACTTTGAAGTCTTCAGGATGCCAAAATAAGATTTAGTGTGACCATGAACATTCTTCTCTTCGGTGGCACAGAATTCATCTTTAAGCCCCAAAACCGGGGAGAAAGTATCTTCCTTAATAATTACAAGATCTTATTTTGAAATCAAAATCTCTATCTACTGAAATACAGGCAAATAAAAAATAAAACTATGTTATTTAGGAGATTTTTTCTTTAAATGTTTAGAGTATCAGAATAACTGCCTTCAGATAAATGCATCATTCTAATCAGATATTTCTTGTTACATGTTTTCCTTCCAAGCATCATGCTGTACAGTCATTTAAGAATGCAAAATAGGTAAGAATCGGGAAATGGAATCTTCTTTATAAAGACATCTCCTAAACTAGGATCATGTAACTAGCAGCTCAGATCACTGTCAGACAAAATCGTAGGCAGTTCTCAAATACTTTCATCCCTCAACTTAGCTCCTTTCCTGACTATGTCTGTATCTGTTGGCTGCTCCTCTGGCTGCTTCTTATTTCAAACTTAGCCTTTACCGGTGACGGATAGACTGAAATTTTACCCTTGTTTTCGCAGCATGATTTGGTATCTAAATCATTCTTGGGAACTGAATTCTTTTGAGATGCCTACTGTTTGGTTGCTATGTCCATAATGTAAATAACGCTTCAGATCTTTTGGTGCCAAATAGATGTGCTACTACTTTTCTCTTACGCAACTGTCATTGACTTTTACTTATCTGTTCATTTTAGTGACATACAGATGAGTAAATATTCTCAAAAGTTAATTTATTTGAGAAGGCAAAATTATTCCCACTATTTGGGAAGACGCAGGGAGGAAATTTTTGAAATGGCATATTAAAAATGCGATGGCACTTTATGTTGCCATTGTGAAAAAATTGTTTTAAAAGTTTTCTTTCATTTAAAAATATTAAGTAAATGAAAGGGTTAACACAACCTGAAATTTGGAATGAAATCTTTGGTTTTGAGCTGAGAAGCAATTTCTAGTTTATCGTTAATTAAACTAGAGATGCTTTTTGCAAGCAAGCCCATTCCACTATCTTCTGTCTCCACAAAAAAAAATAATTCCTTTTTTGTGTCCTGTATTTCATTTTCATGTCAGGAAAGCTGTACTCTGAGTTCTGTAGCTGAACACAATGCAGGAGATCCCATGCAAATGAGACAAGAAAATGGGCTGGTGATCTGTCTAATAATCCTAAAAGAAGGTCTATTTTGGAGAGTAGTATAGGTAGGATAGCTTCTAGAAAATCTCAGACCAGTGATTATGCTACCTTAGGGTACAATGTGGCATGCATCTTAGTGACTACTGTCTTTAACTGCAGAGATTAAGTGATTTTTCTTGTTCCATTGGAGAGATGTGTTTTTTGTTTAACTATCTTCTTTCAAATTTGAAACAAGGATTTTCATGGGGATTGGTCACAATGATTGCAAAGTTTAAAAAGAATGGGCAAACAAAACATCAAGACAGCAATTATTCAGTGTTTGCAGACATACTTTCTAATGTGCTTTCCAGTGGAGGAGACTGCACCACAGTAGGAGGGCTGGATACTCACTGGTTGTTCTGTGCCCCTGAGCCTCTAAGTAGATGACTAAATTGTACAGAGCATACCAGCTCACTGCGGAAATGTGCTTCTGATTCTTCCTTTTTAGATTGTGTGCTGATGCTAATAACTGGTGTTAAACTACGCAGTTGATGACTGACAAAATACCTTGCTTCTCTAAATAAATAAACAAATTGATCTTCTTTGGAAAAAATGGTGCAGTGGAAACTCCACACATTTTACTTCCAGAGCTGCCTGTTTTTCCCTGATGTAAAACCTTAAACTTGGCACCACAGGTACCCAATTTGCAGTTCTCCTTGGATTCAGTTAAGCTGAATGAACTAACTTCGTGGGTCTAATTAGACAGACACAAACTACCACACACCTGTAGGTCACATGAGGTTACCCAGTTGTGAGGAACATCATAATTGACACCACTATAGCTTTATGATCTTGATACAGGCGATGGGCGTGGAACTGTTCATATGGAGGGATCCTGGCCAAACCAGCTCTGACTATGACAAGCAACAAGTGCAGCTGAAAGCAGCCTGCTCCCTTACTTTTGCAGAACCAAGCACCCATTGTTGCAGTTCAACAGGGCCTTGGAGTGTCAACACTCCTTAAAATTCAGCATGTTTTCAGAAAGTAATGTCTAACTGCAGTCCAAACAATAACTGGAAGAAATGTAGCTCATGCTCACTTAAAATGGAGTTTTGGTTCCAAACTATTTGTTTCCAAGCACAGTAATAAACTTTGGGTTTGAACACATACAACATTTTTTTCCTACAGAAATTACAGCTCTAAAAAGTAAATAAATTTTTCTCTTTTGATTGACTTGAGTTTCATAATAACTCTCACAAACACCTCTGCTATTTTAAAATACTGAAATTTTCGCATTATATTAGGGCTATTATTCTGACCTAGGGATCAGTGTTGGCCATTATGGAAGCTAGTACAGCAGAAGGAAGTATATAGGTGAATAAAACTAGTAATTTTAGCTTTAGGACTCTTGAGCTATAGTAATGCAATTTACCTTTTTAAAATTTGTTCTATATTTACCTTTCCAATTGCATGATAATCACATTCTGTTCTATGCATAGTTATCAGTATACGTATGCTAAGTTTCTGCGAAGAGAGGTGTACCTCACTGGGTCACACTGTCAGCAGTTGTGAAAAGCCATTTCAGGATCTTAAAAGTCTATGAAGGACAGGGGTAAAAGCAGGATGGTTTCAGATGTCATATTCTCTGAGGAAAAATAATTTCACATTTATGTTAAAAATGTGTATTTGTAATTGTATTTTGTGATTCATTACCTTCCCATCTGCATCTGGAAGGGAAATGTGACAAGTTTACAGTTGAGTTCCTGAAGAAGGTTGGATTTCTGAGGGTGGAATGCTTTTTAGCCAACAAACTATTAAAAAGGATATTGTGCAGCCAGGAGATATGTAAGACCAGGGAGATACGGAATTTCAATAGCTCGTATTAGTAGGGTAACTCGCAAACTACAAAAAACTGTGGTTATCTGTAAGAAGTTGTTAGCCATGTCTCTGGTGTGATGACTAGGGGCTTACAGGCTTTGAACTAGACGTCCTTAGCAAGTGAATCCCTTTGCATCTGTTGTGCTAAACAGCCTCAGTTTTAGTTGTATTTTTTATTCTTCCTCTCTGCAGCTAACCTGAATACTTGCAGTTTAGTGGATAGCAGGATACAGGACTATGCTAAAAGATGCTGGACTGAGTTTAGTTAATTTGATAATGATTTTCATCTTCTGGCCAGGCCCAGTTTGGTGATACATCATATAATACATAGCATCAGCTAAGAGCAAGAGCCTGTTCTTCATCGACTGTTCAGCCTGTTGTCACAGTAGTACTTAAATAGATTTTTTTTATTTAAAATGTTGTTGCTTATATGCAGCTCTCTGCAGCTTTAATCTCAAGTGCTAGTCTCAGCTATAGCATTTTGTAACATTCAGTGGAATTGCATAAAATTCAAATCAATAAAAACTGTCATGGTTTGATACATGTGGTGTTTAGTAAACAAAGCAGATGAGATTGACCTGACTGAAAGCTGTGATCAGCACAAAATACACTGAATACAAAATGTGGTGTTGATATGCAGCAGAGCTGGGCAGTATGTATGTAAATTTATCCAGCTACTTTGGGAAGATCTTATCTTTTTAAAAAAATTACATTCTCCAGTCTTGGTATAAACCCCAATATCCCATGTTTATAAAGTCTTACATTTGTTTCCATGTTTGAAAAAGCAAAAATAAAAGTGAGATCCATTTATATTCTGAGATCATAACAGGAACTATTGCCTTGATCAAAAATTATTGAATTTAGTGGACAGTTCTTCCCATTTATGAATTCTCTAAATAGAAAAAACAGTAACGGGACAGAGTTTTAAAAGCTTGTACATTGAAGGTGGGCTCTTAGCTGGTTTTAGGTGAAAGAGAATTATTGCTAAAATCCTGTTAAGTATTCTTGTCAATTTTGGATTAATTCAGTTCCTTTCTTTTTCTCTCTCTTCCTCTTTTAAATAAACAAAAATAAGTAATGTAGGCACAGGTGGGAGCAAATCTTTGGCATATTAAATACATCATTTGGCTAACTAAATGTCTGTTTGTTTTTATTAGCATTAAATTCTAATTTTATTTCATTTAGTACCAAACAACTATGGCAAAGGAAATGAGAATGCAAATCTGTCTTACAGACATTGGCAGTCTAACATTTCCTATGCTTTCAAGTGTCCATGGCAGTGTTTATTGCTCATCCAGAGCTCCTTTGTTGCAACTAAGGGACCTAAGCTAATGAAGTGTCTGATAGAGGAAAAGCATTAATTGAGTGTCCATAGGTAAAAATGTCTCATTATATCAGTTTTACAGGTGGGGACCTGTAATAGAGTAGCCAGATGCAAGTTCATGTATTAGGTCAGTGGAAAGCAACTTCCTGGACTTCCATCTTTCCGTCTCTGTTAAATACCAAAATCTGCAAATAAATGCATTAACTAAAATACAATACCAGCTGATTCTCCAGGGCACGACCTATGAAATGGTATTTCAGCCTACATGCATTTGCTAAATCTGGGAGATTGTCACTTAATATAAAGATAAAATGAAATTTTACTATGAAATCTGAGGAATATATGCAAAACTGTCCTTAATCTAAGGTAGCTAAATATTCACAGAATTTAAATTGTTTTCTGCTGATTTTTGTTGTGGGTGGATTTTTTCACCTCCTGAAAATCACACCACCTCACCCAGCTGCCCTCTAAAGCTGATATCCAGGTAAATTTTTAACCTATATACTGGTAATATAGGTAGGACATAGTATGGGAACAGACATGTTTTCTTCTAAAGCTCCAGCCATTCTTAGCCATGAAAATTACACAACTTTCCAGACTCCAATGTCCACAGTAAATGAAATTTGGAAGATTATACTGTTACTATAGTATGAAATTAAAAGATGGAGAGCCATGGTAAAATCTGAAAAATTTTCACACCTTAGGAGGAGGAAAAACTCTGACACTATCCCATTCACATAAATATAGGTAGAGGATATCAGAGACAAAAACAAAGCAGGAGGGGACATGGATACCATAGGGTCTGACCCATCACTACCGTTAGTGAACAACTTTGTGACCATGGACAATTCTCTTTATCTTTCTTTCTTTTATCCTTTTTTCCCTGATCAGATGATTGGTTTCTTCCAGCTCACTAACTGACAATATTTAGTTATGTTTACCTATTTCTACATCACTAGTGGTTTTCCGGAGTCATCCAGAATGGCAGTGGGGGATCACCATGTTCAGTTTAAAAGATTTCGAAAGAAGAGAGTACTATTGGTGTAGTCCCTACAGCAACTGGATGTTAGCTGGGTAACTAGAAGTCATCTGCAGGTTGTTTCTACACAATCTTCTGAAACTGGAAAATGAAAGTGTAACTAATCAGGTCATCAAAAATAGAATAAAGAATCATTAAAAATTAACGTGGCAAGATGGAGCTAAGAGAAAACAAGGACAGAATCCATGTTGTAAGATATTATCTTGTGAGACAAAGGAGGTTTTAACAAAACAGTCTATGTTAAGATATTCTTCCAGCATCTATTTTTATCTCTGCACTTTTGAAATCAAGGTCCATTAAATTTTCATCAACCTTAGGACATGTGTTATGTTCTGTCAGGAACTGTTAAATAGCAAATGGTGTGTAAAAAACAATAAAAAAATCTGGGCAAGGATAACTACTTTCTACCACATTTTGTTAATTTATGAGGGGTTTTAGTCCTCTGTCCAGAGTTAACTTACACCAGCTTTACAATGCCAGTAAGATCAATGTCAAATCTCATTTTGCTTATGAAGGTATGAGGCTGGATCTTTGCTAGTTATTTAGAAATAGATATGAAAACTATATTTGAAAGTTAAGTATTCTTAGAACAGCACTATTTGAAAAATATAAAATGGAATTAATTTTTGTTACCCTGGTCATGCAATTCAGCAAGGCTGCAGCTTTGATCAAGTTATCTCTGTCAAAAAGGTTTTACTTAAGGTCCTGAAGCTGGTAACATCTAGAATAGGGATCTTTCTCAAAATGCTACAGAAAAAAAAAGAAGGGCTTGCCTCTTAAGTGTGCTACAAAACATCTCAAATTTGACTTCAGATTATTAAGTAGCTGAAAGATCCCTATTGTGTCCTCTCTAAGAAGCTAAGCTTCTTAAGATGGTATTGAAAATGGTTTTGACGGCACAAAGCACACTGCCCACACAGTAAGTGCAGGGACTGTGGGCTCAATCCTCACATCTATTTGTGACTATTTTTCCATTTTTACCAGCAGATAAGACTTTTCAAACAGGTTCACAGCAGAAATGTTAATTTCTGAAGTCTGAACATAATTTAATAAAAATTAGCTTTCATAGTAATTTTGTTTTTTTTTTTCACTTGAGGGTGATACTGTTGAAACCCCTGTTCTGTTATTTCTGCAATTAATATTTCCCTGTTTTGTAAACTTAATTACTTTTCCATGTAGTACATGAAAAGTGAGGAAAAGATGGAAAATTACAAAACGTTTTCACTGACTGACCTGTTCATTGTAAAAAAAATACTTTGAAATCTTAAATGAAACTACTACCTTCCCGGTCCTACTCACTCTTACCTCACTGCTTGTCTTCAGGGTTCATCATCTCTGTGACTCATTTGGACCAGGACAAGATCTCTCTGTTGTAGTTGCTAAAACAGTAGGAAGCCAGTAAGATTGAAAAAAAAAATATTAATTAGATATAGTGCTTTTTTAGACTGGCTATTTACCTAACGTAGCATAGGAAAAGTCTGGATGTACATTAGCATGAATAAAATATCAGGCAAGGGAAAGCAGATTGAAAAATTTGGTTTTCCAGATCTTCACATGACCATACTTGTACAGTTTGCAAAATGATATTATTCTCTCCTCTCATAAGCAAGTTGCATAGAGATTTACACCTGTGCATCAGAAAGCAACTCCAAACTCTGTTACCAACACCAGAGAAAGAAACTCATTATCCTCTGCTTAAAAGCAATTCAACTCATGCAGTTGAGAAAATTTTGCAGTCAAAGGGATTGCAGGACAGAAGCCTGAGGCATTAGTTGGAAAACCTCAAACAAAATATGAAGGAAAGGCAAAAGAAACCAGAAGATGAAGACCACTGATTCCCCTCATCCTGAGGAATTACACGATAATAAACTAAAGAAAGGTAGGACTCTAGCATATCTGAAAATACGTGCTAGTATATTTTTTATTGGAGAGAAATATAACAGGTCAGAGATATTAATGAAGTCATAGGTATACAAACCTTTTCATACTATCATGACACTGTCATCCAGCTCACGATGAGATTGGAACATACGCAATTGGAACATACACTGAGTTTAAAGAAACAATTGAAACTCACAAAAAGTAATAATGATTCTCTTCAGCTACCTTCATCAACTAGCAAGGTTAAAAGAGATCTTTTCTTCTTCTTGAGACAAATAAGAAACACAGCTTGTCATCTTTTCATTTGCAGTGTATTTTTTTATTATTTCTCAGAGAAAAATTACCATTCATCAAGACTGACATATGAAATGTCTGGACCGGTGATTTTAATGCAGATTTCTGGGAAAACAAACATGCCAAACATCTTTTCTTCTGCAGCAAATATTTAGGCTGATAATTCAGTTTTCATCCGAAGCCAGAACTGCAAAACAAAAAAAAAAAAGTTTTCTGAAAAATCCCACAAATGTTTCAAACAGCTCTAAGGAAGGAAAAAAAACAAGCAAGAAGCAGATATAAGAACTGGGAAGAAGACACATGTAGCTTCACAATATCTATTATATAATGCCTTGTGTAGGAGTTAGAAGAAAATTTTTTCAGACTTAAATGATATAACAACTCAGAGCTGGTACAAGGGAGATCTACAGAGTTTATGACATCTGCTGGGAGGCAGGAAAGCCCACAAGCAGAAAGATTTTTGCTGATTTACTCCACACAAGGAAGAATGTAGTCTTCCTACATCACAGAGAAAATAGACATCTGTCTTTAAGTCAATGATGATTGTTTCTGTTCAGTCTTTAACTAAATAAGATGCATAATTTTGCATTCCTCATTAGCTTCCAAAGGAAATTTTAAAAAACATGTGCTCTGTTTGGTTAAAGTTTGAATGCAAAGACCTTCATCCAATCTTACCAGATTCAGTCACTGGAAAAGCATCCTTGGACTTTGGTGCATTTGACTCACTGTGTTCCCTTCCTCGTTTTGGGGACCCATTTCTGGTTTTGTTTCCAGAATTGGAGGTAGTGCTCCATGATTAAGAAGAGATTGAGTCCTCCTGTTCTTTCTTCAGTAGCATTCAAAACAAACATGCACCTATTTTCAGCCAAGTGCAGACTTTACCTTGAATGCAGCTGCATTATCCAAAGTTTTCCTTCATTGTGTTATAGTATAAAACAAAATAAATAATGGAAAGGACAAGAAGATCCTAATCAACAGTCAGAATCAACATAAATAATCTATGAGTTGCTTCCTGGGAGAGATGATCTTTCTTAGGCTTTTACTAAGTCTTTGGTGCTGATGTTTTTGTTGTCCATATACCATGGACACATAAAGGATGTTTCAATTTAGTGGCTGTACTGTTGGGTTTTCTTTTAGAAGTTTTATGTTGCTTTAGTATGTTTAAGGCATAAGTTCCTGCCACTGTATCATCTTTCACACAATCTGGTAAAGGTAATCAGAGAAATTTATTATCTCTCTTATAGTCTTAATGTGATAATGGAAGTATAATAACAGTTCACATGTGAGACCATATTTTTTACTTTAACAAAACCAAAAATAAGACAGTCCTGGGGACAACACCTGGGGAAAAAATCCCTGCATGCATACAATGTACAGAAATGGTAATTATTACCCAAAATCTCTTTGAGCCATTTGGGAACACTGAAGCGTTTATTTTTACGTTAGCTGGAGCTGTGAGGATATGAGGCTAAATTCAAAATGCACACTGGTGAAACCAGGGTCCCACACAACTTCCTTGAAAGCATCTGCTATTTTGGTCTTCAAAATTCTTCACCAATCCCTCAAAATCCATAAAAGTTTTCTGTAGGCTGAAAGCATTTATATTTCATCCAACATATTTTCATGGAATGGTGAACTCTGCTCATAGCCCAGACCCAGCTAACCCAGAGCAACATTGAACAGATTGATATCCAAAAGCCATTCAAAATCACATTGGAGGAGTTCCTCAAGTTCTCTCACTTGCTGGAACTTGTTTTGTGTCCTCAGGAAACTCATCCAGTCTAAGAAAAAGAAACTTTTTGAAATCCCAGCTGTGATCTCTCCAGCCCTCTAGACTGTCTAAGACAATTAACCTTGATGGGTTTAGCATGGTTTTATCAATGTTTGGCAAAGTATTCAGAATAGATAAACCATTTAAATAATTAGAAAAATACAATAAGATAGCACTTAAAGATCAAAACTAAGAGTATATAATTCATTCAGCCTCTCTGAATATAAAAAACGAAGGAAAAAGACTCTGCTGGTCTAAATTAGTACTGACTTTATTACAGCAATACCAATTTGCATCAGTGTGTACTCTGGCCCAGTACAAGGACACAAAGAATAACTTACACTCCAAACAAAACAAAAGGCCAAGTTTTTTCTTTAACAAGAAGCATGAATACTCTGTGAGATCCAGTGTACTTACAACACTGAACACCTCCATGACTTGCATAGGAAAGAGTACCTGAAAACAGAACAGGTCCTTCAGTATATCAGTGTGGTTATTCTGTTAGATGTTAGGTATGTCTCAGTCTTTCACAGTACTAAGAGACTGGTAGTTCACTGGCTTGGCTGTTACCTATTCCTCTTGCTTTTTCCTCTGATCTATGATGATTATGTTGCTACATGTGACTTTGCACGTCTCTCTTATGCCACTGGTTCTCTTTCAACAGTTTCTTCAAACAGTCTACACTCTTCTTTACAAGCCGACACACTGACATGACTCTTTACACAAACATCTCACAGCTCTGCAGCTGCCAGTCTTGGTTTTTGCCAAACAAAAAGCCCCAAAGATAGGAAGTTTCCTTCCTCTTCTTCCTGCTAGGAATAAAGTTGTGCTTCTCTTCCATGTGTCTTGTGTTCACACAGAGCATTATTCACATTTGCAAAAAGTTTCATATACAGAAGGGAAAAGTACTTTTAACAGTGAGGCGCGCTCTAGCAGAAATAGGCATATCAAGTGATATGGTGGCTGGAAGCTTTTTCTATTTGTTCAAATTGAACACAGGCCATGTTTTTTTGGAGTGAAAATAATTCATCATTGGAAGCACTAGAATCCTCCAGCATTGGTCTTTAAAAAACTTGAAGCTAGCAAACTATGAAGATATTTGTAGAAGCATATGTATAAGAAACGCATATGTAAGCATGTATTAGAAAGATAAGAACTTGTTCACTGAAGAATTACACTTGGAAAGTCTTAGTCTTTTGTTATGAAGGGAAGATAAACCAAAACTGTTGCATTCAGCCTGCGCTCCATGGACCCGTGGGGTACTAAGTAGAAATCTACTGGAGGTAAATAAGAAAAGCGTGTTATTTATACTCTTAAATTTTCTACAAGGGGAACTGTATCTCTGCTGAAAAATATGCAGAGGCTGTGCAGATCTCAGTGACTGGAAAACCCTGGCCTTATATGCTGAAAATGGCTCCTTCTTGTCCCACCAACAAAATATAGATGAAACTCTATGCTGCCATCTCATGCAATTTTCCTGTGAGTCTCTTCTACATTTATTTTCCTTAAAAGTTCCAGATATTGAAAAAAAAAATAAAAACAACAAAAACTGAACAAACCGAAGAAGAACCTCAGCTTTCATTCAAAGCAGAGAGTAATTTTCTATCCCTCAGCTGTAGCAGAAAGCTTGAAAATGTTAAATGACTGTAATCCAGAAATCAAAGGCCAAATGGACCATATTTTTGCTTTACATCTTAAGTCTTTTGAGCTTAATAAACCCAGTTAGTTGCCATAAATTTATTTTCCAGTACTAGAGAAGCAGGCTTTCCATCCAGCCAGTAACATGTCCATGTTCTTATCATTTTTACTACTTTATTATATTTAGCAGGGCAGCCATTGCATAACTTGATATACAATACCTTGTTCTATTCTATTTCTGCAGAAAGGACCTTTCCTCTTCTTTCCCCCCAACAGGAAAAAAAAAAAAAAAAAAGATTACGGAATATTAGAATATTAGTAAGACAGTTCATTGGTATCTTTAATTGTTGAGAATTTATTTTCAACCTTACAGTCTTGCATAGAGAAAAAGAAAAGGACTCAGTGTGCATTTCACACACAAATGCAGCCAAATATTTGGTTCTGCTCCCCGAGCTGAATCACCAGCACTGCTGTGAAGCAGCTGGGAGCTTGAAGCGCAATCTTAGTATTGGCATTCCAGGAAGCATACAAAGTAGCCCAGCCTGGCGTCTCAAATTCCTGGAGCTGGAGCTGCTATGAGTAACTTTCACAATTTAGGGCAGGTTTTTGCCCACTGCGGGGTTCATTATTGCAATCAGCTTTCCTCTCTTACAAAACCTCATCTCTGCTTGTGTTTGTGTACTTGTCTTTTGCCTCCCTCCAGTCTTATCTCCCTCTTTCTCTCCCTACCTCTTTTATTACATTATTTTTGCTTCCTTTTCTTTTCTTTCTTTCTGCCTTCTGCAGAAAAAAACAATTTAAATTGAAGATAGGTGTTTCTAATATATAAAGGAAGGGTATTGCTTGGCACATACACCGGGACTTTGGATCAAGGATTGTAATAGAGTATCTTTCTACTTCACCCCACCTACAAGTCCTCAGCCCACAGAAGTTGATAGTGTCAGGCCCTCCTCTGTGCTTGTCTGTTGAACAGGAGCAGGAGTAAAGAAAGTGGAATGGGAAGAGATTAATGGGATAAGAAGGATCCCTGTGACCTCTATGCCTCACAGGGCACAATTATTTTTAGGATTTTGATGTAAAGAAAGGGAAAAATAGGTAGTGGGCTCCAGGATGAAGATATTCGGAATCTTTGTCTTCATTTCTGTATTACGATCAGCACTCAGGGTGCAAACTTTCTGTTTTCCTGCTTACTTTTGGCATGCCCTACCCAGCTACCAGAAAATACAGTGACTCTCTGTCCTGCACTAAAGAAAGGAAAAAAGTATTGCAAGTAAAAAGTTCAAATCCAAGTCTTGGCAGCTAAAAGATTCAGGTTTTCACCTAATCAGTTCCCCTTTCAAAGCCAGAAAGAGTCCTTGCACTGGAGATCTTACAATCTAAATAGAAATAACAGATAGAGAAAACTTTTCCAACCTCCAAAGCTGTTGAATCTGTATTATCCATTTTCTCTGACCTTGGCAACTTGAGCTTCATTTTGTTCAGCTCACCTTTTCATTTTGGCCTTTGCACACTATTCTATATTCCCTTCCCCATGTGGCTCTGGTGCATCTGGCAAGTCCTTTATCTCAAATTCTTTCATTATCACCATTCTACTACTCTCTATTATTAGGTATTCAGAAATTGATTCTCACTCTTGTCCTGCCCGTTCCACAAATACCCATTTTCAACTCTCTCAATTTACAGATAGGTGTGTTCATGTTTTTTCCATGGGGAAATACTACTTCCCACATGCTGGGAAGGAATTGCCCTTTCTTTCCATTATCTCAGGTCAAAACCTTCCTTGAGATTACCTTTGTCTTGACACTTTTAAAACATCTTGATAGAGGATCAGGTGCATAAGAAGCCCTGCCTCCCTCATGGACCAATAAAACATCAATATTACCCTG
This sequence comes from Limosa lapponica baueri, assembly GCA_002844005.1. NCBI lineage: Eukaryota > Metazoa > Chordata > Aves > Charadriiformes > Scolopacidae > Limosa > Limosa lapponica. The sequence continues at coordinate 2,619,722 of KZ505648.1, read as the reverse complement.
AACTTTCCAATCTGTGTTATAGCCATTTCTTGCCTCTAGTCTCCTATTGAGATTAGAATCTGATTTAGATGGAGACTACTATCTGTTCCATATTTTAAAATTTCTTAAAGTCCATTCCTTGCTTACGTGAAAGGTCATCACAGAAATGATGAGGATGGATGGAAACGTGCTATTATCTCCTTCTTGCAAACAGCTAAATCAGGAAGACAGCATGTAACACAGCCATGGCAGAGCCGACAACTTAGTCCCCATCTTCCAAATCCCAGAATGGGCTTTCCACATGAAAACAGTCTTTCTTGCTTACTAAATATGCATTGGAACTGTGCATTGTATCTCTCTTAATGCTATGCTGTGTTTATGATTAGCCTGAATTCATGTTACTGGATTTCATTGCCATTCCTTACTGTCTATGAAGAGGTCTTTCTATTTAACCCTTTACCCATGCTACATTTAAGCAAATGACATTGTTCTGCCACTTCTCAGAGTCCCACATTTATCATTCCAGGAGCCAGAGGCAAAAATAAACAACTTATTAATTTAATCAATATGACGGCCAGTTTTCTCCATCCTACATTCCCCTTTCCTCTCCCAGCAGTTCTCTTCATGCTCTCAGTAATGCTTAACTTCTAGGAAATTTTTACCCATTTAGCTATTCACTTTCTAGTTCCCTCACTTCTTTGCTTATAACAAAGACCAATGTGTGTTAATTTTTTATGCTGCTCACTTTCAGCTGTAGCATCTTATTTGTCTATTTTATTTTACTTGCAGCTTCTGAAGTGTAAATATGGGCAATACCTATATTTCACTTTGGCTGTTTTGTTCTCACATTACAGGAACTTACCAAACAATGTGTATTGGTAAACTTTAATAGCTTCCAAATTGCCAATAAGCCAAGTTGATCTGAAGAAGTTTGTGTTGGAATTTAGCATCATTATCATTATTAATATGCATATAGTAGGCCTCAAATATGCAATAGTGAACATTTTTAATAAGAAAAAATTTCCAGCTTTTAAAAAGACAAACTGCACCTACACTGTGTTATAGCAAGACCTGCTTAAGTTTTATAATATCTATGAATGGATGAATTTTATTACCCCTTTTTAATAACAGAATGGATTAAGTCAGGAGACAGTCAAGCTGGCATTTCTTGATGTACATGCTTAGTAACTTCTGTGTGCCCTGAGCACATACCACTTGCTTTTATCTTTGGAACTGTTTGCAGTACCTATGAGCCCCACTGAGACTTATACGCATAGAGAAAATCATACCCCTGATTTAAGGGTCTGAAAATACATTTAGATATCTACCTTCAGGGGCTGAATTTTATTGAGAACAGCATGTTCTTTGCAAGCTGTGTTTCAATGCCTGGGACATTACATTGCACTGGCACTCAGCTGGTGTAAACTGGGAGTCCATTAACTTCCCAATGGGGAGTTAAGCATTACTGAAGTGTGACCTCTTAGAAATGATGAAGTTCAGGAGGACTATCCATGTGGAGGTTTAAAGTACACTTTTTTTGTAATTGCATGAGAGCTAGAAATTCAACACTGTCAATTTTAAACTTGGATGATTGTTTCCTACCTAGTCTGTCTGCCAAAGTGTCATGGTTTCAGTTGGGATAGAGTTAACTTTCTTAGTTGCAGCTGTTATAATGCTGTCTTTTGGATTTGGGATGAAAGTGATGTTGGTAGTGCACGGATGTTTTTGGTTGCTGAGAATCAGTCAATGCCTTTTCTGCTCCTCACAGTGCCCCACTAGTGAGTAGACTGGGAGTGCATGAAAAGTTGGGAGGAAACGTAGCTGGGACAGTTGACCCCAACTGACCAAAGGAATATTCTATACCATATGATGCCATGATGAGTATATAAAGATGGGGGAAGAAGAAGGAAGGGGGGATGATCGAAGTTACTGCATTTGTCTTCCCAAGTAACAGTTACGTGTGACAGAGCCCTGCTTTCCTGGAGATTGCTGAACACCTGCCTGCCATTGGGAAGTAGTGAATGAATTCCTTGTTTTGCTTTGCTTGTGTGCGTGGCTTTTGCTTTACTTATTAAACTGTCTTTATTTCAATCTATGAGTTTTTCCTCACTTTTACTATTCTTATTTTCTCCTCCATCCCACTGCGGGGGAGTGAGCGAGTGGCTGCATGACCCTAGTTACCGACTAGGTTATGACTGATTATAATAGTCATCTTCAGTTTCCTTGGTACCAAACTGACATGTAAAGAGCTGCACCATTTTATAGTCACTCAGATCTGCCCATGTCTTTTCCATCTTTGGGGGGGTTGCTACTACCTGTGGTGATACAGTGCATTTCTCTCTGGACTTTGAAATCACATGGCACTACTAGAGCTGTGTGCTATAAGAAGATATGCGTACACCAAACCTCACAAATTAACTTTATTGCATTTGGAGATGGCTTACCACTAATGTCTCGGTTGTCTCCCAGATCATAAACTTATGCAAGGCATAAGATGACTATAAAGGGAATGTTGGCCAGCACTTCAGATACAAATGTCTATGTCCACCTAATATTATGTGAGAAAACTCACACAGTAGGTATCTAGAACTTTGGCACCTAGGTTGCATTAAATCCAGAATGGCTGCTATGAATGAGAGAAAAATTGTTTCAACTAGTATTTTGAATGACTTTATAAAGTCATTAAAAAATCCCCTAAAATAAATCCCATACCAGCTGAAGCTAATAACTTCTATTGTGAAGTTTGTGCAGCAGATGTTCCATGCAGTTTTTTCTTGTTTTAAGTTTCTAGGATCAATAACAGTTATGACATGTAATTTAGTCCACATTTCTCTTTAAAGTTCTGGTTCTTATAGTGTTGCTAATAAACCTAGCTGTACTGTAAGGTATATTATTTTCATAACTTAAAACTGGGCAGTGCAACAGAAAAATCTTTTTTATGGAGAGTCATCAGCAATAATTTTAACTAAATTATATTTGTGGTTAATAATACAAATAAATCAAATAATTTCTGTTGAAGAAATTGACTGGAAAATGAGTGGCGGGATTTATTCTTCTTTTACATAAGGCAATGCTTTTCTTGTCTTCGTTGTAGGTTGATGAGATCTACCTTAAACACAGAGGGATATAGATAATTGCAATGAGTTATAAATTGAATATGAGTCAGCAATAGAGGGAGTAATAAGAGAGTACAAGTGGGAGAGCAGCTGTTGGTGCGTGTGTGAATTTGCATGGCTTACATATCAATTTGGCTGTTGCTGAACTAGTTATAAACTGTCCATACTCACATTACTGAACAGAACACTGTTTCATCCACACAAAACCACTTTGCTAGGTGCCTAGTACTTGGTTCTGCATCTAAATGACGAATGTTCAGCCATTACATCATTTCTAAACATTGGAACCGTAACTTGTATATGATTTGAGAACCTTCTGTTAAGTGCTGACCAGGGCTAATTTCAAGCTATGAACTACATAGAAATGTGGAGATTTGGTGCAGAAAAAAAATTCAGATGGGGAAAGCTAACAATGACCATAACGTAATATAACATAGAGGTAAGGATGTGATGGTAGATGTTAGAATTTATGATTTAACTAATCTATGAGACAGTTTGTGTCGCTTTAAGGAAAATGTGGTTAATTTAGCAATGGCGGTAGTCATAAATACAACAGATGCCCACATTGTTCATTTCCTTAGCAACAGTCTAGATGATGAGGCAGAGAGAACCTTCAGCAACTTTGCAGATTATGCTAAAGTATAGGAAAAGGCTGAGATACCAAAAGGAGATTCACACCAGGGAAATTTGATAGTCTGGAGGACTGAGTCAGAATACAACATGCAAAGTTCACTTAGGAGAAACTGAAGCTTTGCATGGGTGCTGGGAAGTGCTCCAAAGTCTTGCATAGAGCTCTGCAAAGCCTGGGAACTCACTGCTGAAAAGGACCTGAGAGCTACAGTGGACACTAAATTGAATATCAGCCAGAGGTTTACTCTCATCTTGAATAAAATCATACTGAGAGATTCAGGTTATTTATTAGGAAGAATTGTTTCCAGTTGTGCACCATAGGAAAAGGTTACTCAAAGAGACAGAAATCTCCACCCTCAAGTTTTTTAGACTTGGTTAGGTAAAATAACCAGTTATATGGTTTGTGGTTGCTCACAGTCCTACTTTGATTAAAAGGTCTCTGGAGGTTCCTTCCAACCAACAAATCTATGATTCTCCATTAGCATTATGCTCTGAAGCTCTGAGTTGAAGACACAAACTTTCTGAGTCAATGCGAGTACCTCCAACCTGCACATTTCAATGCTATGCACAGATCTTAACTCATGTTCTGGGAGCAGTACAAGGCTATCCTCATTGAAGCAGAATTATTAGTTCAGGAACACCATTGTGCTGACATGGCTTCTGCATTTCTACATCAAGAACTATTTTGTTTGTAGTTCAATTTTCTGTGTAGAGCACTAATGTAAAAGGTTTTAAAGCAAATAACAGACGTTTCAATCCACACTGAAAACAGCAATTTCAGTACACAAAGTTTGTAAAGTACTACATTTGGTGTTGTAAAAAAACCTAGAATTTTAAGGCAGGAGCAAATATTTTCTAACTTTAAACTCATTTTGGACACTATTGATACAAATTTCATTGCAGAAGTAGAGAACTGCTGCACATAATACAGAGGTTGGACTGGTATTTTGGATGACATCAGTATGGGAGACAGAGAACTGCTCTTTAAGATCCTAAATATTACTTTCATAACTAAATGAGGTGCACGAGTCCCAGTGTATTCCCCTCCCTAAAGTCTAGTCTTTGAGGCTATATCTATACTGCTTATGAAACCATACACACGGTATACTCCGATGTCCATTCTTAGTTTGTACAAACTAGCAAGTGAGAAAATGTCCAGGAGTGTCTCATGGGATTGCAAATGCCAAAGTTCATTTCCAATTCGGAACAAGGACGTCACTGAATAAGACTTCATTTCACAATCCTGAAATGCTCTTAAACCACCGCCAAGGTATGCATCATAAACACTTAAAGTTTCATGTGAGGGAAACACCACTGGACTCAGTGATGGGGGATCTGGATTCCAGCTCTGGAGTCAGGAACACACAGATCACGATCAAAGGCAGATGAACAGACAGGGTCCTCTTAGGACATCGGCCACTGAAGAAAAGAGAGCTGACCCTTTGACCCCTCAGCTTTTATACTGAGTGTAGTATAATACTGCCAAGTCCACCACTAAACCATGTACCTAAGTGCCACATCTATATGTCTTTTAAATACCTCCAAGGATGGTAACTCAATTACTTCCCTGGGCAGCCTGTTCCAATGCTTGATACCCCTTTCAGTAAAGAAATTTTTCCTCATATCCAATCTAAACCTTCCCTGATGCAACTTGAGGCCTATCACTTGCTACTTCAGAAAAGAGACCAACACCCACCTCACTACAACATCCTTTCAGGTGGTTGTTCAGCCTGGAGAAGAGAAGGCTCTGTCAAGACATTTTTGCAGCCTTCTAGTGTTTAATGGGGGCATACAGGAAAGATGGAGACAAACTTTTTAGTAGGGCCTATTGTGATAGGACAAGGCATAGTGGCTTTAAAGTAAAAGAAAAAAAGATTTAGACTAGATATAAGAAAGACATTTTTTACAATGAGGGTGGTGAAACACTGGAACAGGTTGCCCAGAGAGGTGGTAGATGCCCCATCCCTGGAAGTGTTCAAGGCCAGGTTGGATGGGGCTCTGAGCACCCTGATGTAGTTGAAGATGTCCCTGTTCATTGCAGGGGAGGCTGGACTAAATGACCTTTAAAGGTTGTCCAACCCAAACTATTCTATGATTCTACAGTCTTTACCAAAAAAAGGGAAATGAGTCATTCCAGCATCAGATCATTGTTGGCTGTGCTGAGAATCTAGAAATGCAATGAAAATGCAAAGAAGAAGAAGTACTATCAGCTGCCTCTAGCTGCATGTGAAAATTCATGTCTAACAATTACACTTTATGACAGTTATCCTTGAGCCCCCTAGTCCAGATATATGCAATCAATGCACCTGTCTGTTTCTCAATAGCCTTCTTATCCTGCTCATACAGGTCTAGTAACACAATCAGAATAATACTTTTATTTCCAGCTACCTTTTTAGACTTTAAAGCTTGACCTATTTCCTTGAAATAAATAATGTGCTTCACATCTGAATTTCTTAAGGCAAATCTGTTCCCCCTAGTCATTTAGCTATTGTCATATTGTCTATTTAATGAGGAAGAGTCATAGGCTTCCGATTGGCTGCACATTAAACACTGTGGAGCACAGTTTCCAAGTTCTGAAATTGCCATAAGCAAGGGATACAACTTCTGTTGCTACCCCCAAAGGTTATTACAACATCTAGCAAGATGACATGGACAAATAATGTTTTTGTACCATGGCGTATGTTAGGTTCTACATTATCCTCAGAGGAACTTACTGAATATAAAGGATTTAAAGTTTAGTAAAGTTCTTAGGGGTATAACCTATCTAAATCTTTCTCTAAGACATGAAATCTGACTGACTGGATGCATATGGAGACCACTTACAGGAAACTCATATTAGCTCTTTAGCCATGATCCTATGGGTGAACTCTCAGATTTCAATATAGCAAAGATTTTAACTATGGGAATGCTCCCTTAACTTCAAAGTAATTACTCTTATTTTTCAAGTTATGCACAAAAGCTTAATAGCTTAAAAGCTTTTGTGGCTTAGAGTTCATCTCAGTAAGAGTTACCATTGTATTATGTTTTACCTTGGAGACAGTTCTCACAGAAGTTAGAATAAGATGTAATTTCTTTATCCATTGCTGCTTGAACAGGTAACAGAGAAGTTAACTGTATGCTTAACTGTTTTCGTAAACCAGGACCTGCTCTAGCAAAGTATAAAGAAGACTTCAGAATACTTTAGGTTATGACATACAGAACTCAAGCGCAACTTTTTTGTGTTAGCCATCTGTATTTCTGTAATTGGTTCTTATCAAACATTTAGCATGTGTTTTCACGCTTTTCCAGGATTTACATTTAGAGCCAATGGCCATGCCTAACACTATTCTGTTGCAGTAAGCCTTATGCATGTTCCAAAGTACAAATATTCTGACCTCCTTGCAGAGATCCTTATGGTACCATATAAAAATCTGGAGTACAATTCCAGGAGTGCATTGAGATCACTTGCACACATCCCAGAAAGCATGTCTAAGTGGTGCTTGTCATTGTGCTCTTATCACACACTCCAGCTTCCTCCTGAAGAATGCATCTCTCCAAAAGCATAACACACAGGACTCCTACCCTTTCCATTTGCGAGATTGCTCTGCTACACACACACAGCATTATATCTGCCAGGACCAAGTTCCCTTGCAGTACAGAAGAATCCCATGACAAACTGTTACTAGGGTGAGAGTGACTACAGATGCATTTACAGTTGGGACCAAGCTCTGCATTAGCCCCAAAAAGAGATATCTAGAAAATTCAGAGCACCTACAACCTGCAGAAGCTTTACTTCCTCCTTGACAGCTGCTTATTGACTCTTATAATCAAATGCTCCTTACTGAGAGTAAGGAGCTCCATGTGCCAAGACTCCTGTCTGACTGTAGAGATTTTGTTTACCAAAGAACTCAAATTTGGTTGGCAAGCAGAAAAGTCAAAGCCAAACTAGGAAGCTGGTCAATGCAGCCAATAGTCAGGATCACAAGCCATAACAAGATGCTGTTATGTCTCCCAAAGTTAGTGTTAGAAGTGAGAAGTAGGATGAAAATAAAATTTTTCCTATAGCTATAAGGCAGTGTAGCAGGGTATCAGCACTGTGCCTGCAGGCCACCATGAGCTCGTAAATCATAAGTTCCTGGAGGATTCTGGAACTTCCCAGCTAGACTTCTGCACACAGGAGACGATGGGCTCACCTGAGATAAGACTGTTGACAGAACTACCAGGCACCTTTGCAACAAAGCATTTGCCTAATTCACACAGGAACACTCCAGATGGAAAGTTTCAGCTGTCCCAAAGATTCCCTCAAGCAGTTCCTGCTGTACTTAGACCAGTTAATAGGCACAACTTGTATCCTTATATATGTTAAATAACATGCTGGTGTTATGGTTTGAGAAAACCCATAACAATCTATTGTCATTTAGACAATTATTCTATCACCCGATGACCCCTCCCCACCCGGAAAGGAGAATCAGGGAACACAAAGAAACACAAGGGTTGAAATATAAATAGATTTCATAGACTAAGACTAAATAATTAACAATAATACTAAAGAACCAGTATTAATCCCAATACTGATCTAAGATATAGAAGAATTATATTCAGCCAATTCTATCAGCAGGAAGCTGTGCACTCCCAGCAGGGGACAGCAAATGTCGGACACTGCGAGTGCAATGGCTTCAGGAGGAAGGGAAGGCCTCAGGGCTCCGGCACCGGGGCAAGGAGTTGTCTGGACCGCCGCCATCAAGGGTGAGAGAGCTACGCAGCAAACTTTTCTAATTTATATTGAATGTGACGTTCACTGTATGAAATAATCCTGTTGGCCAGCCTGGGTCAAATGCCCAGGCCTTGCTCCTCCTTGTCCCTGCAGCTGGCAAGGCTCAAAAACACTAACCTTGAAACCCACAGAGCCTGGCTGTCTATAAAGTAAATATTTTCACAAATTCAGACACTAGAGTCTTCTAAAAGTGCAAATTTCCCCAGCATTAGAAGAAAAGTTAGTCCTGTGTCTCTCAACCCAGGACAGCTGGTTAGAGAATCTGGCCATCTCAGAGATCCCCAAGGAATTCCTGCTGCAGAATTGATAATTATACATAGATAAGACACTTGTAAATAATCCATAGAAAGTGTTGCTGCAGATGCAGAAATGGTTATATGGGAAAAAATTTTTTTACATAGGTAAGGCAGGAGTTTATGTATGTAGTTTAAGACAATCAGTATTAATGAATCATACATATGCTGAAGCTGGCATATAGCTGGCTGGATACATAAGAGCTCAGCAGAACAGTGGTTCAGGGAGGTTTTGCCAGTTTAGCTGAAGCTTTTCTGCATGGTCTTCTGCAATGGACACTCTCATCATTGTTCAGAGGAAGACTATCCAGTTCACGAGACTTGATTCCCCATATGGGGAATCAGTGCCCACTGCCAAGATCCCGATAATTTTAGAGTGCTTTTTTTTTAACAAACACTCTGACTATGAGTGTCTGTACAACACGGCCAGCTACATAGTTCTTGAAAGAGAAAGTGGCAATCAGACCATCCCTCACATTACACTTTCTCTGTTCATCTTCATTATGCTTTACATGTCCTGTTACATATCTTCAGCAAAAGGCAGATACAAGGTCTTAAAAAGTATCTTCAGTTTTCAGGAGAACTTGGAAGATATGTACATCTCTCTGGACTTCACTAAATGTAGATTCTCTGGTAATAACAGAGCTAGTCTATAGGAACAGGCCTGCTTAGGAACTAAACATGAAGTTTGAAAAAAGGAACAAAAGAGCAGAAGACTGGAGACCAAAATAGAGCATTGCTTGTTCTAGTAAGATTCTGTGTTTTTTAAAGTTAAATATTGATAGCACTGGGGAGCAGTAAATTTGAGTGTTTGGGGGATGGTCACTGGCAGAAGTGTTACTTTTTAAAAAAAAATCCTTCTTGGATGTACAGTGCAGACTAACATGTGAGCTGTTTTTTAGAGAACTGTAAAAATAGCTACCAAATTAAAGACAAAGTTTAGATCATAGGGCAGATTTTACTTTAAGAACTACATTCCAATAATTTATTTCTAAATTAATAGATATTTTCTTTAATAGTGGCCATTGTGATAATTTCTGGTGTAATATTTCATTCATCTGAATATATATAAGAAAATCTGGCCCTAAGCATACATGTGATAACTAAACTTTGTTAGCAATAAAAATGGGAAAGAGAAGAAAAATGCTGTTTATAGCTCTTTACAGTTTCCTCCTTCAGTATTAGGCATCATACATTCTGAAAAAAAGCCTCTATGGCTTCTTTAAATATGATTTCTCACTAGAGAAATGTGGGAAAAGATTTAGGATGGATGAATGGAAAGAGATGAGAATGAATAAAAGAAAAAAGCAAACTGTAGGCAGATGCTTTACAGAAAACCAACAGAAAATCTGAGTCCATGTAGGATGGAAATGCATGAGCTCTGGTATAATTTGGTTGCTGGATGTACAATAAGTCTTGACAGACTTATTGGCAGGCAAACTTGCTGTAGAGCTACAAAACAGAAAAGTTATCTAAATGCGAAAAGGTCAACACCGGAGTCCTCTCATATTTGTTGAATATGTTGAATCAGAATTAAGGCTCCATGGGTCTTGCCCATGAACACAGGAAACAGGAACATGGACCGTGAAATGAGTAACTTTTTTGTCAGCTGTGTCTGTGGGTCATCCGATGTTCATTCTGCACTGAGAACTGACTAGCTCTGAAATAAAAGTGCAGCTGTCAACTTTTCTAGATACAGAAGCTTAGTGATAATATTTTATGCTACACTTTAGTGGCACTGCTTGATTTACGTCTTTTAAAATACTTTTTTTGCTGCAAAGTTTTCAATAATTCTGTCAGTAAATAAAATGTCAGTCAGGAACTAAAATGCCAATATATCCATATCCATGCAGGAGGCCTTCAGAACATTATAAAACACTTCTTCACTTCCATATGTGCTATGTACTAGAAGACAATACAGTTTTCCACTTTTGAAACTGAAAGAGTATAAAAGCATGATTCCAAATTAAAAATCTCACCTCAGGTTTTCAGGAAAGTATATACACAAAAATGTGTATATATGTACTTAGACACACCTGAGACCATGGTCTTAAATGTGGCCAGGCTTGTAGGATTCTTTTTATTCTTTTCAATGGATTTCTAATCTTACGTGTCTCAGTCTGGCAGGACTTAAAACTGTTACCTTTGATGGCTGGCCTTTAAAACCAGCGTAGGCTTTATGACACCAGTATTCTCTGTGGTACATAAAGTACCATCAAAAAGGAGAATCAATCTAATCGAAGCCCCTTGGGAATATTTCTAATAATGATTAATGAATAAGAAGTGCATATTCCATACAAGGATGTGCAAAGGGGATTGCTTATGACTATAAGTTAGAAAGGACCTGGAATGGATGGAATTCACAAATATTTGCTAGAGTCCTTGCCACACACATTCACCAGCCAGAATAGATTATATATTATATATATAAACTAATTATATGTTTCCTGGGAAGAATAAAAGGATGCTGAAGGAATGCTTTTGGGGTGAAGAGTCAGTTGATGGAGATCAAAGTGTGAATGTGAGATTTAAAAGAAATCTGCATAGTGGATGGATGAGACAAAAATATATAACAGCATATCACATGAATGGACTCTGGCCGAAATGATGAAAATGAATCTTTTGTTGGAGAAATATAGAGAAATTAATATAGGAAAGCATGTATTGCATGAGAAAAATAATAGTAAAATCTGAAACGAGATAAAAGCACAATGTGAGATTTACCAAAGTGAGTGACTTCTTGTCACTTTTGCAATTTGTTATGTTCCTGTTTCAGCTGTGTGTCATGAAAGAAAAGGCTATTTAATGATTCAAGAAGGGGAGAGGGGCTAATTTCACAACTGTTTTATATAGATGATTTGAAGTTGTATGATTGGAATGAGGTAGAGATTCATTCTTTGAATTACTCTCTCAATATTTTTGAAGCTTAAAGCAAGAACCTGACAAGAGGATGATGAGGAAGTTAAGAGTCTGTAAGGTGCTGCAGACAATATGGCTTCCTGTGTTTATTGTAAGACTGGAGGGGAAGGTCTGAGTGCAATCAATGATGTTGAAGAAACATAGCTCTATAGTTATAATTCCTATAATTACAGCAAAATATATGCAAGATAAAACTGAATATACTGAATCTTGGAACAAGTTCCAAAACCGAATGAGCAGTACATTTCTGGTGAGAGTCACTTGTTAAGATAGATGTAACCAGAAGATACATAGATAGAAGAGGTTAGGTAAAAAATTATTTTGAAAAACTTGTCTGTGGGGAAGAGGTAGTTGATTGTTTTTCAATTGTTCTTATGTAAGAAAAAGAAGATAACTAATTTAAAGTGAATAATTAAAGAACAATAGAAAATGGAAAATATTATATTTATCTTGTTAAAGTTGAGATATGTACACAAAGTATATCTTCATTTAAGTAGTCACTCCATTTATAGCCAGTAGAAAGAAATGGACACTTCTCAGACCCTTCATCCTAACGAAGACATCAAAATTAGGCCGGATGAATTCCACTTAAGTCTTCCCAATGAATACGAAGGGAATTTAGATGCCTCCCTCATATGCAGATATCTACATTTATAGACATTTCAAGTCAGGTGATATGAATCTCCTGAGACTTTAGTAAGAGTAGCACAGGAGAACACTAGCCACAAGATATATTAAAGCAAAAGCATTGGATAACAAAAGATTCTTAAAGTAAGATAGCCAGACCCAAAGACTCATACTCAAATTCAAGCATTGGTATGAAGTTGTCAGATAACAGTATCAAGGAACACCAAGTCAGAAGCATTTCTCCCTAAGATATGGACATCAAGCAGAATATAAGTGTTAAGAAAGTGTTAAAAAATGTTCATATAAAAACAAAAAAAAAGGATTTTTCAAACATTCTTTCTATGTATTATGAAGTATGTGCTAAATGATGTATACAGTAAATATAAAAAAAATAGGGAGAAAGTGCACTTCATCATAGACTTCCTTTTTGGTGAAAATGTTCATTTGATCATTGATGTTGAGACTAGCAAAGATGCGTCAGGAACTGCATCAAGAGCTGAGAAACAGCTGCGTAATTAAAAACATGAACAGAAGACAAATTCTTTTTGATCTTTTGGGACATAATGACAGGCAGCATGGCAAAACTGTATAAACTGGGATTTGATCTGTTAGATTTTTTTCATGGAATCTTTCCCATTTCTTTCCATAGGAAACTGTGGTGGAAAGAAATGATCATAGAAATAGAAGTTGTTATTATCCAGTTATATTTTCCAGAACAGTAAGAGTGTACACAAATGAACATTTGGAGTGCATTGAGAATAATACTTTAAAGAATTTCTGTCGGTTTCGAGAATCGCAAAATAGACATTGAATAAAGAAAAGAATCTCTGCTAGAAGCACTAGTATTTGAGCTTTTTAAAGAAACAGAAGACTGGAAATAAACAACCTGGAATATTTTAAGGAGCTGTAAGTTTTCAAAGATATTGCAGAGCTGACGTCTCTTTACAATTAAAGGAAATGTGTTTGAAGATATATGCCTGGTTCTGACTTTGAGACAATTTAGCTCTATAAGCTCTTCTTACAGCTCATATTCATCAGGTCTTCTATAAGCTTATATGCATCAACCATCTGGTATAATACAACCTGAAACTCTGATGAACTTAATTTAAATTTTTCCTTTTTCTTCTTTGTCCAACCTTTACCATAACCTCACAGGAACTTCTTTAGAAGGTGTATCTCAAGCACAGGAAATCTGCCAATAGCTAAGACATGGCTTCCTAATTCCATCTTTTGGTCTTTATGTATGTTTAAGTCTTCTCTCTTTGTCTTCCTCTCCCTCCCTGTCTTCTTCCAAGATGTAAAGGTAAGCCATTAGAAGAGACAAGCAATCAGCATATCATAAAGAAATCCATGATTCATTATAGTGCATGAATGAAAAATAAGTACAAAGTGTGCAGATTCTGTGTGGGTCACAGTACGCTATATAAGAGAAGCTAAGATGACGAAAGGGCTTGAAACTGTTAAAATAGACTCATACTAGTACAGGAAGGTTTTCTTGATACTGGATTCCATCAGGCATTTGTTGAAAACCAGATTTGCAGCATAAAACTAATACAACAGGACTTAACAACTTGAAAATGGAACTGTAGAAAATACATTGACATATGTCTGTGGAGTGGTCTTCCCCTGGCAATGAAAAAGGCTCAGTGCTGTAGTAAGTAAAAGCAGATTATTTATGTGGATAGTCTTTATTGCAAAAGTCTTCTCTTGTTTTGTTAGTAAAAGAATTCCAAGTAGCTCAGTAGATCACAACAAAGGTTTTCGTGATATGGAATGGTTGAACAGTAAAAAATTATGTTTATGAAGCTGTCTTTATTTTTTCACTCGGAGCAATGCTTCAAAATGCATGGATAGGTGGGTCATTTGACTCTGTATTCTTTTTATGAGATCCACCCTGAAGCAAGAAAAGAAAAGCTAATGGATCATATAAAATGAAACAGCAAAGTCACATAAATGCAAACAACATTTCTGTGTCTTTTAAGATATTAACGTTGAATACTATAAGGTGTCCATCATATTTTTGCTTCAATACATTCATAATCAAATCTTCCCCATGCTTGCTTCAAATTGAATAAAGTTGCTTTGTTTTTCAGGATGCTAATGGAATATCAAAGGATCTACAGAAGAATAAAAAAGGTTAGAAGAAAAAAATAATGAATTATAAATGTAATATTTTGACCTATATAGTTTGATTCTTTTTAGAAGCAAAGTTTTAAAAGCTGTAAATTCCTATAATAAGCATTTAGGTGTGTGATGACAGTTAAATAATTCTATGTTTTATTGATGTAGACAAATAAATCTAACATATGTCCAGGCACAGAGACTCCAGACGCTAATGTTAATGCTGTTTCAAAAAATGATTGCAGAAAAACTAAGTACACCGTGATTTTCATATTAGGTAGCATTTTGTGCATTATATATGTTAGTGCACATGTATACATATTAATACAGCACTGTTTAATGAAAAAGGTTTAGTTAGCATTCAGTCTTGAATGATGGTGTGCTTATTTTCAAATCCACTGAATATCAATTCGTAAATTTTGTTTAGAAGTTGCAATTCAATTTGTAATTGAATATCTCCTATTTAAGAAAAAACATTTTCCAGGAGGTAAATTTTCATTAGTATAGCTGTAATCCAAGGCCGACCATCAGAAATTCACTCCTCCAAGATTTTTCTTGTCTATCTTTCTCACCCTTTGCAAGTACAAAAACCA
Source organism: Limosa lapponica baueri (assembly GCA_002844005.1). Taxonomy (NCBI): domain Eukaryota; kingdom Metazoa; phylum Chordata; class Aves; order Charadriiformes; family Scolopacidae; genus Limosa; species Limosa lapponica. The sequence goes on along the minus strand of KZ505648.1, from coordinate 2,604,691 downwards.
TGCTTTGTAACTGATCATATTTTAAGATGAAAGCCATTTATGGGACAGTGGAAGTGTGATCCATTCGACAAAATATTGACAAGAATATATCCAGTCTTCACCATTGGATACTTCATAGTATTTTCAGCAAGCTGGGTACTTTTAGATAGTTTGACTGACTTCAGATACTCATTTATGAATGAGTAAAATTTTGCCTTAGTAAATCCTGTTTCTCACCACTGCCAACAAAAGGAGTTTAGCGTGGCTGGTGCAGATAGTTACACTGCCATTGTCTAAAGCAAGGTGAGTTGAGTTTCTTTGTTGTCCTCAGCTGAATAGATATATTTTCCCAAAACACATCAAGTAGAATGAAATAACCTAATTCTTTTTATGTGACATGGAGAAATACATTTGAGTCCTGGAAGCAGTACAGACCATTTGGTGATGCATCAGGACAAAAAAAACCCAAAAGACCACTAGGAGAACAGAGGATTACAATCAGTTGTATTTCTCCCATTTGCATGGCTCGTGAAAAGATGATGCGCAATGAACATTGCTAAAGACTTCTTGTCACCTCAGACAAGTTATTTGCTCATTCTGGGTCTCCACACGTGCATCAATAGCTTTAATCTTTTTCCATTGCATGCATTTCTATTAAAAAGTCTTTAGGACAGGACTAGTCTTTGTCATGCGTTTTCTTAGTGTCATTTCCTAAAGAATTCTCTGATTACTATGAACCTATGGAGAAGTGCAATCAACCCAAAAATAATGAAAATAAATACATTATCTTTTTAATCACAGCTACTACTGGTAGGTACACATACATTTTAAACTTGTTCAAAATTACCAGTCTCGGTGCTTTGAGGCCGTATCAGCGTTCTCAGATATTACTTCCCTTTATTGTAAAAATAAAAGTCACATTCAGCTGAATGACTGTGAAGGAGAACATTGCATGACACAATACAAAAGGAGAATGTTAAACTTTGCATTTTGAAATGTAAGCAAACTGATTGTTTGGTAAAATAGTATCAGTAGAACAGAAAACCACCAGGGCCCCTTCAACAGCCACAAAAGGGGCTTTAAAAAGACTGCAGTTATTGCCAGCAAAGAACTGTGTGATCATTAACTGTTAACCTGAAACTTCAGTAATGTTTTATTTTACCCATGAGTGCTTTTTCACTTTCAGTGTGAGCTCTGCTATACTGTCAATCTTCACAGAAAAATCCCCTTAACTTTTTGGTATGAAACTTAACCTACTCTCTGACCAACATTGCCTGGCATGTCGCTGGCACAAGCAGAAACTAGTAGCATAAAATAATCACTTATGCAATGTAACAGGAAGGATTATCAAGAATAATATGTGGTTTTGTTGCAAGCCACGAGGCAAAGAAAAAGCTTGGAGATGATTTTCAAACCAAGTCAAGCTTAAATACCAGAAAGAAATTCTTTACTGTGAGGGTGGTGAGACACTGGAACAGGGAAGCTGGGGATGCCCCATCCCTGGAAGTGTTTAAGGCCAAGCTGGATGGGCCTTTGATCAACCTGGTCTAGTGGGAGGTGTCCCTGCCCACGGCAGGGGGGTTGGAACTAGATGATCTTTAAGGTCCCTTCCAACCCAAACCATTCTATGATTCTATGATTCTATGAGTTGCTATAGGAGTTCTATTTCTCCCATTAACACTGGTAGGTGTTGCAATTCCCTCCCCATTTACTGCAGGACTAATTAGCTGAAATGAGTAACATGTTTAAGTAATAACATTGCTATTAGTTCAGGAGCTACCACATTTAGAGGAAATGTGATTATCTACTTGTATATATGCAACCTGTATCATGGACAACTATGCACTTGTAGCATGCCATATAATCATGTGCTTTTTAATCTAAGGATGAGTAAGTATGGACTTTGCTGTGTCTTTCAAACGGGATACAGTAGAAATGCAGATTCCTACGTAAAAATGTCCACCAGCTCTGTCAAGCTATTTTAAATGTGTACATTAAAGAGATTTCAGTTGTATTATTCACTAAGAGGGAAGAGGAAGGGTTCTAGATAAAAAAGTTTGGGAGAAAATTAAGATGAAATATTTGAACTTAGGTTTCATAAAAAGATGAAATATTAACCCAAGTTTGGGGTTGGATGGATACCCAGGATGGGTATCTTCCATGTCGGTTTGTTTGGTTTTTTTTGTTTTGGTTTTTTTTCCCCAGAAGCTTTAAAGCCTTGACAGTCATTTCAACCATCTCTTTCCTGTGGAAGAGAGTATCTTTCTCCTCACCAGATCCTAGACCAAAACACTAAGATCCAGTGACCAAAGTGCTTATGGATGACATCTGATAACAAGAAGTAAATAAGACACAGGCATGTTTTGTTTCAACACTTCAGTGTTTTCTGCCATTCCCTGGCTACCTGAGTAAATTGAATTTTAACATTAAACTTATCGAAAGAGACCTAATTTGATAATATAATTTAAAGCACCTCTTCTAGGTTGCGTCTTTCTAGTGGAAGGCATGTTGTAGCATTTCAATTTTCAAGATATGATAACTAATAATATATTACCAGAAAAGCTAATAAAAAATATCAGGCAGTATGTGATAGATAGCAGCTTGTGCATGGTATCTCTACGATGAACCTTGGTAGTATTTTTTGATGCCTAGTAAGTGACTAAGGCATAATTACAGAAGCAGTTGAAATATGTTTAACAGTAGTTCTTCCATGTTAATGTCAGGAAAAGAATGAAGCACTGTGAAAAGAAAATGGAGCTATGGTTAGAAGGGATTTTTTTACTACTTTGGGCTATCATTTCATGGGTTCTCACAAATGGAGCTAGAAAGGAAAAGCGAAGGAAAAAAATGTAGGAAATAAAAATGGAATAGTAGTAGTAATAGATTTAAACAAGGAGTAAGTAAGATTGCACCAGAGACTTCTATGATTATTGGGAGTTATGTGCTTATCTTATGTTAGTCTCTTGGAGGCAACCTGGATAGAGACACCCTACTGTAGGCCAATATAGAACCAGACCTTAATGTAAAGATTTTACTTACTCATGTTACCCTCTTCCCACAGACTATAAAGTGATTCTCACGAGTTATTTTAAAATCTGAATTCACATCGCTGTCTGTTATGAGAACCCTGTGGTTCTAAGGCCAGAAAGAATTTCTGTGTCTGTCAACTGTCATACAATGTTCATGTCAGTCATGAGATATTCCTCAGAAATTGGATGGAAGAATAAACACAAGTAATTTTATGAATATGCATTTTATAATTTATAATTTCTTCAGATTTTCAAATAAAAATAAGGCCTATTCTCCACAAGTCCTACCATTACAGCAGACTGAAGATCTCTGTCTGGGTGTATAACTACATAAGAAAATAAAATTTTGCTTCAAATTTCTATTATCAACTGGGAAACAAACTGATATCTTCTAATTAAATTTAACAAAACCCCATACCCCAGTCTCTAGCTTTCTGTCCCCTGTTTGCAACAACACAATTGAAAAGTTATTTAAATAAACACACATAAAGGAAAGAAGCTACAGGTCATCCTAGGCAATAGGTTATGGAAAAACCAAAAGCAATAGAATGAAAATGAAAAAAAACTTTTTTATTTCCTTTTAAACTATCCAGCTAGTTAGTGAATAGGCCTGTGGAGAAACAGAAAAATAATTCTGTGCTTGAGTTACTTAACATTAGACTGAATAAAGCTTCTTAAACTATGCTATAGAGAACAATTCTACACTAATGGCACATGAACTTAGATACCTCAGATTATCTTTTCCTAAACTGATGCTGATGGGGCTACTTTTTTTCTCTGATATACCCATTAATGGCTTATAAAGGAGAAGTAAATGCAAAGGAGAGTGAATGCAAAAGGCTACTATCAAAATAGTTCCCCTTAATCGCTCAACAGATCTCTTTAGAAGACATCCGTTACATCTCTACTACATCTCTAGATCTCTAATATCTCAATCAGAATGTTATAAATAATGTTACATATTTTCCTTAATTTAATTAATTTATCATTTTACATGTGTTGATACGTGGTTGTGTGTTAGAAAGAAAGCTTAACAAACCAATGTAGAAGATGTTTAATTTGTCGTATGCCTTAATGCAAATTTTTAAATTGTGTTTTTTTGCTCCAATATGTTTTATCGTGTGATCAGCAAAGTGACTTTGGAGTTACACCCTCACAATACAGTACTGTAAGTAAATAGCTAGGGCATATGTGGCAACTGGCATCACACCCAGAACTTCAATAGTCTCCATAATATTAATAGCCACTGTAAGCAAGGTGATCTGGGTTGTATCCCCACTGTTGCAGTGAAACGAACAGGAGACATCTAAGGTATGAAAAGTAACTGCAGCTATAAAGTCCTAAATGGCTGCAGATGTGCTACAATATAGAACAGTTTCATAGTATGTTGGAAATCAAAAAGTTAGAATAAATCGTGATGTTACACCCATCCTATGACACCCAAAAAAGAACTACTAAAAATCAAAAAGAGCCTTTCCTACTTGGTCCAGTCTCATAAGCCATTGCTCATGATGACATTGCCTTATAGCTAAAGAATATTGTCACTGGAGCATTGCTGTTGTATGGTGTTTTGCGGCCTGTTAAACACTACTGCTGCTGTGTCTCCTGCAAAGTTTTCTGTACTGTCCTTGGAAAGCACTCCCATGTACTCATCAATAAATCAAATCATAATGAGAGTTAATGAAAGGAGACTCTTTGTTCAGTAAAATACTAATGCCACTTTTTGTTATTCACTCAGTAAAAATATGGTTGGATGCACGTCACAGATGATAGTTCAGGTAGGGATTGCCAGGAGGGCAAGCCATCATCGTTTCTCCCCAGTGGGACATTCCCCAGCTCATCCTGAGTCTGATAAGTACTTTCCAAATTACTTGACTTCCTGTGAAGTAAGTGAGCTGCAAAATCACAATTAAGACAAGGGATAAATGTGATCTTAAGTATATCAGAGAGTTATAAAAATTGCAAACCTCGCTTTTCCACTGTCCTTACAGAGTGCTTAATATAGTTTAAGACTGCATAGACTTCAGGTCTCATCTGTACTGTAAAGGATTTGCATGGTTGATTCCTATTGCTATTGCTTTCATTCACACCTACCTACCAACTACCCCAGGGTCTGTTCTAAAAACTGGTGATTAGAGACACCCGACTGAGCTCCCATGATTTAAACTAAGGATAGAAATCAAAAGAGCAATATTTTCTCACTATATTATAGCTGGCTTGTACTTTCATATTGTTCTTTCGTATTTTCTCATATTCATGGGTAGATTATATGATCTGAGTACAAGCCTGAGGTAAGATATGATGGTTCTGCTGTCATTCCCTGCCTTGCCTCTGTCCAGAGTCTGTCTCCATCATGATGCCAAATACATAATTCTACAGAGAAGAGGAGGTAACTCCCATCTGAGTGAACCTGCAGAAAACCTCTGCTGAAAAGTACACAGATTGCTCAGTCCTGCGCTTCAAACCATTTAGCTGTTGACTCTTTCTCCTTTTTACAGTTATAAAATAAAAGGCATCTTGTAAACAAAGAACCAAAAAAAGCAATTGCCTGTCAGGAAAAGAAAATCATACTCAGATTCCATTGTTTGTGACTTGTACAAGTTTACACAAAGATGAAAGTAGAGTGGTGTATTTTTGTTCTCTGTTCTTTACTTACATGATATTTCATTTTGGTATTCTCACAAGAGAAACTTCACTGCAAGGACCTCAAAAACCAAAACATAAGAAAGAGTAGACAGTAATTTTTTATCTCTGTTTTACTAAAGACAAAAGAATTTTATGAGATGGTGAAAAACGAATTCTCCTTTGCTCTTCAGATATGAGAGCCACGTCCCCTGGGTTCGCATTCTATTTACATATAGAACTTTGTCAAAAATGACACTGGCAGTAATTCACTAGAGAAACTGAAAATGGCAAGATAATCTGAGTCATCTTATTCATAGTGGCAAAAGAAGAGAGTTGTATTCTTTGACATAAAAAAATTGAACCTAAACTGTGAAGTGTGTACTGCCCCTTATTTTAAAGTATCAGGGAAAACCCTGTGATTCCATAGCCAATCTGACTACGATAGATGATAAGAAGCAGATAGTAGGTCATTTTAGCCATTCTGCCAAAATCAATAGTATTTTAGAGAGCTTCAGTGAGAAACCACTTGTCATGCCAACAACTGAACCAGTGTGAGTCAAAGAAGTGAAACTCTTCTTTTTAGATGCTTTGGTGTAATTGAAGGGAATGTGAAGGAGGCATTCTGTAAGCCTTGTGACATTACTATGGATGGAATTTACCATTAGGGTTGTTATTAGTTAGGAATCTGCATAACTTTCTGTACCCAGCTACGTTCCTCTCCACGAGCCGGGATGCTCAGGGGGGAGCTGGGGGCAGGATGCAGCAAGGGAGCACTGTCTGTAGCAAGCGTCTCTCCTTCAAGGGGTCAGTTCCCTCCTGGGTTTTTGCTACCTGAAGAAATCACAGTTGCATAAAAATCTTAGCTTTTTTCAATCTCCCTCTCTCAGACCATTACACCTTTGAAATGACTTCTCGTTACTAATAAATGAGCTGCAGCTATTGAAGCTGAAGCTTTCAGGGCTGTGTGACACCCAGCTTTGGATGTATTTACAGAGCATTAGATATGCTATAGGCTGGAGGTTAAAATTGCCTTAGTTGCTAAGACCTATTAGAGTTAAGCATTGCAGTTTCCAATATTTGTCTTCCAGAACTAAGAAAGAGATGTTTTGCCTCAACTGTCTAAAAGAGTAAAATTGTAAAAGCCCTATCAAAGAATGAGTGAAACATAAAAAAGTGTAGGTTCTTATTTTTGTTTTGAGGGAAAATAGTCCATTATAGAGCAGGTTCCTCAGGTTTGGTGATTAGTTTCATTTGCTAATTTAGCTTCTACGCAAACAAAACCAGAGTTCATAATAAGATTTGTCTCATTTAGTGATTTCACCTCTTGGTAACCCTCTGCACTGACTCTCCTGTTTCTGGAACTTATCCAAATGTTCTGCACAGTCTTGAATAAAGCTGCAAGGTTCAGTACTGTGCTTCAGCCCCTGTGTTTCCCCAGTTGGATGGTAGTTTCTGTGTAAATTCAGAATCTCAGCTGCTTATATATTGCCATAAAAATGTCACTTTCCAAAATTAACTGTTGTATGAAGGTTTTCTGTAGCGTTCCCTCCTCCTTTTGTTAACATTCAGAGAAGGAGGGTGTGCATGCATGGAGGGCCATAGATCAGTGATCTGGGTAGTAACATGCTTCTTTCTCCAGTCTCTCCTCTACTTTGCTATGGCTCTTGTTATAAACCTCCCACTGACTACATCAGCTGCTCTGCATGCATTTTCACCACTGAGTCTTCAACTGCAACCTTTGCAACTTACTAAAGACATCAATATTTAGTAGGGCTTTGGCTTGTATCTACACAAAACCAAAAATGCTTCCAAATTCATTTCACAAACTCTCTCAGCCCTGTACCTGCAATCACTAGGGGATGGCTCTAAAATCTGGGGGTGTATGTACCATTATCCCCATCACCTATTCTGAGAAGAACAGAAAGGAAGATTTGTATTCAGAATTTCCCATGACCAGGAGATATGTCAGAGTAGGGATCCACTGCACAATGTCTGATAAAGTTCTCTAAAATCACATATTTTTCTTTCCTTCTTCCGGCTTCCTTGCTTTCTTTGTATTTATCTATCTATTGACTGATCTATCTTAGAGTGTAGAAATACACAGTTGCCTAACTCTTTGACTCTGGGATTAGAAAAAAGACAATGATGGCATGTTGCAGCACTTGAACACTCTTTAACCTTTTTATTTTCCTCATAAATGTAATTCTTTAGATGAAACACTTCTGGTGAAGTAAATATTCTTAGGTTGAAGTGTAGTTTAATTTGTCATTGTAAGTGGTATTTGTTCTACATTCACTTAATAATTTCACTTGAAAAGATTTACCCTTGAATATAAAGAAGTAAACCTTTTCAAAATCCACTTAGCCTGCGAGCAGTTTTATTTTCTGAGGTATCCATAAATGAACAACTAACCTAAAGTGTTTAAAAACATTTGTCCATAATAATAATAATAACAACAATAGAGTCTAATGCTGTGAAGTTTCTGAAAGTGTCATTTGCATAGAGAGTAACATTGCCACACCTGCTTTGTCTGGTTATTTTGGGGGGAAGGGAGTGTTATTGGCCTGCATATATTGATTTAAAACATTATTTTCTAACTAATTTTCATGTCCAGTTTTGGATATTGAATGCTACAATGTAAAAAGAATCTAATAAAATTCTACTTTTTGTCATATGAGATTATATTATATAGCTTTTGAATTAATTTTTACACCTTGCATAAGGTGATAAATCAGTATGTTCCAATAACAGCAGCTATTCAGTCACATACATTATGGCCTCATGGCTTCAGAATATTAATTTCGACTACTGGTTTTAAAGTGTCAAATCTCAAGTGATTACTTTCCAAATGTTTATTTTTAGAGCACTTTTTTTTTAGACATCACTGAATATAAATATAGGTATGTCAGCAGCTCAGCACAAACTATGCTAGAAAACCATTTATCTTTCCTTGTTGAAATAGTTTTTGTAGATATCGACTCACCTTCATTTTTTTTTCATACAGATTCCTTTTAATGCATCAACTTCAACAATAGACAATAAAATCTGTCCTTAGTGGAATAATTTCGTGTGTTTTCTTAGATCAGTAGTATATTTAAAATGGAGTTTGTCAGACTTGGATGCCACCGCCTATTTGTCCTTTAACAGCAAAAAAAGAGAAATAGTAGCTAAATAGGTGGATACTTAAATTTGTGAAGCTCCATTTATTTGCTCCACAAGAGAAAATGACTTATTTTACTGTCATCATGAGTACCCTGTTAGAGGACCAGCTGAAAAAAATGCTGGATGTACACTGCCCATTCAAAATAGGTGCCAGGCAAACCCTGATCTGAAAGTACCCGCTGTATGGATCTACATGTGATATACAGTGTTTGTACTGCAGTGAATTTTAAATGGAAGGTTACGTTCAGCTCTCAACCAAGTCCCAGTAGATATTAAACTACTACTGAGACCTTCCGCAGATTGTCCATGCGTACAAGGAGAAGAAACTTAATTTCTTCATATCATTGTCTCTGAACCTTAACCTCACTTTAGATATGTTATTTGTCTTAAAATATGAGAATTGAATTCTCACATTCAGAGACTCATTTGATATCTGGAATTTCTGATGAATATTTTTAAGGAAAGTACATAGCCCTTTCTAACTCCCAATGTTATCTAATGCTAAACCAGGGAAAATACCTTCTCTTGACTAAAGTCATAACCTCTAAACACTGAAACACAAGGCTTAACAGGGGGATTAGCATTACCCTAACGCATGGAACTACAGAAGTAGTGCTTCATCACATATGTTTATGTATTTCTTTAAAAAAGAAATCAAATTATTTCTTCTAAAAATATTGTGTTGCAGGGAATTCTAAGAGTTAATGGTATCAAATGTGTTAACAGTTCTATATGAAGCTTATTTTATGCTATCTTGTATATTTCAGGATTATCTATTCCCATAAGAGTACAGTATAGCAAGTGGCTAAACTGGGCTAAGCATAATATTTGACATATTGGTGCAAGGCATGTTCTTGTTATTAACTGTTAGCACTAAATCTTCAGTAGGACTCTTGACTTTCCCTAGGATTGCATTAACACCTAATCACAAGTAGTAGCCACCATACAGATCTGCTTTGCCAAACCTCAGAGAACTGAAAAGGGATTACTGAGCATCATTCTGTACAGTCCATGTTTATTGGCAAAACTACTACGACACAATGTGCTCTCCTGCATCCCAAAACCAATGTAAATATTCCTACCTCAAGTCAATGAGTGTGAAATAACAGAGGGACTAAGCTATCACTTCAGATCCTTTATCCATGGGCTTTCAAGTGATGTAGTGCTTGCTTACACCATGATACCACCTTCTCAAAACTTACTTTTTTCTTGCTTGAAACAATGTATATTATTTAGACATTGTTGTTGACATCCTTAAAACTACATAAGTTCCAAAGATGTGCATAGTTTCTAGGCAACAAATTCTTATTACCTTTGAGGGCAATTAGCAGAGTTTTTTCCCTTATATTCTGAAATATCATAAACAGACAAATTTAGCTTAAAATTTAAATATATTCAAGGCAATTAAATGTAGTTAAAATACATTGCTTTGTTGAAACTGAAACATTTCAAAATAGTGAATACTCTTCAAAGTATTGTCTTTACTCTGCTGAGGAGCAAACCCAAATTTCAAAACCTTAAAAGGTGTTGAAAACTTCAGAAAGTAATAATTTCTTCAAACACTATCTGTAGCTCTTGGATCAAAAAAGCAGATGACCCATTACAGATTCACACAAATACTGGTTGCACACACCATCATGTGTCTTCCCTCTATGTCCCCAGCAGAAGTGTTGTGGGGAGTAGTGAAAATAGCTCTTAAACAATACACTAAAGAGGAAATTTTGTCATTGGGATGGATTAAAGGTTTTGACTAAATTAATTACATTTCTGAAAGGAGCTTCAAACTGTACATCATCAAAACCATTTATTTGACAATCTAAGTCATTGTACATGTCAAGGTGCAGCTCTACAGGACAGATTTAGCTGTTTTCACAAAAATCCCTTCTCTTTGCAGAAATATGTTTTGTTTGACAGCTGAAGTTCCCAGACAAAGACCCTGGTGAAGACATATGACTATGCAGAACAGTGCAGGTGTTTACAGTGAAGAGAGAAGGATGTTTTTCCTGTACATATGAGGAGAAAGCTATCAGGCATATTTTTCAGATACTTGGAGTCACACCAGCACCTTGTTGCTCATGACCTTAGCACTCTCATATTATGTTTAAAATGAAGAATTCATGAAAATGCCAGATTGACAAGACTGAAAACTGAAATACATCATGTATTCACAGACTACACTGAAAGAATCAGAGAAACGCAGTTCAGAAGGAAATATGAGATAGAGTGATCAAAGCTCCTGAACATCCCAGAGTCTTGAAAGACTGTTGGAGAAAAATAAACCAAACTCAGTAAATTTGTCTAAATGACAAGTTTTGTGCTTAAAGGGTCTTTGGTTCAGTTTTGTAGAGTACCACCCCATGATTTCCTATATTCCACAGAGATTAATTCACAGGCTGAACCAGAACAAACCAGATAGTTCCTTCAGAAAGAGAAATTGGGAACAGCTGGAGACTACCTAACACAAGGCTCTAGACCTTACATACATTAGGTGGAAACTGCTCTACACCATTTCACTTGTGGAATTTGGAACATACTCTGATACTGATATGAAGGTAGTGTTGACATAACTACATGGCAGCATGGATAGAAGATGGGAGACAAGTTCCTGCTTCATCTAGGAATGAACTGAAACATGACACTAGAAGGTGACATGTTCTAGACAGAGAGTAGAGAAAGAATTCAGGAGTCTGTCACTGGTGTTAAGGAATATGCTTTCTTGGCCTCATAGCTGACTATTGTTTGTAAAAAGATACTCTAGTCAGAGATTATAGAAAGAGGATTTTCATAGCACAGTAATCTACTGCATTTTATGTCTACTAACTCAAATATGGTGATATAAAGGACACAAACAGCGAAACACAGAGCCACATCTGCCCAATGTTATTTTATCTAGCCAGTAAGCTGTTACAACCCCTTTCAGTGCAGCTCAGTATGCCGAGATACCTCTCAAGTCAGGTCCAGCATTTAAAACCCTGAACAGCACAATTAGTTTGTGGAGATATGTCAGAGGTGGCATGTGTCCCACTACTGACATGTGATTGGGCACCCTTAAAGGAGTGTTCTCAGGAGCTGGTGGTCACTGTCCTATTTTAAGCTACTGTTGTTACTATGACTATACCAGCAAAATAGTCCTTGAGTGTATTTTCCTTTTCTGTTTCTCTCTCCACTTCTCTGGGTACGCTATTCTAATGACAGATGTGTAAGTGTAGTCAGCAGACAGCATGAGGACGAGTAATCTTAATCATTCGTCTCTCTGGCACTATAGAGTAAGTTAAAGCATTGAGATAAATCATAGAATCATAGAATGGTCCAGGCTGGAAGGGACCTCCAAAGGTCATCTAGTCCAACCTCCCCGCAGTCAGCAGGGATACCCCCAACTAGACCAGGTTGCCCAGGGCCTCGTCGAGCCTCACCTTGAATATCTCCAGGGAAGGGGCCTCAAATACCTCCCTGGGCAACCTCTTCCAGTGTTCCACCACCCTCATAGTAAAAAACTTTTTCCTAATATCCAATCTAAATCTGCTTTTCTCCAACTTAAAGCCATTTTCCCTCGTCCTGTCACTGCAGGCCTTTGTAAACAGACTCTCCCCGTCCTTCCTGTAGGCCCTCCTCAGGTACTGGAAGGCCGCTATTGGATCTCCCCAGAGCCTCCTCTTCTCCGGGCTGAATAACCCCAGCTCCCTCAGCCTGTCCTCATAGCAGAGGTGCTCCAACCCCCTGATCATTTTAGTGGCCCTCCTCTGGACCCGCTCCATCAGGTCCATGTCCTTTCTATATTGAGGGCTCCAGACCTGCACACAGTACTCCAGGTGAGGTCTCACCAGAGCAAAGTGGCAGAATCACCTCTCTGGATCTGCTAGCAACAATTCTTTTGATGTAGCCCAGGATGTGATTGGCCTTCTGGGCTGCAAGTGCACACTGCCTGCTCATGTCCAGCTTCTCATCCATCAGCACCCCCAAATCCCTCTCCTCAGGGCTGCTTTCTAATTCCTCATCCCCTAGTCTGTATTGATACCGAGGATTTTTCCAGCCCAGGTGCAGAACCCTGCACTTGCTTTTGTTGAACCTCATGAGGTTCACCTGGGCCCACTTCTCCAGTCTGTCCAGGTCCCTCTGAATGACATCCCGTCCCTCTGGTGTATCGACAACACCACACAGCTTGGTGTCATCTGCAAACTTGCTGATGGTGCAGTCAATCCCTCTGTCTATGATAAAAATGTTAAACAGTACTGGTCCCAGCACAGACCCTTGAGGTACACCACTTGTCACTGCTCTCCATCTGGACTTCAAGCCATTGAGTACCACCCTCTGGATGCGACCATCCAGCCAATACCTTATCCACTGAACAGTCCACCCATCAAATCCGTATCCCTCCAATTGGGCAAGCAGGATGTTGTGAGGGACCGTGTCAAAGGCCTTACTAAAGTCCAGATAGATCACATCCATAGGTCGTCCCTTATCTACTGACCTAGTCACTCTATCATAGAAGGCCACTAGGTTAGTCAGGCAGGACCTGCCCCTAGTAAAGCCATCCTGACTATCTTGAATCATCTCCGTGTCGTCCGTGTGCCCAAGGATAGCATCTAGAAGGATCTGTTCCATGATCTTCCCAGGCATGGAGGTGAGGCTGACAGGTGGGTAGTTCCCAGGGTCGTCCTTTCTACCCTTTTTAAAAATGGGTGTGGTTTCCTTTCTTTCAGTCTGCAGGGACTTCACCTGACTGCCACGACTTTTCAAATATCATGGAAAGTGGCTTGGCAACTACATCAGCCAGTTCCTTCAGGACTCTGGGGTGTATTTCATCAGGTCCCATGGACTTGTATATCTTTAGGTTCCTCAGTTGATTACGTACTATGTCTTCACTTACAGTGGGAGGGACTTTGTCACCTTGGTCTCCAATTTGTGGGCCATCGACATGGGAGCTAGGATGAAAGGGGTTGCCAGTGAAGACTGAGGCAAAAAAGTTGTTGAGAACTTCCGCCTTCTCTTTGTCCATTGATACAAGTTCCCCACTGCTGCTCATCACGGGGGGTACGTTTTCTTTAACCTTCCTTTTCTGGTTAATGTACCTGTAGAAACCTTTCCTGTTTTTTTTTTACATCCCTTGCCAAATTCAGTTCTAGCTGTGCCTTAGCCTTCCTGGCCTCATCCCTACACAGCTGGGCAACATTCCTATACTCTTTCCAGGATGCCTGTCCCTTCTTCCATTTTCTGTGTAGCTCCATCTTGCCCGATAGTTTGACCAGCAAGTCACGTCTCAACCATGGTGGTCTCTTGCCCTCCTTGCCCAATTTCCTACATGTTGGGATTGAGATCTTTTGTGCTCTATAGAGAGCATCCTTAAAGATCTGCCAGCTTTGTTCCGCTCCCTTGTCCCTGAGGGCCGTTTCCCATGGGGTCCTATTTACTAACCCCTTGAAGAGTTGGAAGTTTGCTTTCTTAAAATTGAGAGTCCTAACTGTGCTTCTCGTGGGCTTCAAATTTCTTAGGACAGTGAACTGCACTAGGGCGTGATCACTGCAGCCCAGGCTGCCTTCCACTTTGACATCCCTGATGATTTTGCTTGCATTTGTGACCAACAGGTCCAACAATGCATCTCCTCGAGTAGGGCTGTTAATTTCTTGTCCCAAGAAGTTGTCATCTAGGCACTCTAGGAGCTTCCTGGAGTGCCTGCAGCCAGCCGTGTTGCTTTTCCAACAGATGTCGGGGTGGTTAAAATCCCCCAGCAGGACGAGAGCCTGTAATTGTGATGCCTCCTCAAGCTGGAGCAAGAAGGCATCATTGACAGGCTCTGCCTGGCCAGGAAGCCTGTCGTAGACTCCTACCACAAGGCTCCCTTTGTTGTCCTGATCCCTAATTCCTACCCATAAGCTTTCGACTTGCTCATGGCTACTCTTTAGCAACAACTCTTCACACTCTAGCCACTTCTTTATACATAGAGGGCAACACCTCCACCCTTTCTTTCTCTCCTGTCCCTTCTGAACAGCTTGTAGCCATCGATGGCCACAGTCCAGTCATAGGATTCATCCCACCAAGTTTCTGTAATTGCTACTATGTCATAGCTTTCCTGTAGCAGGACAGCTTCCAGCTCCTCTTGTTTATTGCCCATGCTTCGTGCATTGGTGTAGAGACACTTCAGTCGGTCTGCCGGCCATGTCTCCTTCTTAAAGGGGCACTTCACTGATCCCCCAAGGCGCTTTGTGGCAGCCACCCTCCTGTCTCCTATTACCTCAGGAGTTCCTGGTCCAGCTCTGCAAGACCTTGCCTTTGCTGAAGTGTTCACAGCATGCGTCAGTACAACAGGTTGGAGGTCCTTGCCATCATCCCTTCCTTCCAACCCTGATATATCCTCCTGCCACTTGCCACAGGTCATTCTGATATTATCGTCATCTTCCGCCTCCCCTTCCCCCTTCGAGCCTAGTTTAAAGCCCTGTTGACAAGCCCTGCCAATTCATGTGCAAGGATCCTTCTCCCCCTCTGAGACAGATGTACTCCATCTGTTGCTAGCAGATCAGGTGCCATATAAAGTTCCCCAAGATCAAAAAACCCAAAACTTTGTTGGTGGCACCAGCCGCTGAGCCACATGTTAATGATGCCTGACTTCCTATTCCTTTCAGTATTCCTACCTGCAACTAAGAGTATTGATGAAAAAATTACCTGTGCCCCTGATCCCTCAACCAGTTTTGCCAGTGTCTTGAAGTCCCTTTTGAGTGCTTTTAAACTTCTGGTATCAACCTCCTCGCTTCCCATCTGCATAACTACTAGGGGATAGTAATCAGAAGGCTGTAGCAGATGAGGCAGCCTTCTGGTAACATCTCTGACCCGGGCCCAGGGAGGCAGCAGACTTCCCTGTGGGAAGGATCCGGCTGACATATGGGGCCCTTTGTTCCCTTCAGAAGGGAATCACCAGTAACAATTACCCTCCTCTCTTTTTTTTTTAGGGTAGAAGTTCTGGTGCAAGGGGGGGACTGATTGATTTCAGGCAACCCTCCAGATGGTGTTTTTTCTTCTATCTCATTTGCCTCAACCTCCAGTGCCCCATACTTGTTGTGCAAGGGCAAATGGAAAGGTGAGGGGGGCTCTGAGGGATTTCCTTTGCCTCTTCCAACAGGCACCTATATCCGTTCCCCCCCCGTTCCTTGGGTCACCTCCCTCTATTGAGGGGGTCTGCAGGGCCCTGCAATGACCACACATCCCTTTCACATTCCCTTATAGACCTTAGTCTTTTCACCTCTTCCTTCCGTTCAGCCACCACGTTAAGCAGATGGTTGATCTGCTCACACCTAACACAGGCGTTGTCTCCGCCATCTTCCATTGCAAGTGCCAGGCTCCAGCACTCACTGCAGCCCGAAACCTGCACAGCCACATGCTTTTGTGGGAGTTCAGCCTGAGTTCCCACATTCTTCCTTGCAGCGGGCTTTGCGCCTGTTGGGGCCACGTTCTTGTCGAGCATTCACCGCTGGCCGCTTCCCGCACGCGCGGTTGTGCGCACGCGCGGTTGTGCGCACGCGCTCCGGCACGCGCTGGGCCTCTGCTGCGGCTGTAGCCGCTTTTAAACGTGCCGCGGCTCGCCCGGCCCGCCCCCGGCGACGTCAGCCTCTCGGCTCCCTCGCGAGATTCCCGACTCCCTTCCGAGATTTCCGCTCTCCTTCTCCCTCTCCGGGCAGCCCCCACTCCGCCACAATCTGCCTCAGTTTAAAGGCGCAGGACCCGGCGGTCCTGCGGTCCGTCTGGCCTGAGGAGAGCTCGCGGTACGGCCGCTTTGTCGAAATGCAAAATGCTGGTGAACCCTCTTCCACCTTCTTTCTTGTCAGTTATAATCTTTCTTCAGGTGTCATAAAGTTATAAATTCAGCAATGATGTTCAAAAACTCATTCAGTGAAGAATTGCTGGATGCATAAAATTCTAGTATTATCCATGTAGAGATCTTAGCTATTGGCTTGTGTACAGTAAGCTCAGTTCAGAAAAAAACATATTGAAGAATCACTGCATATATTTCCATGTTTTTATCTTTAGCATATTTTTGCTTGAGAATCAAGCAGAGGAAATATGGGACATAACAATTCCTACATTTTGTTCCAACTGTGGGTGTCATGAATGCTGAGAAGAACCTCCAGTTTCCACCAAGTACTTCACATTGTCTGACATTATGCAGCCGTTGGTCTTTGTGCAAATATATTCATACTCCCAAGCACCAGTCACGCTTCTTATTCAGCTTGGGATATTCAGTTCAACCTAACCTGCGGAGAACATATATGTGGTTTATTACATTATGATAAAGATACCTTGGGACATAACAAAAAGTATCTGAAAATCTATTAATGTCGAACTTTATATTTGAAGGGCCAAATTTTTAGTTTCTGA
Organism: Limosa lapponica baueri; assembly: GCA_002844005.1. Classification (NCBI taxonomy): domain Eukaryota; kingdom Metazoa; phylum Chordata; class Aves; order Charadriiformes; family Scolopacidae; genus Limosa; species Limosa lapponica. The sequence continues at coordinate 2,587,532 of KZ505648.1, read as the reverse complement.
AAGTCGTTGCTTCTCGTTAAACCCAGTGGAAGTACATTCATTGACCTACTCAAACCCTAACTTCATCGAAGTTAAGAGTTCATTGTGCTCTCTGAACAACTGTCGTTCTAAGGCAGTCTTATGGCAGAGTCCATGTTCCTGTTATTTGACTTTTAACAAGTTGCTTCACTTCCAAGGACATTCCTTCTTGACTTTTGATTATCCTGTCATATTACACTGAGAATTGTCCAAGATAATCTCTCTTTGTGTCTGCTTTTGCTGTCAACTTTAAGCACAATAGGCCCAATTCATGTGCAACCACTCCAAGGAACTGCAGACAGCTACTGCTTTAGGACATTCCTTAAGCATAAGGTGATAGCTTTTCCTCAAGTACCTGTATTTGTAACAGATTTCATTCAGACTAGGCTCCTTTGTAGTTTCAAAAGGGAATGCCCCAGGAGGAAAGAAATCAATGTTCAAGCACTTACTCAGCAAACTGCATCTTCTACAATTTTTACAATGGTTTCAATTGAAGGGGTGACTGAATCCAGGCTTCAATTTACTATAAATGCCCTCACCACCAGGCTGGAAAGTCAAATTTATTCTGGTCCTTCTTTCTCTCACACAGTGAACAGGAGGCAGAGAAAAGGTTCCTTATGCAGGCTACTTTGCTATTAAAGCCCTCTGGACTGGATTTGGATCCCCTCCAATACCAAAGATGGCTGAACCTTACTCCAATACCAAAAAGGTCTTCCACTTAAACAGTGAGTGCTCTCCCTACTGATGGTTTTGCAAAAAGGGATGCTGGTTACTCTACACTTTACCTAAATAAAAGTACTCCATGCTTTGATTTCCATGAGAGCTCCATGAGCCAAGTGGTGTGTGATATATTCACTGTCATTTTAGAGATTCTTTATTTTTCATCACCATCTTTATTTAGCTGAAGACTCAAAAAAGAGGAAAAAGCCTTTGCCATCCAGAACAAAAACAGCACAAGCTAGGAGGAGTCATTCTTATTTCCTAGCTCCATGGCGGAGAAAAAGGAAGAAAGCAGAGACAGTCAGCTCAGTGGGAAGCAATGGATCACACAATACTAATAATTTTGGCCTTTGGGCAATCAGACAGGTTGGAAAGTGTATCAGCATTTCAGTTGGAGAGCTACTCAAGTTCTTTTTCTGCATTTCCATCCTTTATGATAATGTGTGTGCCCACATGTGTGTCTATAATACGGGGAGAAAGTATTTCACGGGCACAGAGACATAAGATGATACCTCTTCACAAGTAGCAGAATAAAAGTGGAATTGACAGAGAAGAAAAAAACTCAGACACCTAAGAAAATCAGTGCCTTTATGTGTTTGATGTAACACATCATTTCATATTAGATTAGTCCCAAGAGAAAAAAGAGAGGAATGAAGTATTTGAATTAGCTGATGTTTGTGGGGCTGGTATATACCATTTACTATGACAAGCCGTGTAGTAGTACTAATGCTTTCCTCTGTTAGTTACTATTTAATTTAATCCAATGTGTGATTAGGTATGTTGGGACCTTGACCATCAAAAAAAGAAAAAAAAAACCCAAGGCAGTCTTTTAACAAAAAAACCCCCAGCTTCCAGCTTATACTTGTTGTTTAGACAATATGGTTTGGCTTTCCAAATACTTGAAATTTGCCATGAAGTGTCAGACTTGATTTGTAACCTTAATTTCACAAGACCTTAATGATCTCAATACTGGTAGTCTACAAGCAAACAAATGTGATGTTTGTTAAATATTGTTAGAATTTAATATTTTACAAGAAACCTCAATTAGTAGAACTCAATTAAGTTCTGTCTGCATCCATCTCTGAGGAGTTCCACTGTCATTTTTATTAATATTTTCCTTTAGCTTTTCAAAATGTCAGCTTCACTAGCAGCATCTGATCAAAAGTTTTGCAATTTTATTTATGAGAAGATCCAAAGAAAAAGGAACAAATCAAGATGCAAGAGTAGGTAAGGAAGAAAGATAGATGTTCCAGCAAGCCTGACATATAGTGCTATGTGTTTATTATGTTAAATATAAGCAAACACAAATGTCTTTACTAACATGATCAACACCCTTCGTAGGCTTAACAGTAGAAAATAAAACTCTGACGGGATTTTTTTTACCTAATTCCCTTAAGAAATGAGGTTTATGAGTTCATTCTTTCTTTATTAGTCCATCTGGCACTTCTCCCCATTAATATTGAACATTTTCCAGTTTCAAGTAAATTCACAAGAGTAGTTCAGATGTGAAAAATGTTAAATTGCAACAAATGTGAAAAAAGGCAGGAAAATTGAGACAAGACAATATATTTCTTTATCAACCGAAGAAAAGTTTTCTGCACAGACTCAGCAACAATCCACAAAGAAAGATAAAACCTTATTAATGTCTCAACAAAGTTAAAGCTTTAACAGATGTTATTCTGGTTGTTATTATTATGGAACGGATGTGCCCCATCATGGACTGCAAAGATGAAGGCAGAAGCACTGAAATTCAGATCAGTGGGCCAAAGAACTTATTTTCACAGCTCTTTTTCCTTCTTCCCTGGCAATTTGAATTACCTACGTTTATACTGAGTGATGTACTAATTCCCATCCAGAGCAACCTGATGACTCTCAGGTTTTTACCATTGGAATGTGATGGAATCAGGTATTTCTGTTAATTTTTATTAATTTAGAAAAAGATCAAGCTTCACTATAAAAAACAATATACTGAGCTCATGTACTGCAATTTTACTCAGCTAATTAAAGCTGTGTTAATGAAGTGATGAAATGAAGGTCGTAATTAAGATTAAAACAATAAATCAATATTTTTGACATTGTTCATTCATCAGAATAATACAGAAGTTAATAGATCAAAATCTGATTTTAATACTACAGGAATTGTTCAGTTTTGGCCTTTTCTTGGGACTATTGAGAGTTCTTGACTTCTTTTTGTCTGAGACCCAGAGTTCATTCCATCCTAGTTTGTGTGCTCAGTTAAGGTTCAGACATTTAAATGTCTAATTCAGTTTGGAAGTCTATGCACAAAAGAACAATGAAAAAAACATTGCTCTGCAACCATGTAAAGTCAGTAGATACCTTGAGATTTTCCTAGGTGTACTGCCTTGTCCTGAGGAAAAAGATAAGCATGGCATGATTGTACGTAAATGTTTGACTTTTTGTGTATGTCCAGCACCTTGTTGGCTGTTCATGTAACATAACGATAGTATATGTACATTGTAAGCTACATTCAGTGAATGTATTGTGTGTACTGAACTGGAAGACCTAGACACCTGTACAGAGTCAGGATTGACAGCCTAAAAAGATTTCCTGTCCTTTAGCATTTAGTTCATCTAAAGGGAAGTAGGTAACTGTCATTTTATTTTTAAAGGAAATTAATAGTGGTGTTACTTTTCTTTTCCACAAAGCCTCTTGCTAAAAAATTCAGACCAAAAAATTATGTATAAAGTTATGACACTCCTGGTTTGACAGGCATAAAACCCACATCTTTCAGATAAATTTGGTCCCAGTCAAGCTAAGAAGCATAATTATTTGATTTAAGTGAAGTAAACATTATCTCTATTGAAGGTAGGACATGGTAGCAAAAGGAATGAGAAATTCACACAATGAGAGAATAAGTAAAGAAGAAATATCTTGATATAATCTTCTTCATGACCCAGGCACTTTTCAAAATGTATCAGTTTTCTTTAAAATGTGAAAACTTGGGAAATGAGGGAGTGGGCATCAGTGTGTTTTTGTTGTGTGTGTGTATGCATGGTTTTTACTTTGTGTATGCTTGTTGGCTTTGGTTTGTTTTTATTTCACATTCAATTCAAATTGAGCTTACAGACTTGACATTTTCTGCCTAAAAATGTTGAGATTAGATTTCTGGAAAAGGGAACAGAAAAAGAATGGACTTTGCCTCATTTTCAGCTAGTTCTTTCTTATACAAAACCCATGAGAATGTTGAATTAGTTAACAAAGTCCCTTCTAATTAAAACACAATTTGTTTGCACATTTGTTTGTTTGTTTGTTTGTTTTACGAAGCTTCTTTTTTATTAGCTAAAGGTTCTGTTCATTTGCTATTAAAATTCTTACAGGCCAAAAAATCTCATTTGGAAAATATATTTAGCTCATTCATTCCATTTTTTTAATACATAGAAGAAATATCTGCAACGTTTAAGGAAACATCAAATTTTCTGCACTGAGCTGTGTGGTGTTTGTATATTGCTGATGAAATTGCATGAGGCAGTTACTTAATGTTTTAATTTTTCTTAAACCCTGGAAATGTGATTCATAGATTGAAAACTCATTTGAACACAAGAAAGAATCCTTCCATAGAAATGAGCCATTCAATCAATTCCACAGCATACAACTCATAAATATGTGTGGGTCGTATGGATAACAGAAAGATCCTGCTTAAATGCTTAGTGCCAGCAGAAACAAAAAAGCACCCAGGCTAAACCATTATTAAGTTATAAATAGGCTTGTAAACAATTTAATTGCATAAAAGAGTTGGTTTCCTTGGGACTACATCAATTTGCATAATGAACTGCAGCAGTAGCCCTGCACTATTCTGTGTTAACTGACACCAAGTGAGATTGTCAACTTTCGCAATGCTAGACAGCATTTGCTTGCAATCCTTTTTACAGGAAAGGGGCTCTGAGAAGGAAAAATATATGTGTGAAGAGGAATTTTGCTGCACATTTTTTTTAGGATTTCATCCAACCCAGTCTTTTACATAAGCACGGGCAAACAACACATGCTTATTTTAAATAATATCTTGATGAAAATTATTATCTCTCTTATTAGAACTCAGATTTCATAAAGAACCTCTCACTCTGCCATGTCTATTTTCCTGGTATCTGCACCTGAAACAGTGGCTTAGACATGGAGGTTTCCCTTGTTAGGAGCATGGTCCCATAAAACATTTTTTCATTTGTAGTTATAACTTTGGTTTTTTTCCTGTTGAATGGAGCTGATAATTTTCCATTATTTAGTCATCTAAACATAGGTGTCTAGTGCCATTTTGGATAATCCTAGGATAACCAAGAGATCTGAATGAGACTTGAAGATATAGAGTCTCAGGATTGGAAGGGACCTCAGGAGGTCTCTAGCCTCATCCTCTGCTCAAAATCAGGTTGACCTGATTCACAGTGAGGCTGCACTGCTGGCTCATACTCAGCCGCACATGAACCATCATCTGCCAGGCCCTCTTCTGCAGGACACTCCTCAGCAGATCACTTCCTGTTCAATGCTGATGCTTGGGGTTACTTCAAAGTGCAGAACTTCGGACTTCTTCTAGCTGAACTTTGTTTCTGAACCTCACTGAAGTTTTAACACATCTTGTCACCTTTACCTCTTTATATGTAGTATATACCTCTATCTGAGAAGCAAAGTTGTGACAATGTTTGCATGTTAATTTGGATTTAAACTTCCTTAAGGTGCAATACAATGTTGTATCAACACCATGAATAATAAAACAAGATTGGTCTGAAGGAGGCAAATTTGTTAATTACAGAAAAAGATTATTGAGCCAGTGTTATCCATAGCTACAGATGGACATTCTTAAGCTGACAGGAGACTATGTATAGATGCCCTTTTCCACATCTATATGTGGCTGTTCAACTCATCTTTCACCAACAGACTTATCTGCAAAATTTATATCTCCCAGATACTAGAATTTTAGATTATTTTAGGTTGACTTTATGAAATGCTAACAGTAAACAGAAAAAAATATTCTCTTAAAAATAAAAAATATTAGTACATGTTGATATTAGATTAGTAAAACCACAGTTGCACAAATATATTCATATAACAATATCAGTTTAAATTTTCAAATTAAGCTGAAAAAATAACAATGGTGTACATAATTTGGGAGAGGTTTTTTTGGGGGGGTTGTTTCTTTTCTTTTCTTTTGTGTTTTTTAATTCCAGAATTAGAATGAGTTAAAAAAGGTCATGCCAGGTTAGTATGTTTTATAAATAAAAATGATCACAGGACTTTGAAACTTTTTCAGCTATATTTCAGCACTTATCATTATGCAAAAGACTACACTTAGATTAACCAGAATTCTTTGGCCTGAGATTCAGCATGGAGCAATATAATTGCAGAAAATGAAAATATTTATTGAAAATAATATCTTTGCGTGTCTTTGGACATCACTGTGAACCCTAAATTCCTATATTCCTATCAAAGTATGTCAGCTGGCTGTCTGGCAGAAAGGAGTTTTAGGGAAGGATTAAGGATAAGTCCTTTTCAAATACGTATTTTAAATGTAGCCTTGGGAAGCTCATCCATGAAAAAAGACATTCAAGAGTTATAAGAGATACCACTAAGTATATCCCTCATTGCCAGTTTTTTTGGCTACCTCTTTTCAGTCAGTTTTCCCTTTGTTTAGAAACATCAACTCTGCTTTAACAATTTCTTTGTAAACAGAAAGAGAGAAAAATTGCTGATTTATTTTTTTCAGTAAAACTGGCCCTTAATGCTTAATCTGGAGAATGTTTAGCAAATGTGGTAAAAACTGAACTCATGTTAACTAGATGTCAAAGGCAAAATTTTTTCTTAGGATATGTAAAATATTGACAGCAGATGCACTGGCAGACAATTTGCTGATGGAGCACATACAATAGTTTTAGCAGTTTTGAGGCCAAAAGCTGCTGGTAAGGATTTAAGGGCTGTATTAGCACTGCAGATTTGGGTTTCACTGTTGTCGTGATTCATTTCATTCAATTCCTCAGAGTGAATAATGTCATTAACACTGAATTTCTTCCAAAGGAACAACACAAACATATTAACTAAATTCATTTTTAATCTATTTCCCTTCTCTCTGTCAGCCGGCGCTTTTGGTCAGACACTTCGGAAGATTATTTCCTGGACAGAAAAAGAATGAGAAATGCTAAACTGACTAAAATTATGTTGCATATAATATTTCTGGAGGATTATAAAAGTCATGCTCACAATAGTGGCTGATTGCTCCCTGTATTTTTATTACTCTTCCCTATTTTGATCTATTCATGGTGGCATTGGAAGAACAATCACAAATTTAATTTCTGGGTGTTTCTGGATAGTTTGATAACTACTTTTTCAGCTTGCAGAAAGCTGTTACCTAGTTGCATAGTCTTCATAAATGGGAAATATCCATTTATACACAACTGCTTTGCTCATGGAAAAGATATGAGCAAGGGTCATGAGATTAAAGGTTCACACTGTAGTCATGTGTCACTTTCTGGCTGCAGCTGAATTAAGTGAGGAAATTGCTGCATTATTTTATCCCCAGATGCAGTTTATTGTGTCAGGAATGGATGTTTTTTCACCTCCCAGTCTTTCTGCATACTGACTTCTGTGACATCTCCCTAGGCAGGTTCAAGCCATATAATCATAATGATATATACGCTTTCAATACAGATGTTTTCTAACCTGTCTTTCATCTAATCAGTTTACAAAGATACTAGTCATGCATTTATGCTGGAAAATCTGAAGTCAGTAACTTTTAAAGTAAGAAGGGGAAGAGGCAGAGGAGTCATCTGAAGCAAGGCAGAGAATATATACGCTCAGGGCTTCCAGCAAAACCAGTAACATATAAAAGCTTGGTACTAGGTACTGTAGATTGCACCATAATAAGAAATTTAAGGATCGGGGGGGGGAAATTACATGCTGCAAGAGGAGCTAGGAACAACCCCAAGAAAATGCTGAGTCCTGTATATGAGCTTGAGAGATGGAAGATAATGAATACCTATTTCTTTCAGGTTCAAAGTCTCTCTTTGTAGCCAATAGGCTCCTTTTCCTTCTGTTCCATTAAATAACTTAAGTTGATACATTATTTTCCTTGCAGACTTTGTCCAGGAGGGTGATGATGATGAACATCCTCTATGGAACAGATTAATGGATGTCTTATTTGTTCTTTAAGAGGCAGAAAGGGTTTTTTAGGTGACTGAAGGACATGCAAACCTGCTGCATTCCAAAGAAACTGCAGGCTACAAGAAAGACACTTTCTCCGCTGTGCTGCTTTATGTGAAAGAATATGAGTCTCAAAGCAGCTCCACAAAGGGGTTGAATCTTGGAGAAGAAGGAAAGGTAGAGAGAAAAGCACATTTCACTGCATTTGGCTGGAGGAGGTATGTGTTGGGAAGAGGAAGGGAGGAAAATGAAGAGCAAATTCTATTCCTGTTACCATTTGTACCTTTTTGTTTAATAGACTTTGATTAAAAAAAAAAACAAAAAGTGGAGTCAAACCTTCCCCTGCATCACTGAGAGACTATCTTACTTTATAAAATAGAGATTAATGGTTTCAGTCACACACTGATTAACCTTATATTTCTTTTCACATAGCAGAGAGTAATAATGAGATTACAGTTTTCCTCAGTTTAATTTCCTGGGCCAGTGTCTCAGCTCTGGGATTATCATGTAAAGGAGGTAAGATTAGGTCAGAATTTTGAGCTGAATTTTTTTTCAATTTAGGTACAAAATGTTAAATACATCTCAGCTGCAGACATCTAAGAATCAGGCATCCAGTCAAAGTTAATCATATTAACTTTGTATTAACTCAAAAGATAGACCAGAGAACTACCTTATTCTTAGGTCTATGTTTTAACTTCTGGATGGTTAGGTGATACGGTCACTCTCCCTCGTGTAAGGGAGAAATTTCTAATATTGAGTTTCAAAGGTGAGAAGAAACAAGTTTCATGCAACTTGTGCCTCAGGTTGAGCTTTTTCAAGGGGACAATTTCATTCTGTGAACAATTTTGTCTTCTCAGTTCTCAGTCTTGACTATGGAAATCCACCTTTGGTGTAAATCTGCTACTTCATATAAGGATTAAATTAAGTGAGTTTTTTAACAGTATTTTCTACTGATAATAAAATACTATATTCTATAATAAGAATATAATACTGTCCTCACTAAAATATGCAGTGCAAGAAGAGATCATTTTAAATGAAAAAGCATATGCAACCTTGCTGAAGAATAGCAAAGCTGATTGTGTTAAATTATAAATTATTGCTCTTCTGCTTGCCTCCATTAAAGAAGTGTTTCTGTAATTACCTCTTAGTAACAACTGTTAAATGAGGGGGAAAGAAAACGGTTTAACTACATCTCTCATTTTTCATAACTTTAAAGCTATTTAAGAAGCAAATGTATATATCCTCATCCCATCAGCGGAAAAAACATAATTGAAATACACCTCATAGATATATTACAGAGATAACAATAGGACACTGTAATACACGTAGTAATATGAAAGCTGTATGAAGAAGAAAAAAAAATGAGATTAATATGGCGTCTCTTAATTACTCCGTGGAGGATTAAGAATTTGCATGTAGGTTTTAACAGATGCCACATTCAACTGCTCACAGCATTGTTGAACACCTTGATAACACACTGCCCTCTGTAGGACTGAATACAGCCCTTATCTAAAGAGAAATGAAACGGTGGGGAGTTTAACAACCCATAGGACAAGCTACTAAATCCATGCCTAAATTTCTGTTGACTTTGCAGAGTCAGAGCTAAGTGTCCCTGTTTCTGGAACCTTGCACTGATCAGAGTCCTGCAAAGTTCTGAGCTGTGTTAAAAAAAAATTAGTAGCATCTTTGACTGTTTTGGGAAAAGACATTAGCTAACTTGTGCTCTTAAAGCTTGTTTTCAAAAATCACATATCCTGCTCCTTGTGCATATAAGTAGCCTCATCAAAGTTAGCATTTTTCACAGGTACAAACACAACACAAAATTGGCAGTTGTTTTGTGAGTGACAAAACGGAGAGGAAGGGATGGGAATTCATAACAGGACGATGTTTTCTCTTTGATATTTACCAATTTTGGTTTTGCTTGAATTTCTGGGAAAGACACTTTAAAAAAAAAAACCTAACAACTCTTCCTAGCAAGCATTCACTGTGTTGCTCATTTTCTAGGTGGATTATTTGAAACATTTGGAAGCTGATTTTTTTGCCTGCTGAATATTCACAACATCCACTGAAGAACAAGCAAGAACTACAGAAGCTCAAAACCACTGACAAAAGAGGCTGAAGGAGACTCAAATGTTGAATTAAAGTTACACAAACAACTTTAGTTCCAGTTCCTGTGAGCTCCTGATTTTTGGCGATACAAATCTGCTACTGATGGAAAACATCAGCTTTAGTGGATATCTATTGCTGTACTACTGTTCCATGAAATGCTGTGTGAAGAACTTTTAATCTTACGAAAAGTATTTTGATGTAAAATTTCATATATATATATATATGATAGTTTTAAGACTGATGGGTACTAGTAAAGAATGATCAATATTAATAATAATAGTAGTGGTAATAGCAAAACATTTTTTTTCTGTGAAGCTGCAAGTGAAATGTTCTTAATTTATAATCAAAATTATGAAAAAAAGCTAAGGGAAAGGCTTTTTCATACAGTATCAAAAACTATAGGAATACAGAAACTTAGAGAAACTGACACATTGCTAAGGGTTATGAGACCTAGAAGGCATAATTAAAATATTAAAGAAATTGGGAAAAAAATATAGAACACACAGAGCAAGTTACCAAGGAAACCAGTGGAAACTGAAGTCTTTAATTTTAGCTTTTACCATGTGGAGACACAATGCAGGGATACATACACATACACCCCTAATTTTAATGTCTACAGCTCTTTTCATGTTCTGCCCAAAATTAGAGTCTTTAAGAAATAATTTAGGATACAATAAAGTCAATTTATTTTGCATGAAAGGTACTTTTGACATTATACTAAACCACATCAGTGCAAAGTCATTAGATTGGATAAATGGATCAGTTAGCAATTCCACTATAGTTGGTAATCTTTTATTTCTCTATAATCAATCCAAACACCGCAATAAATAATTTTCCTCATGGTTTTATTTTCGGTACACAAATATACTATTAACCAATGCAAAGTCCTAATCTCTCTGCAGCAAACTGACACGACATATAATGCATTCATTCATCTGAGCTCTCCAGAAACAGTATCTGCATTCAAAGAATTGTTTGATGGAGTCCTGGTCGCATGGATTAAAAACATACCATACAGTAAAACCATGACAAGAACAGTGCTAACACTATGGGCAAAGGTGAAACAGTGCATAGGTCCATGTCCTTGCACAATTTATTTGTGCAAATGTAACCTTCATTATAAGCCCAGACAACATTTAAGTCTTATTTAAACACAGTATTATTTGCCTACCAATTTCTGGAGACCCTTGACAAAAAAAACATCTTGGAAAAAACCCTCAGCACAGGTCTTCTAAATGGTGGAGATTTCATGTTTGGTTGCAAAGTTCAGCAGCATGACCCAAGTCTACTCTTATTTTTGATGATTTGCTCCTTTAGTTTTCCCAGCTCAAACGCACCAAAGACCATTAACCTGGACTGACAAACTATAAACAGCATTTTCAAAACTATTTTGGGCTCTTCCAGGTGTGAATATGATGGTGCAGTTTTAGTGTGAATACTGATACAGATGTTCTCCCCACTGTGAGAACTCATGCACTCAAGTCAGTGTATACTCACTATACTGTGAGTATATTCATGCAGCTCTGCTGGCTTTCCAAGTCATTAACAATATGTGAGCACATGAGTAAAACATCAAGCTCGAGTTAATGAAGCCGACTCAGAGGCAATGTATGCCATGTTTAGAACTCAATATAACCTTTAAAAATCCACATAGCTTTTGGACTGAGCTCGTCTCTAGTTCCACCAACTTGGAGTACCAACAAAATCAGATCACACCTTGCTACCGTTGCCCATGTAGAAAAAAACCCACCACTGAGAGCACAGGTACACCCTTCTAATGCTATCCAGAAGCCTAAAAGTGACAGTAGACGTATGCTTTACCATTGCTTTATACCACATTTTTATTCATAGAACCATTTCAGAAATTTCAATGTTAATTTGAGGTCTAGTTTTTTTTCCAGATTTCCTGTGCGGAATATCATCAAGTCATGTTGTGTCTATCATCTTTTCTCAACTTCTCTTCCAATACAGCACTTGATACTTGGCAAGAAGGTGCACTTTTGAGATCTTTTTTTATTGTCTTAGAGAACCAGCTAGGACATTTTCACTGTCCACTGTTTATTGGTAGTATTTTCCTCTTTGTGTTACAGACAGAATACATGAAGTGAATAGATACAATGTGAAAACCTAACAAAGAGACAAGATAGACCTTCAGAGGCACTGCTTGACATTTACAATTTAGAGAAGGATGTATAAAGTCTCCAGAAGGAAAAATGGCTCGTTTTTTATAAGTACTGTGTACTCTCCTGAAATTGTTTCCATGTTTGCTTTAGATAATTAAATAATATTGCCTCATTATTAAATTCTGAAATACAGTCCATTAAAAATTAATTTACTAGCCTATAGCAGAGAAATCCAGTTATGGTATTGCACTGAATAATATAGACTCTGGCAATAACAAATTAATTAACAGTAAGGCAGCTTTCTCCAGTTACTGCTAAAAATTGATTAGTATTTAAGGATGATCACATGGAAATCACTAATCCGAGATTTCCTTATTCAAGAGGTAATCGGTATGAATTTAGACAGACTTTCAAAGCAAGTGATAAGTCCAAAATGTCATTCTCTGGGTAATAAAACTGACCTTATCTTTCTTTAGGTCAGATCATCAAGTCAGGTGATTCACAGATTTAGAAGCAACATTCAAGAAAGGCATTCTTTATTTTACATTTACAGCTATGAATACCATTTCAAGTGACAGTAGAATATCCAGTGGATCTATTTATGACCTTAGAGCAGAAATAGTTTAAATGTACAGCTCGCCATAATGACCACAAATTGAAGGTTGTGTTTTCAATATTTGTTCTAGAGCAATCTGCTATGATTTATTCACTGATCATTTATACTTAGCCACTGCTAGATATCAGCAAATCACTAGAGGTTCAAAAGGTTCTGATGTATACATGTAATTCAATCCCCTTCATTTTTGTCTTTGTTTCTTTTTCAGTTTTGTCAGATCTATTGTTCAGAGCTAAAACTTTATGGAATCCCTAATTACTTGAAAAATATTCAGGAAGGACTTCCAGTGATCAATCTGTATTTATTTGCTTGGAATCCAGTTTGTGCCTGCAAATCTATGGCAAAACATACTTGTAAATTATACACTAAAGGATGACAAATAAGTAGCTGCCAACTTATGCAGGACTGATGGGAAAGTGGATCAGACAGCCGCTTTCCACAAGAAAAAGTAGAGGTTTCAAGATCACAGATTTTCAAACACTTTTTTTTTTTTTCATAAATCTGAAAATGTTTGGGGGTTGTTTTTATTTTTTTTTTTTCACATTAGCTTGCAAATTTATAAGAATAGCTAATCAAATACTACTAATATTTTTCTGGGAAGTCATGAAGTTAATGGGAGACAGTGGCAAAAAATGTTCCTACTCTTCTAGAAGAAAGCTGTCATTAGACTCTAGCCGCAGTGTGTAAGAAAAACTTACTGCAAAAATGTAGGTAAAAATGTTTTTAACTAAAAACTGGGCACAAGCAACAGTGCAGAGCTGCATCATCCAAGAATAAGAAATAGATATCTGGTAGGTCAAAGTCTAAGATGTGGGCTTTGCCTTTAATCCATGGAAATTCAAGGCCTTTTGAATTGGAATTAAAACTTGGATTCCAAGCTCTTAATCAAAAATTAGTAATAACATACACATTAGAACAAATAAAATATAATAGGATATTAAATAATAAAGTAATTTTAATTCAGTCCTATCCCAAACTATATTGCTGCGTATCCCTTACCTCTATAAAATAGAATTCTCTAGTAACCACAGAACTATATTAGCAGAAAATTACTTACAGATTGTACTGGAGTGGTTTTATCACAGATGATCTTCCTGCTTGGGAGGAGAGTTAGATTTCTGTCAGTCCACAGACAAACATATGAGCAGAGAAACACAGGATATTCCGTAGTTGATGAAGGTTTGAAAAATCGTGATAGTGGTAGAAAGTCAACATCCCTAGATCACAGGGGACTGACAAGTTTAAATCTCTTAGATAAGTCAGTCATTCCGATTTCATGAGGTCTCAGATAACCGCTGGTCTTTTAATCTTTATAATACACAATGAAAAACAAATTTTGAAGTCCTAGTTTCAGTATTTGTACCATAAAAACACTTTTTCCAAATGTCAATGCGATTTCTTGAAGCAAGACTTACTTAAATATCTATTCTCTTAATATCAATTCCAGAAAATTACATATTCATATTTTTTTCTGATAAGTAAAATTGATAAGGTAATGTAAGGGTTATGTTTCAGAATTGCATTTTTATACTGTGAAATTGAGAATATGCACTCTGTGACCTGGGATGGAAAGAAGGCATATGGGGTATTTGCTTAAGTGAGCAAATGCTGGGATAACATTGGAGACTGCCTGGATCATAAGCAGACAAACTTGGTGCATTCCTGATAATGGTGGTTAGTGAGAGGAATCCTTGGGGTAAATAATCTTCAAAACTACCCACATTTGTTCTGTACTTTGCTGAAAGAAAAACCAGGAGAGAATTAATGTTTATGTATGTTTATGTGAATGGTGATAACACCAGTATCCAGCTCTGAGAAATTCTTGACCTGGGCATGTAAGCCTATTTGTTTATAGAGACCAAACCATCTATGGACAAATGCATAGCTGTGTTTGCAGGAGAGACTCTCATCCTAAAGCAAATAATTCAAAAAGTCTGTTTTTTAAGGTGGACAAAACTTCCCCACTGAAGCCAAAAGGAATTGTGGTGATGAAGGCAGTCAGGGACAGAGCACTATTTCTGCATTTAATGTCAACTGTCTTTCTCAAATCCTGTTACTGACTGGGGACACTGGCTCTAGGACAGGCCCATTTCACAATTATTATCAAAGATTCTTTTTTATAACATTGTTTTGGCTTAGAAAACAACTAACTTCAGTGTCACTGTTTTTGCAGTTGTTACTGGACAATCACAAAGCAAATATTAATCATATTAATGACAGAGTACATCACTGAAATGTTAACCTTCAAACCAATAACTCAGACTCAATGGATCATTTCGGTACAGGCTTCTGAATTTGAAATGACCTTTCCTTGTCTGAGAAAAATTGACACTGTCCCATTTAAGTCACAGTCTGTCAGCCTAGATGGTCACACACAATCAGTCAATGCAATTTAGACTGGCATCTATGAAGGCAAAAAAATAAGTCCCACAGGAGTTCAAACAAAAGCACACAATATAATCAGGGTAGTGTGGGCAAAGACATAACATCTTAATGAGGAGCTGAAATGAAGATGACCTACACAAACAGCCAGAAGTTTTCTGGTGAAACTTTTAAGGTTTTTAAAAGAGACAGTGATAAGAAAAAAAAAAGTTGCTCCCATTTTCATTAGGACTGAATTCACCAATCTGAAGATAGTGAGGCTGGACATACACTAAGCCATGTCTGAACACGTTTTTTCTCCTATCTCTAGAAAGGGAAAAAAGAAAAAAAGAAGGAAGATTACGGCATCTCATATTGCCTGCTGTTTGGTTTCGTTTACATTTTTTTTTTTTTGTGATTTCTCTTTTCGACTTTGGGTTAGGGAATCGGAGAAGGAGAGTTTAACTATGTGCATAGCATTATTAAGATCCTAACAATGCCAGTGAAAAAAATGTTTCCTAGAAGCCACAAGCAAAATATATCTCTGAATATCTCTGGAGGCATATAATAAACTAAATTTTCACTTTGGTATGCTTGTGATATTTATAACATGTTTTCATATATATTTCCATATACAATAGGCCTTTGAGATCAAAAATGCAATTCCTTAAGTCTGTTCTCACATATAGTGGAACCATTTTGATCTGAACTTTGCAGAAGCATAAGTATCAGATGTGCATGCTGGAAAACTTCATTTTAAGTCTTGAGACAATGTGCTGCATGTTCATGTATGAATTTCAGAGAAGGGTGCATATGTGATGATCACATGAGAGAAGAGACCACAGTGATAAGACTGTCTCTGTCCCACAGACAAACAATGTATAAAACCAGGAGGTGATAGATTGAGGCTACAGATGTCTCAGGTCCTCTTCTTCTCTGGGAAATGATGAAGGTGGTGGGAAGGTCTAATATGGTTCCCTTTGTCGATTGCAGCTATAATGCACTTTAAATAAATGTTTCACTCTGATCTGGCCTGAAATATTGGGTGGAGGTACAAGTTCATCTGAAAGTCTATTGTTTGCTTTTATATATTACACTTTAACAAACAACTATTTCATTATATCATTATTTTAACAAGTAATGTAATGCCTTTCTTCATCCAGACGTCTGTCTCTGTCCAAGTTTGAGTCCTGTCTTCAGGCTATGGTTAGTTTGTGCTGTCTTTCAATTACCTTTGCACTGCTTCTAGACTTCCTAAGAAAAAGTACTATGTTGAGCTCATGGCATGAGTTTTCACACCAAAAATTTGTTCACTGCTGATCTAAACTTATTTACACATAAAAAGGAAACCATTTCACCCAATCTATGAACAAAAATAAAGGTACAAGAGCATGCAACCTATTGCTCTGACTTTTGACTTAAAAAGAGGATATGTCCATTTGAAATGCCACTATAGCATATTTCTTTCAGACTTTATTCTTTTTAAGCATTTGAGCTTTCCAGCAATGCTATGTCAGTGCTATTATGGTGTTGCTAGTGCTCCTCTTTTCCCCAGGAAATCAGGTTGAGCAGCTCAGCCAGACTCTTCCAGGCCCTTATTTCTATGAAAGGAAAAATGTCTATCCTAGATCCATTTATTTCAATCCTTGCATCTCTCCAGGTGTTCGTCTCGGAGTCTGCTGTACTATACAAGCCAAAGAATTTCGTTGCATCTGTTGGTTGAACTGACACCTTGTTCTTTTGTGCCTGTTCCCAGAAGTGGTGTGATAAGCAAGGGACTAGTTCTGCTTTTTTTTTCACTCTTGGTGGTTGTTCTACTTTTGAGGTTAAAAAAAAAAAAACAACCCTGAAACTTCTTTGAAGAAGTTAGTACTTTCTTCTGCTGCTCATTTTACCCAAATAAATAATCAATTTGAAAGAAAAAAAAAAGGCTTAATTAATACCTCAACTGGTTCTGTATCTCTGCAGACTGTGCTGTTCTCAGGGTTTCCAAATATGATCTACTTCATGTGAATTTCATTCACATCTCATACTTGAACTTATACAAAAGATGTCTATAGTATCCTGTTTGACAATAAGCAGCCTTCAGACTTGTAGTAAGGTGAAGTGAAGAGGAATACATATCTTAGTATAGTTGTGAAAGTCAACAATTTCTTCTCCAAGCTAAGCAAAATTATCCTTCCACGTGGCAGAAGGAGATGCAGAGCTAAGAGTCTACAGTAGTGCAAAGTTCACATGAAGAAGGAGACCTTGTTCTAAACAGCTCTCTACACTCTTAATGCATATTTCAGCTAAATGATGTACTGGTTTCAGGGAGGAAAGCTAATGATAGATAATACAATGTTCTATTAAACGCACAGAACACCAATCACCTTCAGATAATAAACTCCTAAAGAAAAGGGAGGATTAGATTATAGCTTACATTAAATTAGATCAAAGGGGTTATTTTTCCTTTATGCTCTAATAAAATGGAGAAATCGCAGGCTCTATTTTTTATAAAACCTTCATTAAATCAAAAACCTGCAATTCATCATCCATCTTACACAGAAATATAATTTGCTGCTGAAGTTCTGACCTTTGAATTCCAATACATTTTGTTCCTATGTTTTGCTTTCATGTGAAACTCAGTTGCTCTGCAGTAATAAGATCATTGTATAATAAGCATAGAACTAACCAGAATGTTTGTAGTTGATTGTTTGTAACTTTTGGGGGAATGTGATCATTACACAAAATTTTAGATTAAGTTCCAGACACTGAACATTCAAATAATTAATGTGTTGTCTGGGAAGTTAGGTTCACCTATAAGTAGAAGTTCTATTTGGAAAATTTGGATCCAAAATATGAAGACGTTGGACTCCAAATTAAAATCCAGAATTTGAGCTCAGTGTTTTATAATCATTTACAGAAAAAAGCAGTTCCTCTGAGAATTCAGATCTTCTAAGTTCTGAAATTTGGGGATGGTCAGTTCTGCATTAGAACTCTCTCACCTTGTTGTGGGAGACAACCTGGGGACCTTTTGACTTCAATACTGTAAACTCAAACAGAATAAGGGAAAAACTAACAAGACCATGAACAGTGTATTTCTTTGCTTTCTGAAGGAAAACAAAAGATCCCTTTTTGAAACAAACAAAAAAAAACCCCAGTGTTTTTTTTTTTTTTTTACATTTGGCTCTCAATGGTAGCACATTCGAGATACAACTTTCATAAAGCAGAGTCTAAGAACACGTAGAGTCACCATAATCTCACCAGAGACTACCATCACCCTGTTTGCTGAAGAGAAAGATGTTTGCAAGGAACCGTACCTTTCCTGACAGTGAAATAAGCCAGAAAATTTACTTCTCTTGACAGAGTTTGGGAGAGTGTGTATTTAATTCACTCTATGATTCCTTTTTTATATCTGCCATAACCTAAAATGTTTAGATCTTACACAGAAGAAGTAGTTACTGTGGTGTCACCCTAGACAGCTTCCATGAAAAAGTAGAAAAACATATGCAATTTCTTATTGCTTACTGACATTTATTTTTAATTAACTTGTATTGCCTGTGAGTCTTGGCTCCCTCTACAGCCAAGGGAGAGAAAAAGTTACATCAAAAAAGTCGGGTCATCTCTTCGTAAAAGGTGTTTTTAATATATTCCAAGAAACTCCTGGAAAACTCAATTAATTTGCCATCAATACATTATATATATAATAACCTAAAAAAATGCTAACACTGATTCTGCTTACTTATTCTTCAGAGCAGCCTAGAACTACCAGTCTGGAAGCCAGTGCTTCCCAGCTGTCCACTTCAGCATCAGAAGCTCAATCTGCTCAGGTTCCCTTTAAACTCAGTGGCCAAACTCCTTCTGATGACCCTGGCTGACCTCTCATGTAACTCACATTCTTTTATATAAACTAGTAAAGGTTGTGTTATTCTATTGAAGGGGAAAAGAAAGATGCCCATAAAAAAAGGAGATGCAACCCACTGTTTGCATGCTGCAGTGGGGAGGAATTCACTGGAATCAACACATACAAATATGTGTTCCCAGTCTTCACCTGGGAAACGAGTGATGTGCCATTCTGTCAGGGGCATTAAGTAACTGCATAAATTGCACAGGAAGAGTTTTTCTTTTTCTGGGAGCACGTCTAAGTGAAAGCTTGTGGGAGTTGTCCTCCTCTATGCCTATCCTGTGATAGTGCCTCCATCTATACTGAAAAATATTCTAAAAGACATCTTGTCAGCATGCCTTCTGAGGAGCAATACTCAGACAACAGCAAATGACAGCGTATAAAACCAATGAGGCATTTAGGATACAACAAATCTGACCTTGAGGTCCTAGTATCTGAAAAGTTTCCAGTGCTAATCTGCTCATTTTTTGCCACTGTGAGAGTCATCTTTTTGTCTGCACTCATTAGTACCGAGGCATGATTATAAGCCTCAGAGCAAGAGGACTACATTTCAGCAGAAGTCCTTAGATGTTATAATCCACAGCACAACAATGCCTAAAATTTATATGTAAAACTGTTTAGTGTAGTTTGCATGACTGCAGATTTTCTAAAGTCAATCTGTTAATATGATAAGAGGTCTCAGAGCCTGAAATTTCCTAACGTATTTAAATACTTCAACTACATAGATTTTTACTATTCAGGTAGAGAAACGCCCTCTACTGACTATATGAACCATATGACTATATGAACTATATGAACTATAAGAACCATTTCCAGGTTTTTTCTTCCTCTTCCACTCAAGCTGGGAGACTCTGTTTCAAGAAATAAAAACCTGAAAAACCTTGGAAAGAGGGGATTAAAAGAGACACTGACCCTGACTGCAAGCACAAGAGCAAAAAGGAACTTTTCTTGAAATATGAATCTAAGATCCTGTTCCCTCAGCTTTTTAAGCAATTCATACTAAATATTCCTTAGCTACAACATAGAATTATCTGAGAATCAGAATTCCAGTCCCTTTATCTGCAGCTAAATGCTGATACTTCCACACTAGAAATTGAATCCCTCTTGTCTGCTTTCCTTCTGGATTCCTGAATCTGAATACCAGGCTATGCAGTGACTATTCCTTCCTTCTTCCAGCATTAGCAGAGGGAACATCATTCCCCTTGGTTTCAGATGAAGGTGCTTTACATTCATAACACACAAGGGCAGGATCAAGGCATCGCAGCCTAAAAATCAACTTTCTTGTCACTAATTTCTTATTAAAGGAACTTCCAGCAGCAGTTTTTTAACTTAACATTGTTAAATGCAAGTGAATAAGGCATGGTTTAAATATTCCTAGCACGTTTGGCTTCCTGCAGATGTGTAGGGAAACAGAAATTTGTCTTTTTTCATCACTAACAGAAATTGGAAGGAGAAAAGTATTTTGATACCCAGTTTATCAAGAGTGGCAATTTAGGAAGTCCAAGAAACTGCACCTGAAATTGCAGGTGTTAATGGTGTCTTAGATGTTAGATAGGATTTTTCTCAATCTTTCTATTAGGTTAGACTTGTGAGCTTTATCAAAAACTCATCTCAAGTAATTAAGTGCTCTGCTTGATGTATGCCAGACTGTTATTTCTTCAGATGAGGAGCCAGCATTCACTTCCAGGTGCTTCTCATGACTTATGGGCTTCTCAGGCAGACACAATGATAAAAAGGGAGAACAGCTTTTACACAAGCTTTTCACAAATCAAACATACACAAGGATACTACTACACTTTTCCAGAGGTGTGAGGCAGAAAACCACATCTATCACCTGGAGAAGTTCCACAGAAGGCATGAGTCTTCTTGGCTTACAAGCTGACTAACATGCTAACACTGAAATTGTGCAGGATGTTGCCTACACACCCAGGAAGCAACTTATAATGGAAGTTTAGTCATAAGGCAGGTCATTTATTCAACTAGACACAGCAGGAATGACCAGTGACTTCCAGACTGTGAGTCAAGTTGTAATAAAGAAGACACATCATAGAAGTCATACCTTCTACAGAGATACCTTTAAGTATGCTGATTTTAATGCAATTTTCTACGCAATGATTTTAAACAAGTAGTTTAAAATAGTCATTATTAGCCAAAAGAAGAAAACAAAATGCTGAAAAGAAACAACATTCAGGGCTGCTTTAAAAGTGCGGTGCACCTTTCAGTCTCACGGAGCATTATGTGTAAAGTCTCTCTGTCACAAAGTCCTCACTTATGCATGACCATGATGAAGGTATGTAAACTGACCACTTTGTTAACATGCAACAAATTCAGTGCATGACAGCTGTTAAAGTTATGAAACTTCAGAGCCTTTTCAGATTGGAGGTCCAGATTTGGAGTCCACCTTGAGTCCAGAATTTAAGCCACTAGGAGCATCACCTAGGGATGAGATGGTGTTCAAAGTGAAGGAAATACCAACAATAATTAGCAAGCTGACTCATTAATACACTTTCTGAACTGAACCACAAAGGAAACTACAGTGGTCATGTGTCAGAGAGCTCATGACAGAAAGATTAAATTCCACTTCATTATAAAACAACATGTTGAAGTCTGAGAGCTTTTCTGAAGTGAGATTTAGATTTTCACTTCATCTGAATGCAGACCTTTCAATCTACTGAGCTGCTTTATTTCCATTGAAACATAACTAATTAGAACAAGGTATTTTTGAGGATCTTGATTACATGTGTGAGAAAAGTTCTTCATTATAACATTGGTTAAACACAAGAACAGGGGATGAACAATGTGGATGAATCTTCATTCTTGCAGCTTTCAGAAGTTGTCTAGGCAAAATCAATAACCTGGTGTCCACATATATAAAACATACCTGCATATTTATGTGTAAACATACTAATATAGAAAATAAATATAAATATATATAAAATTTAAAGTACATTTTGAAACTTTCTTACTTCATAGAGGCCTGCTACAAAGGATATAATACACCAGCCTTAGAAGGGAATGGCACTATAAATTTTTATTAGATGGATAAGAAATATTTTCATGCTGTGGGCAGTGTCGGTTTATAAGAAGTACAGATTACTATCTGCTATAACAAGGAGCATTAACTATGATTAATGAGCTGACTTTGAAAGTCAGACCAGCTCCACAATATAATCTTTTCTCCTGTAAGGCAATTTTTAAAGAAACTTTTAAATATTTAAATAGTTCAGCAGCCTTCTGAAGCCCGTGCTGTCTGAATGCATTCTGCAATTGCTTTTTTTACTTAAATTGAAAAAATAAGATGTAGTTGTCCAGTTACATTATGTGAACAGAAATGTAATATGTATGTTAATGTAATTGCATATTGCGAAAACTCAGGTTTGGTAAAAACAGTCATGATTTTGTTAACTATATTTGAACTCTTCTATATCTGAGGAAATTTTGGGTTGTTCACTTTTTTACTGGAAAAAAAAGGGACAGTGTCACTGCCTACATTCCTTTAAAACAGGGACACTCACCTTGTGATTAAGGTACAGTCCAAAGTTCAGACAAACCTGGTAGGAGCTATACTGCTCATGAATGCAGAAAAAGCTGCAATCCTACCATCATAGGTTAAAGTGTCAAGTTTCTTACTTACCAGCTGGGACCCTAAGGTTAGCTGAGCTCATGTGGCTTAATTTCAGATTGGACTGATGAGAATGGGTCAATCAGGTTATTGGTTTAGGGCTTATAATGCCATTTTTAAATGTGACTTTTGACGCTTTGATGTAGTTCCTCAAAACTATTCAAGCATCTAACTCTTCCTCAGAAATCTGAATTGAATAGGCATTGTGTTAAACAACCAGTGGTTTGTAGTATTTTGCATTAAACTGTCTCTGGATAAAATACATGAGCTGTTCCCATAACAGTGATTAGAATGAATTTCCTCACCTAAAGTGTTGTCATCCAAGCAAACACACTTGAGTCCTCTCACATGCAATGTTCTTAGGGCAAGATAAGAAATTAACACCCATATACTGTACTGTCAGTGAACACTTTAATTACTGTATATAAAAATATGTACATAGATATACACGTATGTGAAAGCTATTTTTTTTTAGCTCTGTTATAGAAGAAGGAGAGATGCATTACCTTTGTAGATACATAATACTCAATTTGTAATAATTTGGATGGAGTTCATCAGGGCATCCAAGGAAGACTGAGCTGTGTTCTGTCCTGACAGCAGACTGACTGTTTTGTGAGCTCATCTGCTATGTATTTCCTAATCTCCTGGTTGTCTGAAAAACCTAGGTGGGTGGGATGGATTCACTGTTGTGCAATAAATGATATGCATTTCAGCATCTTGATGAAGTCTTCTCAGTTCTGCATTCTGTTTCTGCTCACATAATCACAAATGTCTGAGTTGCCATCTTCTCAGTGACTTAAACATAGTGTATCTTGTATGTGTAGTGAGCTACAGGAATCATAACACACCAGAACAATAAAACCAATATCCCACTCAGGTAGCTTCTGAGAAATATCTTGTTAAATTATGGTCTCAAAATTGTTTGAAATTATATGTTTGCTCACTCAGACAAATCATCACCCTCAGCTGCATTGTAAGAAGTTAATCAATTAGTGGAATAATTGGGACATGGCCCACAGGGTCATCCAGATTTACAAAATATTTGGGTTCATGCTTTGTGTCTGAAAATGTAGTGAAGTTTTACTGAGTGCTATTAAACAGGTACTGCTGTTTCCTGTCAGGGAGGCAGACATTTCAGGGTAAAGCCAAGCAACACAGCAGTATTATAGTTAAGAATTTGGGCTATATCATAATTTTAATGTGAAAAATGCTTCCTTGTATTGCTTCCTGACATGCATTTTGTGTATTTCTGAAGTGCTTTGGGACATTTGTGAATGAAAGGTGCCAAAGAAATGGGAGTGACTGTAGTTACCATTTTGCAGTTTCTTACATCCATTTTGCCAGCTTTGTCAGCCCCTACTGAAATAGCAAGGCTGGTGAACTCTCATTCAGCTATTTGATTTTGCAAAGGGGAGTTAAACATAAGATAAGACTACCAAGTCTTTGACATTTCACATTCATCACAGGAGCAGAAAACCAAGGGTGGTCACAATTGGAAATATGCAAATCCCTGTGTTTTATTTCCTCAAACTTTTATTTAGTTTTTAGATGAAAGCTAAAAATGATAGTAAAATGCAATACAGTATATGACTTATTTTGTAAATAAAACCCTACAGGATTTACATTGCCATGTGAAGGAGGCCATTTACATGTTAAGAAGCCATTTATGATACCAATAAAAGTCTACGGGATTTACTTTACAATGTGTGGGAAGCCATTTATGATGTTAAGAGTCAATTTACAATGTCAACAATTGTGTTAGCAGTAAAAATGCAAAGCGGGTATATAATGTTGATTCTTTTTCCTTCTATTGTTGATATTTCCATGGCAGTAATCCATGCCTCAGCCACACGGATATTCTGGTTTATGTTTTAAATGAGACAGATATGGCATAAATTTTTGTTTTCCCCAAGTGAGTTATTCATAGAGAAAAACTATTTATAGAGCTCTGTTCTGGATACCTCATATTGTGTAACAAGGCAGAAATTTCTGACTTTGCTAGGCCACTTTTTCTGGCTGTATAATTTAGCTACAGCATTAAAGATGTTCCCAGTCTAACCACTTCCATTGACCCCCTGGACATTCAGTAGTCTTGAGCAACAGCAATCTTTGAGTACTTCTTCTAATTTTAATTCTTTTTTTTTTTTTTTTTTTTTTTTTTCCCCACGAGGAAGACAAAATACCAAAGACTTAGAGTAACCAGAGTGGCTTAGTAACTTAGAGTGGTTTCTTAGCCACCTTTATTAGTATACTGGCTCCAGATAAACAAAAAAAATCATTTCCTAAATTGACCTAAAAGTCTCTAAAATGCCATTTCCTTTTTTTTGTTTGTTTGTTTATTTGGTTTTTGTTTGGTTGTTTGGGGGTTTTTTGGGTTTGTTTTTTTTTTTTTAAATTCAGGAGACACAGTTTAATCAAAAAATTTAAATACATAGGACCAGCTAACCATATTAAGTGCCAAAAACCACTGTGTAATCACAAGAATAATTTCACTGAGATGCCACCTATTGATTATTACTGTGGTACCAATTGCAACTCCCTTTCTTTTGGATTAAGTGAAGTAGTTTAGAACTTAAACAAGATTATGAACAACACTGATATTTTCATTAGTTCTTTCCAAACACAACTGCGTATCACTGATATGTTCAGAGGTTGGCTTTCAAAAGCTCAAATTCAGAGCTCACCGGAAGGTTGAAATATTACAGATTTGAAACACAATAACATTTTTGCAGTTTGTCTAATTTCTATAACTCTCCTAATGACAAAGTTATCCTACAGGCTACAAATTTCAGTTGAATTTCCATGGAATTTTGGTGGAAAGACAGTGACTTTTCATTTACAGCTGCAAGAGCTTTTCCTCCCTCCCTCTCTCTCTTTGTGATCATGTGCGTGCATTCTGGTGACTTAATATGAGCTGCATAATAAAAATTTGGCTACAGATCTGGAAAAACAAAATTTTTGTAATTACAATATTTAGGCTAAAGTTGGTAGAAGTGCAAAATGCAAGTTTAAAATATATTGTAACTGAGTTAGGGTCAGAACTTTCATTAGTAAGTTAAGCTCAAGGTCTTGTTTATGGGCAAAAAGAAGCACACCTTATGTATACATATAAATAAAGCTAAGAATTATTGTTAATATAATGAAAGTTTTAACAGTCTAATTCAAGAATTATCATTGATCTAGATCTAATTATTAAAGAAAAAGAAAAAATAGTAATGCAGATAAAGTACTTACTAAACGAAAAAGTTACAGTTATAGTAATAGCACAGTTAAATTGTACCACACAAGTAGCTTCTACTCCTACTTCTGGGGTTACACTCACCCTTCTACTGTTCCTCTGGGTCCTAAGACTGGTGTTTTAACTCTGGTATTGGTGGTGGAATGGTTTTATACTGTGTCATCATTTCTGGAGTCCTTGGCAGGATGAATGATGGTTCACGATGACGGTTTCTTTTTCCTCCTGTCAGGATTCAGTCGGTGTCATCTTTATAAGCTTGCTAAGATGCTTTCATACCTCTTTCTTTCGTCATTGGTTTGGAGTTCCATGTTAGATCCAGATTTACTATATATATGGTGTCCATTACATGTCAGATACTATTTCTTTTATTCACTTTCTTGCCCCTTGAAACACTTTTATCCACCTCCAGGTTTACACTTCTTTAACTAACCACTGAAGACCTGATTATAGCCATGGAATCTCCAGAACCAAGCAGTGCCTCACCTCTTAGCATCCCATTTCTACATTCCTCTACACAGCATTCCATGCCTCTACTTCTCAAAGTCTCTGCTATCACCCCAGGCCTGACTTTCTCAGTGCTATATCATTGTGTTAGAGCCATAACATAATCATTTTACCTACGACCACTGTTTCTTACTGCTGTGTATGTAAAACTATGTTTGTACCACACAGAAATAAACAAAAGTAAAACAAATTAGATACACCTGGTCAGTTAGAGAAATTACTATTACTGCTAAACCAAGTGAAAACAAACAAACAAACAAAAAAAGCAACTTGTTGGAAGGTCAGGAAAAGTTCAGGCAGAGCCAGCCTGACAATCATCAATATTGGAGCCTTGCTGTCATGGTTTTGACCGGATTGACCAATCAGAACGACAGATGGCCCCTCCCTCCCCCCCCCCAGGGAAAAGCGCGGAGAGGAAAGAGAGGAGAGGAATAGATAAAAAAAGAGATTTATGAATTTAGAAAAAAAACTAAACTACTTTAATGAAAATATAAATAAATAATGAAATAATAAATAATAAGAAGAAAAGAAAAAAAAAAGGAGAAAAAGTATACAGTATATACAAAACCGTATCAAGCTCCCAGCATGATGATCACGTCACCAGCAGGCACAGGCGAAAGTCCCAGGCTGTACTCGGTGATGGACAGGAGCTGGATTACATATCTAGAGTCAGGAATGCTCGGATCAGGATCAAAGGCGGATGAACAGACAGGGTCCTCCTCGGACGTTGGCCATTGAAGGAAGAGAGTTGACCCTTTGATCCCTCAGCTTTTATACTGAGCATGATGCAGATAGGATGGAATTCCCTGTTGGTCAGGTTTGGGTCACCTGTCCTGTCCGTTCCTCCCTAGAGGGGTGACCCCTCTATGCTTTTCTGCTTCCAACCCTCCAATGGGGCAAATAACAAATTTGCCTGACCTTGGTTGTTATAGCAATAAGTATAAGCAAGGGCCTCTCTGCATACCATTCCTTGGTATAATCAGGTCTTATCACTGTGAGAGTGAACAGTTTCTGAACAATATGCTGTTAATTTCAGAGTTTAGTTAGTTAAAAGAGGCCCAGCTAAAAAGGTAAAATTACTGAACAGAAAATTAGTTCTGTTTTACCTCAAACCGGGACACTTGCAAACACAGTACTCAGCCTATGGCAATGGCAACTGTTGCAAGCATAATTATTGTTAATCGCTCAAGAAAAATAGTATTACTGAAACATGGCTATTGATAGAACTGTTAAAATTAATCCTTTTTTATTAGAGCATTACTGACTTGCTTGAGCTTTTTATAAATTTTCAGAGAATATTGTGTTGCTGTTTATTTTTCATACTTGCAGAGTAGCATTTGTTTATAATTTTTACTCCTTATTTTGTTAAATGAGTTATTTCAGCTAAAGGCACATCAGGAATTTTCTGATTGCTGTCATAAAGGACAAATCTGAAATCTTAAATACATTGACCAGTGAGCAAAAATATATGTTTACACTTACTCTCAAATACAGCTCCTCAGATTTTCATCTTGGTTAAGTGTTCTTTACTTTCCTCTTTATAACCGACTTTCCAAAGTTTGTGAAGGAGAAAGAACAGCAGTTTCTTTAATGACCATAGTTAAAGACTCTAAGAATTAATTAAGATTTTAAAAGTCCACCATGAGGCCTGAAAGACTATAAAAGGTAAGAATTTTTGGATTTATTTGAAACAGAATCCCAAATGTAGTGTAACTCAATAGGTAATATAATATATTCAATTAAACACTTAAAACGTTCAATTTTTAAAAACATAGAGATTTTTTCTGTCATGAGCACATCAGCAATTAAAGTCTGCTGGATATACTTGAAGATTACATATTCATGAAGATTTTCTCAGGACCAACTCGTAAGTGCAGTAAGCCAGGGAAACAGGAACTAAAGATTATGAAATACACAGATTGGTGAAAGAAATGCATTTTTGTATCCCACATTAAGTATTGAAAACACAGGTTGTGAAATACTTTAAAATAAATTGACAAAAAATAATATGTAAGTACCCGAACTTATCTCCTGGGTTTTCAAGGCTAAGCAGGGAGATGTTGCCATTGTCAAATCCATTCTGAGTCAGTGCGCTTTCTCTGTCCTCCTGTTTTCAGCTTTATAATTTGTGTCATATCCCATCCTGTTCACTTCATCAGGAAAGCAGCAAGCCAACAGTTAAGCAAAAAAAACCCATAGTGACAGCAGAGAACCCAAAGAAAGTAACACTACAGTTCAGATGACAGCATGACTGGAATTCTGAAATGTTTTGGCAAAATAAAGATAGAAGTCATGGCAACTGATCAGATTTGTTTTTTTTTTTATTATTGATTTTAGCAGAATAATATAGCAGTACTGAAATTTCAAATTCTGCTAACTTCCTCAATTTAACAGCAAATTCACACAAATTTACAATCAAAAGTGACAAATCATATTTGGGAAGCACATTTTTGGTTATGTCATGAAAGTCACCTGTAGAAAACTGCGTGGCTACATGTTTCTACTAGAAAACAGTCAGAAACTGATCAAACACAGCACCTAGCCCCAGTTAATAAGTTTTGCCTATATATAGGAGTCATGACTGCAGTAGATCCACCCTGATGTAGCTAACATCTAGCTTGGAAGATACAATTCTCTCCAGCTCTGAAAAAGGATGGAGAGGATGTTTAATAATCTGCATCTGACAGAGCACCTGATTATGCCTAGGAAACAAATTAGGGCACATGCTTCTCCCTGAGGTCAACTTGGTACACCACCACTTATTTCTAAACAGCTAAATTTTCCTGTTTCCCCAAAACAGGGTGGTGATGGAAAAACTGTCTTGTGGGAACATCTCCTGGCTTGTACTAGCCTTTGAGATATGCCTGGAATTTGTGGGGTTACACCAGCAAGCCCTAAAACCACGCCAGTGACAAATGACAAGGGCTGAACACTTGTATGTGATTGCAAGAGAGTTACAAGGCTCTGTTGTGGCATTGATTAGTGTAAACATAGTCCATGGACCAAGTAATGCATGGTGAGCATTGCAAAACACTAAAGGGATTCTTCAAATATTAATAGCATTCTGCAGAAATTGCCATGAGGACCTGTGGAATTTAATCCAGAATAGTTTCTTCTTCATAGCTTTGAGAAAATATGTAGATTTCCTGGCTGAAAGGATTTGACTGTAACATTTGTATGGACAAAGACATTTCTAGCTTTAGGCAGAGGAGATGGTTAGCTCGAAGCAGAGACCATCAGAGGCAACAACACGTCCACAGTCTCCTTCGTGCTTTGCCTATTCCACTGGTGTGCTGGCTACTTCTCCACTCCAGACAGGGGCATGGGGTAATGGTTATTGCTGGGGAAAAAAAGGAAGAAGGACACTTTCAATGTTGCTGGTTGTTCTCCATACTTGTCCCATCCCTCAACAGTAAGAGGAGCTGAGAGGCTCATCCCTCCCCTCTCCCACCTTGCCCCAGCCCTTTCCTCCACCTCAGCTCTTCTTTCACCTGCACTCCCTCAGATCAACAAAGTTCAGGTTTTCCTACTCTGCCCAGAAACCCACAGTGTGTTACGCTGTTTCACGTGTTCACCTTCCAGAGAACAAAATATGAAGGTTACACTGAAGTACATATTAAGATACCTTTTTTTTTCTATAAAAATGAAACATTTTTCACATAGCAATTAAAATTCTGTCATCCCTTTAAGACTGTGGTAATTTTTCCTCTAATCTGATAATGTAATTACTCTTTTTCATTTCCTGATCCTTTGGGTTTGATTCTGATTATGATTATACTAGTTACACTTGAAATGTCATGGGGGATTAAAAGTTCCAGAGAGAAATATCCACTTTCTTTACAAGAAGCAAATGTAGCATAATCAGTCATGTCTTTCAAAGCCATTTTCTGAATTTGTAGTAGGCATCAAATGTAATTCCAGTGATGTTAGTAGGGTCATATCACCAGCACTACAAATTAATGAAGCTTCACTGAAGAACTGTATCAGTTTACATCACTGTAAATTTGCTCAGACTCTTAAACTTTATTGTGATGGAGGTCATATATGAAAGTTAAAGGGAGAAAAGGAGGAAAGATTAATTCAGACTTATATGCTGTGATCCAATTTTAATTTTTTCTCTGTTATATTTTGGCAAGTAAAATGTCACTGCATTTGGAGTCTCAATCCCAGATGCTTCCTGAAAAAGTTGGAAAACAATCCATTTGAGAAAGTTCCAGCCAGGTAGTACTTTCTACCTTTTTCTCTCTTTTCTGATCTCTGAATTTGATCTCACAAATGTTTCTACACAAACATGAGACTTACTCCTGAAGATCTCATCTATTCCTGCTGCTTCTCCCTCATCTGAGGTTATAATTGTCTCTAATTATATTCCTGTAAATGAGATGTCACAAACCTCAATATGACTTCAACCGAAGGAGAAGCAGCAGGACTGGGGAGCTGTAGAATAACACATAAGCCTCTTTCTTAAGAGGTGATGTAGGTGATGACTTGTCTGCAGGATACTGTATGCACTTAAAGCCACAAACAGCATCAAAATAATTATAAAACATGTGTAAAGGCTTTAAAATTATTTTCATGTGAAGAACTCAAACACTTTTAAATTAAAATTCATTTTTGTCATCTTAAATTTGATTACTGTACATTCATATAATTCAAAAGATGACAATGAGAACACTTCCATGTTTTTAAACTTAGTTGTGCAGATTTCCCCACCATGACAGATGTCCTTGATTCATTCTGAAAATACAAAAATACAGTGCTAAGTAAAGAGTGGAAACCCATGGCATTGAGATTTCCCAAAAAATAAAAAAATCATTTTTTTATTTTAGTTCTTTTCTGTTTTTCCGTTGTCTTAATCTCGTCTTGCCTCACTTGAACCTTTTTCCCACAGTGAGTCCCAATTCAGTGCCTGAATGCTAGTCCAGAGGGATATTTGTTTACTTAGTCTTCATCTCTTACTGTAGAGCATTGTGAAAAAAATGCATGAGAAGCAACTCTAAGGGTTTAGTGCAGTATTTCAATGTGACACATTAGGGACTGCAGAAACATTAGCCTATTCTCTGCAGAGTCTCAAAATTGTCACTTATGAAGTAACATCAAAGACAAATGAAGCATTACAATTACAATTTCCAAGTAATGAAGTTGCAGTGAAGCGAGATTCTAGTGGACCATGTCATGTTCAAGACAATCTGTTGCATATTAGCACAAGGAGTAAAATAATTAGGGAAGGATTCAGACAATAATGAAAAGGAGACAGAAGTGTATTTAAGCAATCATCCTGTCTGCTCCCACTCCTTTCCAGGAACAAGGAGGGGGTGACCAGACAAAGCAGTGGATTGAATTTGAGGAGCATGAGTTCACTTGGCTTCAACCCAGACTCTCTGTGTGACTCTGGGAAAGCCTCTAAATCTAATATGTATACCATTCTCAGGCATCAAAGCTGTGAGAGCACTTGCATGTCTCACAGGGATAAAATGCAGTCCAAAGTGCTCGGCTATCACAATTAAGGGGGTTGTATGCAATGGGCAGAAAGACCAGGGATTTTGAAGCAGATATTCAAAGATATTTAGATGTTAAAAAATGCAGAGCAATTTAATTGGAACCTGGGAAGTTAAGAGCTTTTGAAAATTCCAATATATAAAAATCCCTATTTCTGCCTTCACAGCTTAATAAAACACAGACAGGGTAGGAATCATGCTGTGGAATTTGCTATGATAAATTTTCCAGGAGTCTACACCATAGTAGGCAACGTAAAAGTAGGAATTTGTATTTCTTTGAGCTATTGTTTTCTTCAACTGATTTAAAAGGCTCTCTTACCTGCTTATGAGTGGCAGTGAAAAATTTTGATTTAAAGCTTTTCTTGGAAAATAAGAACCAAGTTTTAGGGTTCAGTTTCAGTGACAGAGCTATGTTTTGCAAGACTAACCACCCCAACCTAAGTACTGCTGAAAGACAGATTAAATCTATATCCCAGTTGACGGAGACACTTGGTATATATGCTTCATTTTCTTCAGAGCACAAAAGCTGCATTGACTTATTTAAAGAATCAAAGTATAAAATTCTGCAAAAACATATATTTTGATTTATGTATAGTAGAGGCAATGAGAATCTCACAGTCTTTGGAGAATGGCCACAGGGAATGACAAGTAATATTGACCAGAATAGTCGCAGCCATGGAATTATTGTTATCACTTTATTATAATCTACCATATACTGTACTTATAAAGTGTATACATGCTTGGATTAAATAAGTATATTTTATTCTGTGTATAGCAATCTTACTATAATGGAATATTTTGGATTTCTCACTGGTTCATTCATTCATCCATCCATTTCTATGACATCTAAAAAAGTAGATTTAATGGTTAAAGGAAATAAATTTATTTTGTATTTCTACTGTAAGTAAAGGACATAAAAGTTATGAGTTCATTTTCTAGCAATATTCTGATCTTAAAGCTGTTTATACTGTTTTTCATAGCTTTTAAAATTTTTTTTTATATTTAATCGTCAAATTATTTTGTATATTTTTAATAGAAGGGTTGTTTCAGCATGGCAAACCACACACAATCCACACATATATCAAACTTAACCTACTGTTATATTTTAAACTTTGGGATTTATAGATATTAAACAGCAAAAAAGCAATCAGCCTCTTCGCCTTGAAAAGTATTAGCTCATTTCTCAGTCCTTGACTGATGTTCTGTAGCTCTGCATTAACTGATATGATAGCAAATGCAGTATATGGGGCAGTCCAAACCATTTTATTTAATTCATATATTTATTGGTGAAATGAAGAACCTAATTTAATCCTAAATTGAATTGAATAAAAATGATGAATTAGATTAAATTATGCTGCTTATTATAAAGTGGAAGATCAGGTCTAATCTTTGTATATAATTGCTCCTTTCCTCAGGAATCATTCTTCAAAATGCTGAAGGGCTAGTTCAATGGTATTGCATAGGAAATTTCATTTATGTTTTGACTAATTGAAAATAATCAAATATTTCTTTTATATCTACAGTTTTCAATTTTCTCAGAAAACCTTCTTATTAACTTCACTTAGAAATAGAAACAAATAAGAACTTCATGTTGATATAAGGAAATTTGAAAGAAAACAATTTGGAAAGCAAATATTTTC